>JANPYM010000006.1:2521395-2670273 GCA_025890175.1 Ciborinia camelliae
GGAGGGGGAGGGAGGGGAGGGTGGAAAGTGAAAGGTGGAAAAGGTTAGGTTGGGGGAGAGGAGGGGAGGGGAGGGTGGTGGTGGTGCTGGGCTTGGATTCTGGAGAATCTTGAGAAATTTGAGAATCTTGCTTATTGGTTTTAGGGGTTTTGGTGGGGGGGATGGATAGTTGGATGGGGATATAGGGGGATAAGTGAGTAGAGATATTCTATCTATATATATATATAGAACAACGCAATTGATAAAAGTATGATTTTTACATTATTCGCTCCCTTAATTGATTAACAGGCTTTGCTTACAATGTAATGTAATGAATAATATAGGTATACTTTAAAATATAAATTTAGCATTTCAGATAGGAGGGTTTTTATTAATAATTAGATATAGTAGTTTGAAGTTAATAGATCTAAAATACGAGTAATGTTTTTAATATATATAATACATCTCCATGTAATGCTCCACTATAAATAAGACTGTATTTAGACATGGGTATTCTTGTATCTATAAGGACCTCGAGATCATAAGATAAAAGAAAGAAATCTTCTGGAAAACTTTAGATTTTAAATATAGTTAGATTATATAAAAATCCTTATTATATCTACTAATAAATCAAAAAAGGGTGTATAAGAAATTAATACTTATATTAACCACTTCATAATGTCTCTATCTTCAGCCCTATACCAAAGAAGGAGACTGCGACCCCATTCATCCATTCATTAATTGATACAACTCATCGAGTCATCCCTGTTTAACCTTCAGCCTTCAATAAAATATGTAAGAAAAAGCGGTAGCAGTGATAATGACGATGACAAGACGTGTCAGTGCAGATATCATGGTGTGGAAGTATCTGTAGAGCTGGTGATCGAATTTAAATCATTCTCGAAACGTAGAAAGTACACGTAGGAAAAGTTTCATCTCCTTGTTCAGCAGACAACCCCATGGATCAATTGGGTATTCCTTTTGGAAAGATATTGAGATTGGTGAGTTTAAAAGCTTGGATGGTTACCCAGTTACTTGTGTGAAATGAAGGGGTAGATCAGGACAAGATATTTTAATACCTTAGATGTAGCCACTTTGTGGCACGCATCATCTCATTCTTCATAAAACAGAGTCATAGAGACATAAGCAGCCGAAAGCCCGTGAACGAGGTCTTGTAGTCCTGGCCCCCGTTAGTTATGATGCAGGAAGATCTTAATGCTTAGCCCAGGGCATGGCATCCTTTGCCGAGGCGAGAATATCTTTGCCATATTCCTCGATCTTGTCAAGTTTGCTCCTCCTCTGCGTCTCTCCCGTCCAACCTGAAGCACCCGATCTCACACTTCCACCCCAAATCGACTTCTTTTTCCTATAATAACTCGTCAGTATACCATGAGTTGATGATTTATATACTACGGTACTTACAGATCTCGGTTCTCGTAGAATCGCTTCCGGTATGAAGCTCTGGTGGTATCCCAAATGCTGCATAGCTTTTGAAAAGTTTCCTTTCCCTTGGTATTCCTCAAAAGATATCCATCAATGGACTCGAGCGCCGCGTCCTCATTCCTGTCCAGGATTCTTATCAGTAGATTCTGAAATCCAATCTCGAATTCCGAAGTAATCGTCCGGTGTTCGGTCTTGCAGTTGTACATGTCATATCGCATATTCACAAGTTTGGCAAATGCCGCGCTTCCCCCAAACCTCTCAACGGTATCGATCGTTACTCCGTAGTGCTCCTTGAACCATGGAGAATCGTCAAAGTCCGCATTGGATTTGATTCGAAAAAGGTCGGCGAGACAGCTGGATGGATGTTAGCGAGTGGTCGAAAATGCAATTCGTGTAGTACTGATTGACTTACGTTCCACCATGTGCTGACAGATTTCCTGTTTCAATCACGTGGTCGTCTCGAACCTCAAAAGGTTTCATCAACTCTCTCTTTCGGTTTAGTATACTGATAGAAACCTCACTGTGAGCGGCTAGTTCCTGACGCAACCCCTTCATCTCGGCTGTTGAGGTCAACTTTTCCTCTTCGAGGTTCGCGATCAAGTTACTTTGTTCCTTCAACTTCTTCTCGTACTCATCCTTGATCTCAGCTACCGCGCTCTTCTCCCTTTTCTCGATATTGGCGATAATATCATCTTTCTCTTTCAACTTCTTCTCATACCTGCCCTTAATCTCAGCTGCCAAGCTCTTCTCCTTTTGTTTGAGATTCGCGATGATGGCATCTTGCTCCTTCACCTTCGTCTCATATCTGCTCTTTATCTCAGCTGCTGAGACGTTTCCCTTTTCCTTTAAATCGGCGATGATGTTACTTTTTTCCTGCAGGTCTTTCTCATGCTTACTCTTAGTTTCAGCTACCGAGACCTTTTCCCTTTCCTGAAGACCTGTGACGACGTCACTTTGCACCTTCAGCTTTTTCTCGTGCATGAGAACTTCCGACTGGAGCCTATTGACCTCGGATTTGAGTCTCACTCCCTCGGCTTTGAACGCATCTAAGAGTTTGGACATGCGCTCGGCCACCACTTTTTGGCAAAGAATTATCTCAATATTGTCCTGCTTGGTGTATGAACTTCGCCATGATCTTGTTGCAGATTCGTATTTCTTCCAAGCTCGTTAGTATTTTTATACGTGAGTATTCTTGGGGCTATCACTTACCTCTCGATCAACCTCTGCACCCGTAGCATCAAAAGCCATCCTATTTCTAAAAATTTCATTGATGGCCGCTGACCAGATCTTAATGTTTTGCTCTTGTACTTCGAAACAATTCAGATTCAATTTAGCATCTATCTTTTCGAATATGCCAATACGATTTATTAACAGCTTCTTTTCAGCTCCAGCTTCCATATTAGCAACCTCTAATGCCTTGATGATGTTTCGAAGCCATCTGTTCTCCGTGGTTAATCTTCCGTTCAGTTGGTTTAGTTTATCGAGTTGTAGAATCTCGGACTTATCAATGGCTGAGCTCAGTGTGTCATCTTGAGATGTGCGCGGGGCGTTATTCGGTGTTTCTATGTGCGGCATGTTGAACCTTTAAGGGTGTGGAGTGTGGGATTGTAAGAGTTTTTATGTCGAAGTGGAAATACCGGCAAAATAGTCCCTTTATTATAGTGAGCATACCGTGGATGCGTTGAAAAGATTATGTGTTGGAATTTGGGGGAAAAGTCAAGGTGATCTAGTTTATGTTCGCAAGTTAAGTGATATATAGACTACCCAGTATGGCTGCTTGAATGCATACCGTAGTTCATTCGACATATTGAGTATTTTCTCCGTGATGAGCTCATATACGGCAGTGTGTTATACAGCAGAGTGGAATTTTCATGAATATAGGTCTTTCTAGAGCGTCTTTCCCTTTTATTGGTTGATCCTAGGTAGTTCTCTTCTTAGTTCCTGATTTCTAGTTTTTTTCTGTTGAAGTTGTTGGCTATTAGTTGGGCCACTTTCACATGTAGTTGAGATCGAGAGCTGAAATGAATCTTCATGGTTAACTCCTAGTTCCATAGAATGAACTGCTTTAAAGAAATACCAAAGCACACTATTGATAACTCAAAATATGGGGGTTTTTATGGGTCATTGGCCAGGCAAAGAAAGACACAATTGACTGATGATATTATAAGCCAATTTCTGGTTATAAAAGACCGTTGAAGTATCTGATTGTATTGAAGCTACGCTAAAAGTAATATAAACACTCCTTACAGGCTCTCCCATGTCTAGAGCTCAGTCGGTTTAACTTCATATGCTATAGCTAGTGGGTAAAAGTTTCATGACTTAAGGACTTGACTATGAAGCCAAAAAGAGAAAGAGAGAAGACAGATTGGATTTCCAAATCTGGGGGAGGCTCTATATGTATAAAAGAGGAGGGATATGATAGCATTGCGTAATATTCGGCATTAAATGTGACTCTGATGACTATAATTTCCACCCTTCAGAATAAATCTATTTCTTGCGGATTCCATTTTTCCATAAGACGCAGAGGTCCTGGTAGAGATTCCTCATATCTGTCTCCATATCTCCTACAAGAAGACTTTGCACAGATTCAGCAGTCGCATTCTTATTTTCCAAAATTATTCCCAACAATTTTTGGAAGCCCTCTTCGAATCCATCAGCAGCCGTTCCAACATTCTCTCTATAACGATATAGTTCGTATCGCATGTTAATAAGCTTTTCGAATGCTTCGCTTGTTCCAAACTGAATTACAGTTTCAGGGGTTGTTCCGTAATATTCCCTGTACCATCTAGAGTCAGTGTTGTGGGAAGACATGATTCGGTAGGCGTCTGCGAGGCAACTTTTCAGCAAGTCAGTAATTAAATCTTGGGCCTATTGGATAGAATAGAATAACTTACGTTCCCCCATGTGCAATCTTATTCCCCTTATGGATGATATTGATGTCACGGAAATGAGAAGGTCTGCTCCATTCCCTTTTTCTATCCATGATGCTTTCAACCACTTCGCTGTACACTTCAAGTACATGATCTAGATCCAGGACTTCGGAATAGATCTTTGAAATTTCTCTCTCGAGAACCGAGACTTGATCCCTAATATCAACAATTGTGCCATCTTGCTCGATTATCCTTTTCTCCAAACGTTCCTTCTCTGATTCTAGATTCTGGGCCCGCCCTCGCTCGAAGATTCTACTCTTCATCAAATTTTTATTTTGAACTTTTAGCTCGTCCATCTGACTTTCCACCTGACTAATCTGCTCATAATTCTCCGTCTTAAGGTCCGCCAACTTTAGTTCTAGGGCCAGAATATTCTTTTTCGCAATTGAGCGTTCCTCGGCTAACCTTAACTTCAGGATCTCAATCTTCTTTTCCCAAACTGATCGTTCCTCAGCCAATGCCTTTGAGTTATTGTGTTTCGAATGAAGTACCACGGAGCGGAGGAATTCGTTATGCGTGTGTAATTTCAAATTCTCCTCAACGAGTCCATCGCGTTCGAGTTGATGCCCCGATCGAAGTTTAGAAATTAGACGTCCAGTTTTCATGTATAGATCCCGCCAATCTGTACTAGTATTGGTCGGGGTGAGATTATTAAGCCCCTCGAGTACTATGGTATCCAAGTTCATGGGAATTCCATTCATATCTTCCTGGCTAGTCAGCTGAGATATATCTGGTAGCAATGTTTGCGAAGAATTGCTGGGCTCCTGGGCGGAAGCAATGTTCTTTTGCTCGGCCATTTATTCTTGGAAAAAGGTGTAGGTAATCGTGGCGCTTGTTTATTTCTGTCCAGAAAATATTTCGGAATAAAGTACTGAGGAATTCGAAGAGGAAATAACTCTTGATTGGTGTCGAAGAAATTTAGGATGGTGATGATGAAGGAGGAAATGTGCTTTTTATTGTAGATTTCCAGGACTTTATAATACGATATCTTCCTTTACGGTAATTTACCAGTAGGTAGCTCAAAAGATAAAGAACCTACCATATGTAAACGACATGTATGTGTTGAAAAGTCCAGTAAGTACGGTTGCTCAAATAAACCCCATGTATTACATTGGCTCAATCCAACAGGTTCATCGTACTTCGCCGTATACCTACCACTTTGTCCCTAAATAGAGCTACAAGATACTGGAAATTCTGAATTCGTACGGTTATGACCTGATGATTATGCTTCAAATTCAATAACTATTGACCTGGATATACTTACTGCTTAGACACTTAAAGTTTTCCGGGGTCCAAGTCAACGGACAATATTTCATTAAATGACTTCATACCAAAATTCGCCATAGCTTGCTAACTGTGCAATTTTCGACATAAATCTGTGAGCATTTCAAATATTCAAGCTTTTAATCTTGCCGTAGAAGTATCTCCTTCATAATTTACTCCCAAAATTTGGCGTGTTTACATCTACTATTCGTGGATATCTACCTTATATTAGATCCGAAGATCTAACATTGCCTTTGTGGCCCTTGTATATTCGACTAGACTGAAGTGGAATCTTTGATTTGAAACTCTGTGTCTGCGCCTCGTAAATACGGTTCTTATTTCCAACACTAAGGTAGAATACGCAGGCTTCTCAGGCTTAACTAGAAATTCATTATTTCCCCACTAAGGATCAAATATTCAGTGTGATCTCATTTTTAAGGGGGTGTCAGTTTGGAGATGTCTAGATCTGGTTCATTGTTTAACTTAAATAGGTACGCACATAGCTTACTAGGTCCCGTCTATGCTCCGTACGTATTCGTTCCTTGATATATTTCTTCATTTCCCCCCAATTAATTATCCAGGTTGGCTAGTACTCTAGCCCAAGATGCTTGATACGCGCGTCATCTAAACCTAAGTCTGACAGCACGAATTTTTCTAATGGTCTATCTTAGTTTTGGGTGCAGTCGAAGATAAGCTCTTTACTGTGATACTAGACTTCGGGGAAGAGATACACAGTTCTCTTTAGAATAGATGGGTTAGCTGTGGCTTCTGGCTCGACATCTTCATCTGCAGGCTTGTGTTTCTCTTCAGAGTTCATGATATTGGCAGTACGAGCTAGTCTCTGCTGCTCGTCTTGGTGTTCTGGCCAGAACATCCATTCTCCTCGCTACCTTCTTATTGCGAAATTGGCGGTTTTCACAGTAGATGCTGTTGTAGACGATTCGGTTTCAGTCGGAAGCTCGGTAGTCTTGGGACTTGGATCTTTTATTGCAGGTATAGTTTTTCCCCGACTCATCAACTTCTCCTTGTCCTTGGACACACGGATGAATGAACCTACGTCTCTCGGATTGAGGAATTGATTCTAGCTTGACGAACCCGCTCGCGATCAAGACTCCGATTTTTGTGGGGGAGGGGGCATCTGATTGTGGTTCTCGCATCGTGATACTTCTGGAATAGATATGGATGAGGAATTACAGTGTTGAAAAGTATAAACGTAGGTTTGGTTTCGCGTTCAATGATGTCTCGGGGTAAATAGTACAGATTTCTGGAATCTTCAGCTGTCTTCTTGTAAGCAAGTATATCTTCCCGGTACTTGTAAACACAAAGATAGCAAGGATGCAGCTGTAGATCATCCTCAGGACCTTAACTAACAATTCTTTGAAAATTTTCATATAATTTATAAATGGCATTCAATGACTGTACAACTGTGACTACCATACCAGGTGCAACATTTTCCGAGATTAACCCATCTGCTTCAATGCAGAGCGCAGCTTGGATGCGTGTTAATCTTATAGCTTTCTTTGAATCTTGATGAGCGGGTGTGGTAGGAACAATTTGTATTTGTTGAACATGGATTGTATTGTGTGTCTTAAACTACCACAGTAATGGTGAGAGATTGTAAGCTACTGTATATAGGACGAGCGTATACACATGTCTTATTTCCGGTCACATGATCAGGGATCACCTGGTAAGCTATACCGCATAGGGTATGGGGGAGTAGCATATAAGGGCAGCTGGGCTGCCACCAAATACATACTCCTTAGTCAAATCAATCTACCATAATTCTACCCTAGTACTTCCTTCCTACCGTATTGCTGGTCATCCCAGGTACATACGCTTAATATTTTTTTATATTAAGGGCTTTAGAACAGGTTTCAAGGTCTTGAGGCCGGTCTTTAAGCTAGAGATTCTATACTCAAATATAATCGATTATAAAATATTAAGGTTATTATAGGAAAAAGGTGTACTATAGATACGATTGAATGCAATATAAAGATTCATTGACTTATACTAAGAGATAAAGGCACAAACAAATACCAATATGAGTAACTAACTAGGAGACCATTTTTTCTCTAGTTCCTGAGCTTCTGTCGCCCAAAAACATTCGCGTACTTCGTCATCCTTCCATTCTTTCCATGCAATGGTTTTGATCTATTGCGAAGGTACTAGTGATATTTTCACTCCATTTCGACTCTCTCTGGTGAAAATCTGCTCTCCTACATACTCAAAACAAGGGTCTCGATTCTCACAAGCTCGAAATTCTTGCATCAACCTTACGAGAACATACGACACATCAGTTAATACGTTCTGTTGAGCAGGGCAAATGCGTCGTCCCCCAAGAAATGGGATATATTTCCAATCCTGCTTTCTCCCCTCCCACCTTTGTGGTCTGAACTCTAAAGCATCCGAGCCCCAAATGTCTGGATCTTGATGCATGGAGGCGAAGGCCATATCAACCTGATCTCCAATTTCAATGTATATCGGATCCTGGCCCAAGGCGCCTCCTCCATGCGGAAGAACGCATGGAGCGAGACAAGTTTTCCAGCTCCGAACTACCGGACTAAGAATCCGAAGTGCTGAACATAAAATGTTAGGATCGTAGAATAAAGATGAAGATGAAGCAGGAGCCAATCACTTACTTTCACTGATGGCATGTTGCAAATGTTTCAATGACTTCAGTCTCTCAAATGTCAGTTTTTCGTTACCGATACCCAATACCTCTGCTCGAATTCTTTCCCACTCGTCCGGGTGTCTCGCGAGCAAAAACACGACGTTACTCGTCAGGACTGCAGATGAATCCCGGGCGGGAAAGAAGATGTTCATCAATTCATTGCGGATAAACCGTCGATCTCCTGTTCCCTTTGCCAATTCCTTTAAGAGTATGTAATTATATGGAATGTCGCTCGAAGGTCTTCTTCTTTCTTCCATTTCTTCATCGATATAACTATCTATAATGGAATGTACTTCGGCACACTTTCTCAACCATTCCTTCTCGCCACCCGCTAGAAATCTGAATTTGCCGAGAATGAATCTTTTGAGCATGCCTCGGAGAGCATCGTCGAATGCTTGTGGAAGTCTGCGGGCAACAAGACTGCTGGTTTCTGGGGAGAGGGAGTTCGCTGACTTCCCAAATATGAATTCGGTGTTACTGTCCAGATATAGCATCTTACTCAATATTTGGAAATCGATTGTTGATCCGTCTCGAGGAATCTTATCCAACATTCGACGAACATGCAATTCAAATGTTGAGAGTTCTGAAACTTGAGCTCGAGTGAAAATGGGGTTCACCAATTGACGAGATTTTTTCCATCGCAGACCGTCGGTATTAAGTATGCCTTCCCCAAGAAATGGCAATGTAGCAGTATAATTCATAGGAGCCGACCCGAAGTTATCTACCTCCGTTGCTAATATAGTCTGGATATTTCGGGGATCCATCGTCACATATTGTCTTTTTCCCCAAACGTTTGTTTGAACAGTTTTGCCATAATTGCTGAATAGATGTACATCCACGTCTAGCCATTTCCCTTCCTTTATAGCAGTGATACGCTTCATGAATAAATCCAGTCCGAAGATCGGGTCCCAGTGCCGGTATCGTATGGGAAGGCTGCAGCCATTCTGGTGGACAGCGTAGAGGTATCTTGCCCATTTCCAAACCACGCACAGGCCACAGATACCAAATACGAAAAGGGGGGCCAAGAGTCCTACCGAAAACATGGTAATCATCGCATAGGGTGTGACAGCGATGTGTCCGTACGTCAATGGAAGTTGAAATGGTGACAGTAACGTATTCGAAACGTATATCTCCTTACGGAGTACAAATGCGGCTTGTCAGGTTGAGGGGTAAAGAACGAACTCCCTGCGGGTTTTATTTATTTCTTTCCACCTAACGTCCCTTCCCTTTTGAGTCCAAGATTATGTAAGACGGTCTAATTTCCTGCAAGTTGAGATATGGTACGACGAAAGAGTGTAACAAGGACGAAAATGACATTATGCTATCTAGGATGGCTATGTACTTGTTATCTCTGTGAAACTAGTACTAGCGTAACAAGATGTCAACAAACCCCTGGTATGGCGTCTTTTTGGAACAATTTTAGATACATACACTAATTTCCAATAGTATACTATCGATATATTGTATATTATACAATTGTCATTATATATTATATAATTATAATCGCGTATTGATTACATAATATACCTAGTCAATTAATTTTTTTAATTTTTTTTAAAAATTTATTATTTTCTTAAAAAATTCAAAAAAAGTATTACTTTTTAGAAAATCTATAAAAAAAATTATTTGTCGCGATACTAGTAAATCGTATATGCGGCTATAGGGCGCCTGGCCGTAGACAGTCTATTTGTCCGCTTAGCGAGTATATAATGTAAAAGAGTAAAGGTTAATAGATAGATTATAAAGTTAGTCTTTTTTATATTATATAAGGATCAACGATAATAGTAGTCTAAAAAAAGATATTCATTTCATTTTATATAATAGTAAAATATAAAGGTGTTAAATTTAGGTTTAGAATATAATGTTTCTAAAATTGTCGCAAAAAGATACCGTATCTGGTTTATTATATTTGGCCTAATCACAAACGAGATTTGTAATACAGTAATGTATACAGGTGTCGCTCGATTTTGGTGCATAATAAGAAAGTCTTCGATTATGCCTTTTGTATGTAACCCTTCAAGAATCATTTGCAATCCTTCAAGCCTGTGTTAGCAAGGCGTAGAACTCTTTCTTGGACAATTCCCTGTGGAACGCAGTTTCAATGTAACCTCTATTCATCTGTTGATTACGATAAATTAACCCCTCAATAATGGGTACCCAGGGTTATTACTCTTTAAGGTATTAGAAGAAGTATCTGTCTTACCCTCTCAATTTTGCCATTTCATGATTTACATATACATTTTCAACTACATTCTGTGATTTTGACTTCATCTACCATGGCTTCCAATACCGAGGGAACCGCCATTTTTGTTCCTTACGCCACAGCTGGCGAGATCATTGCTACTGGCGTCGTTCTCCCAGTCCTCGGGGTCGTCGCAGTAGTTCTTCGGTTTTATATGCGCAGCAAGAGGAAAAATGCTGTGGGGTGGGATGATCTATTCATTGTTCCTGCTTTGGTTAGTTCAACCTTCAATTGGTAAACATCTTTCAATACTCTAATCATGACTGGTATAGGTGATGGTTATTGGGATTGGCGCAACCCTTATTGCCGGTGAGATATTTCGGCGCGCACTGCTAAGCTGACAGAAGAAACTAATTTTAACGTTTTGTTGTAGGCGTGAGGGAACATGGAATTGGCTACAAAACACCCCCTAGTACGGCAACTACGCAGACGGAAGTGTTAAATGAGATAAATCCAGAGACGGCGGTCGGTGAGCAAGTATGGATAATGAAACATGATCTCTTTTATTTCGCTGACATCTCCACAGATTGAATGGGCTGTTACTTTGTTACTCATTCTCGCATACGGATTCATTAAGACCAGCATTGTTCTGTTCTATAGACGCATCTTCGTCGTTAACCAGAATGATATCTTCAGCATCGCTACATGGATTGTATTGGCGATCAACACTGCATGGATGATAGCATTCTTCTTCACCTTTCTATTCTCTTGTGGAACTAACTTCTCTGCGAACTGGGGATCACGCCTGACCCTGATTGTTTACTGTCACAATAGTCTGATGAAAGAGGAAGCTCTTTATATCTCAGAATTCTTGATCAATATTTTGGTCTTGTCCATGCCTCTTCCTATAGTAGGTTTGAATATCAACTCATAAAGCCAATATCTAACCCCAAGTTTATAGATATGGCGTCTTCATATGGCAACGAATCGAAAAGTCGCCATGACTGGGATCTTCCTACTAGCCGCCATGTACAGCTCTCTTCCATCCTTGCCGTGCGCGATTTATCGCTGACCTTTGCAGGGCTCTCGTAGCATCAATAATTCGACTTGGCATTGTTCTCAAGCTGACGACTGGAAGCATAAAAACACTGCATTTCGATGAGGATTGTGAGTTCAACCCATTGCCCTCTAGATCCTTTCAGATCCGCTCGTTCACTAACAACACCCAATATTAGTGACTCTAGGCACAATATACTATTGGGGAATGATAGAAGCCGGACTCGCCCTCATAGCCTCATGCCTCCCTACTCTCAAGTCACTCGTCAGCACCCAGGGCATCGCATCTGCCGTGGCCAGCGTCCGAAGCGCCATATCGCTCCAGTCCTTGCGATCTCAAGTCCACGTGTCGAGTGGCTCAAAGGACTCTCAAGGTCGTACCGGCGCCATTACGAAGGGCACAGATGCATATAGTAAGATTGAAGGCGAATCTTCGAATGCGGCTTTAAGTGGGCATCAACATACTGTTATGAAGAAGACGAGCAATACCACCGGGTTTGAGGAGATTGCCATTCCGCAAAAGTAGAGCGGGGGAAAATCCGCGTTGGGAAGAAGTTCAATGTTGATGGTTCTGTTGGATTTGGAGGCGCTTAGCACACGACAATTTGCTGTTCTTGGCTCATGAGATGGGCAGGTATGTACTGCCGCACCTACTAGCATATATTTAGTTACGGAGGTCACGGTCACGGTCATATACCTAGGTATCCAGGAAACTCATTTTCACTATTAGTTTTTTTTTGTATTTTTTGGTGCGTGCGGAAGGGGGTGCGGAACTGAGGACCGATTGATTGTTGTATTTTACGAAATATCTTCCCATTATTATCTCCATCTCCTGTGGTTTGTGCCCACTAAAGATAAAATTAAAAGTTCTCTCTGGCTATTATCTGTATTTGTATTTGTATCTCTCAAGTTCATGGATAATGAAGCTTTTCAATTGTTGCGCAATGAAAGTTTTCCATCGGGACCATATTGTAATCTTTGCAGATTTGAGATACTGTTCTTGTTGATTGATTAATTCATCCAATCAATTCGAAGGTAAAAAAAACAAATAAAACATCATCAAATCAAATCATATATATATTTATTTCCATCATCGAACCAACTCCACACGTGATCATCAGCTGGTCTCCAACCCTGTCCCTTGCCAAAATACTCCCTAACCGTCTCCAGATCCGGATTTCCCTCCCGACAATATCGCATCCGCGGAATCTGGCTTTCTTTCTGGTCTTCAACATTCGGGTCGCCGTATCGGTAGCATCCCGCATTCGCATAGGTCCATGCTTTGAGCGCGTCCCAATTCTTGCATTTGCGAAGCTGTCCCTCCCCAGTCACCGGTCGCATGTCTGGCGTGGTGACGCGAAGAGTATCGTCGGCTGCGCAGAGTATATCGGCACGGATTTGATCGAGACAGTGGATGATATGATGAGCGGGGAGGGATTGTTCGATGCCGAGCCGATATTCCATGAACGAGTGGTAAATATTTTTCTATCCATGTTGGTAGTTCTTAGTTTGTGAAGACCTGACCGCGGATTTTGCGTATGTATGTACTTACCACGCAGTGCAAGCCATGATAAGCATTGACAAAATAAATGGTTTTGTCCGCATCCCAAGGGAACGTAGAGCCCATGGGCAACCCCTTTTCAGAAGCCCATGACTTTGGCACCGCCACGATTCCACTATCGTGATTAATGGCGTCCCAGTATTGGTCCCTTTCGGTGGCATTAGGGCTCGAGTAGACAGAATCTTGCAGCCATTCAACGAGGACTTCTTTATCCCGTAGATCGGCTGTACATATTTGTCAGAATGATGGTCCATCATTACGGAGAGTCAACTGACCGAACTCAGAACGGTGGCATTTTTGATCGTCGTGGTGGGGCCATAGGGATGAGCTTCGTACGGTTGCTTGTATAAGGTTTATGACCATAGAAAAGGCAAGGAGTCCACTCAGAATACCACTGAGTCTCCATCTTTGACGTTCATTGGTACAATTAGGATGTTTTCTTCGTGCGAGAGAGTTCTTGTCATCACTGAGAAGACCTTCAGACTCATATTCTTTAGCCATTCTCTGGTAATCAATAAGTCTCCGGTTGCGTATGTGACAATTTGAGAACCTTCAGCTGAGAAGAGATGGAGAATGCCTCTTATCGATAGAGAGGTCTTTTAAGGAAATGTTTTAGAATCCTACCATGTGTCAGAGATTACTATTTAACAAACTTTTAAGTCCTCTAGCCCTTATTGTGTGACGAAGTTACAGGAAGGAGGGGTCACGTGGCTTGAACGTGACCGTGGGCCGCGTGCTACAGCAGTGAATGTTTCAGAGCCTTGGCGAAGAAAATGTTCTGCGGAGGCCACTAAAGGTTCGATTTTGTATGCTGTATCGTTCTTTTTGTATTTTTGTTTTTTAAACTTTATTCTTTTAAAGATTATATAAATTATATAATCATTTCGAAACAAAAAAAACTTTCGTTTCGAGGTTCCAAAATTCGAGCCGAAAAAGATTCCAAGTCGGCCTAAAAGAGAGATGAGAAAGGATTGGCTTTGAAATATGTGTGTGCTGTGTATGACCTCAATATGATTGTGGCTGTAGTATTAGGATTGTTGGTATAAAATGGTCGATTTTTGAAGTAATAATAAGCGAACCTACTTTTACGAACGTACGAAAAGTACAAACCTTCGAATTGTACAAAGCTACGAAAAGTATTGTACAAACCTACGAAAAGTATAAATCTATAAATGAATTGTATAAATCGTACAAACCTACGAAAAGTATTGTATAAACCTATAAACCTACAAATCGTACAAACCTACGACTTGTATAAACCTAGCCTACGAATCCTACGAATCTAGCCTACGAACCTAGTCTATAAGGATCTCAAGTGTAGAAAGAATGAAAGTTTAAATAAAGGCTTACTGTTACGCCAGTACTAGCGTAACACTAGATAGCAGTACATAGCATTCTTCCATAGAATAATAACAACTTCGTCCCTCTTACCGTGACACTTACAAAAACGTACCAGCTTACCCTCATTAATTTTAAAATAATACTAATAATATTAGAATTTTGATTAAAGGTAATATTAATAATACTAATAAGAGAATAACTTGAATTAAATTTGTTGTAAGAATATATAAATGTTATATATTCATTGTATAGAATATATACTACGAATACGAAATTAGCGTTTTACGTTAGTTTTATATTCTATAATAGATAACTAGTATATAATGTCTATACGATTACTATATATGATATATATAATAATACAACAAAATTATTTATAAAAAAAGAGTAATTTAATATTTAGAATACGAAAACTAAAAAAAAAATGTAAGTATAAATATAAAAAATATATTATAATTAGCGATATAGCCCTAAAAGTAGATATAGAAGGACCATCTCACTTTTAAAAATTTCGTTATCTATCTATTATGATTGTGTAAATTCGCGTATCCTGTATGTACTATGTAGCCGCAGCTACGCTACACCGTGACTCTGCGTAGGATATACAAATATGATAGAAAGCCTTACAGCATTGCGATTCGCCCCTAGGTAACGTCACGGTAGAAGCCGGGGATACCATCATCACCGAGTAGCTGGTCCGCGTATTTCCACCAATGAGAGAGATCAGATGAAGGTCGCGGTACAAAACTGGTTTTGAGAGTTTAGCGACGATTTTATTTCCGGTGGGGAGATGCATTTTCCATCTTCCTTCCACGAGCCGTTATCTTGCATGTTGTGGAAAGAAAGACAAGACAAGGGGTGTGAGTTATCGTCATTTCCGAAATACAGGTGGGAGGTTAAGGTATCGATCGACACAGCATGCTGCATCTATCTGCCGTGCAGCGAGGTGAAAGATATGGAAGGAAGGTGGGTGGGTAATAATTGCCTCGATACGCCCGACCATCTTTATCGAATATCTAAGGCTTGATAGATGGATACAGATACAGATAGATAGATAGATAGATAGATTGTGAAGATGGGTGTCACGATCCGGATTGGAAATTCAACCAGTGGGAAACGGGGGGAGTATATGAAGATCAACGACACCCGTCTATATTTTCGTGATTCCCACTTCCCCATATCTCGCAAGCAATCTAGATACACACACACACAAACACACATCAGAGAATCAAGCAGCGTCATTTTCTCCATCATCCATCTCCTCTGCACAACGCATCCAGCCGTCCAATATGCTATTTAATAAATCGCTCGTTCTGGCGATGAGTTTCGCAACTCTCGCCATCACATCACCATTAGCGACTTCTGGTAAGAAAAAAAACCCATCTCTATAAGTGCTGGCTCCCATCCCGAGTCACTTTCAAGGCTAAAGGAATTTCTCCAGATGGGATGGCCAGAGACGCGGGCGTGGGCCAAAACATAGCCGAACCAGGACGATTCGCCCGAAAGAGGCTCGAGAAGATCGCCGAGCCGGAACGATTCGCCAAGAAGGATGCCAAGATGATTTTGGAGGAAAGGGGGAAGACGGTTGCCGAGCCCGGGCGATTTGCGAAAAAGGGGGTGGAGATTCAAAATGCGGTGTATGTTTGATGGGAAAGGTCTGCGAAGGAGGGGTATGAGGAGAGCCGGTGAAGTGCAATGATAATATCGGAGGTGCCGTGGTTTGATGTTTCACGTTTTAATAAAATATTTAATCATTCATTGAAAATTTTTGTTATTATTGTGTATCAAGCTAAGTTTCACAAAATCTTCGATTTTACAGAATTTAATTCGATGATTAAGCTAATATATATAGAATTATTATATATCAACAAAAATACTTTACCTACCTATGCAATACTCCAACAAGATATGATGATACAAATTTGGGAGAGGAAATGTGAAAAGATCGGCCCATGAATCGGTCTCCATCAAGCTTGCACTAGCAGGAAAACTCGCCAATCACGAGTCCTGGTTTGAAGTTTCGAGGGGAAGAAGCCGGATCTGGGGATGTGATATGAGCTCCCATGATGGTCAATATATTACATTACCCCTCCAATAGCCACTCGATGCATCATACGCATACGTCTGAAACCCTAGCTTACAAACACACCAGAGGCGCCGCTGGATATTCTTTCGAAACGGGGAAGGGATTCGGCAGGAATGCTATATACTCCGTGCCTTCAGGCTGGGGTATTCGCACTTCAAATCGCCGATGATATTTCCATCGACTCTGAATTGGGTAGAGAGTAATGAGATCTTTGCAACCAAGTTGCGGGTTGTGAGAGATTTCGATTTCGCGTGAAGAAAGAATCATGGGATCTTCCCAATCAATGACGAGTTAATAGTTATCTCTATCTCCAACAACCGCCAACGCTTCCAGGTCTCCCACGATATTTTCACCCAATCCCCGGTATCAGATAGATCTTGCTTTTGCGGGAAAGAAACGATTGCAACAAGAAACATGACTTGAGCACGTGTGACCAAAACAGGAAGGAATCCAAGGCTTTAGTTTCAATTGTTCATTTTCACTGTATGAACCATCTTCATCTCGATCACAGCCAAGATTGCAATTCGGGGCGCACATCTATCTTACTTCAGCAGATACAAGCCACTCAAAGTCCCCATCAGAGTCGTGGTTAAAATATGGATATGGTGCGGGATTTATGATTGAAATTTGAAATTTGAATCGCCCTCCATCTTAGATATCTAGGATGGGACTGACAATCTACTCCGCGGCTCTTTCAGTTGAATACCATGATGATCCGTCATGGGATGGCCCTTTCGAAGATGAGAATGCCAGTATTTCCGATACAGGGTGGGAGTTCTTTGATACGAATGCGTCTGCGATTACTCTGATGATGAAGATGCCGAGGAGAATAGATGGGATGAGAGCCGAGATCTGTATTATCTGAAGGGAATCCATGAATAAATGAATGACATAGTCTCAAGAGGAGAGTCTTTGATGACCCATTTTCACAAGTGGGTGGGCAGTATGTATGTATGTATGTATTCTTTTCCGAATCATTCCCGATGCGAATACGTACGCATTCCAATACATTCCATCCATCCTTCCGCAAATTCGAAACTTCTTCACGAAACATCATGATTCATCACCCAACATCGACCTCGCATCCCTTAAACCATCACCGCAAACCATCTACCGTTTTCCCATTTACATTTGCATCTCCCCATATCCCTCATTCCTTCCGCATATTCGAAATATTCCCTGAAAGATAGTTAACATTAACAGCTAATAATTTAATACCACGAGATATAACTCCACTCCATATCTAACAACAATAAAATAAACCAACAACCCGTAACTCGCTCGCCTCCGATTCGCCACTGGCACTAACTATTGAAGAGAAGCTTTAATTTTAATCAACCGATCAGGACAAAGTATTCGGAGTCCGAGTTGGGGATATTCACAAGGGCGCGATGCATGGATCCGGAGAGCTGTGTTTGTGTTGATATTGTATTATTAATAAGGACCAATGATACCACCGAAGAATTATATTTCGAGGTTCGCGTTTAATACTAAATATTCATCTTTCGAGAGATGAAGGGAGGAAGACCCCAGGAAAAAAGATATAAACAATTTCCTTTAAAAAAACTAACCAAAAAAAGAATTGGAAATCCAAATCCAAATCCAAATCCAAATCCAACGGCGAAAAAAATCAATCAGTCATAAACTAAAAATCAAATCAATATCCATGAGAAATAATAAACAATCCAAAAAACATAAAAGGCATAAACTTCGCGAGAGATTCGCGAGATTTTTATTTTCTCGACGCTGGAGAAGCGGTGTCTGGATCTGTCTTGGACACTTTTCGATTGGACTCCTATGTGGATCTTGAGTGTTCAAGATTGATTTTGATTTTGATTTTGATTTGATTTTAGAATTGATGATAACCAATTATAAAAATAAAAATGAATATTATATTTCGATATAGTAATATTATAAATGGATTTTTATTTCTTATTTTTTATAACTTGGAAATTTTATATATATTAATTAATCTTTTCAAGATTTAAGATATAATTTATCCCCCCCATTCTCACTTTCATCTCCCCTTCTATCCCCCTCATCCTCATTATTCCCCCCCATCCTTCCTTTTCTCTCCTCATCCATCCTTTTCTCTCCCCATCCATCCTCTCCATCCATCATCCATCCTCTCCCATCCATCCTCTCCTCTCCCCACCTATCCCCCCTATTCTATCCCCCCTATTCTATCCCCCTTATCCTCTCCTCTACTTTCCTCTACTTTCCTCTACTACCCCCTGCCCCCTCCTCCCCTTTATCCAACCTCAGGCTTGAAGAAACCATCTACCTCACATACACCATAGATCATTCCCATTCCCAATCCCATCCCCAAATGTGCCTCCCAGCTTCTAGCTCCCAGCTCCCAGCTCCCAGCTTCGCGGTTAAAAATTTCTTCTTCGAGATTCTTCGAGATTCTTCAAGATTCTTCGAGCTGATATATAGAGTATGTATGGATGGATGGATGAATGGATGGATATATGGATGCATAGATGTATGGTATTAAGACTGGGTTGGGTTGGAACATGATCGGATGAGATGGGTTTTGGTTTTTTGAGGGGAGAGGAGAGGAGAGGAGGGGAGAGGAGAGAAGAGCATGAGGTTTTTGGGGGGGTTTTGGATTGTGTGGATTGCTTGCTTGTTTTGCTCTCTGGCTCTCTGGCTCTGTGACTCTCTGACTCTCTGACTCTCTGGCTCGCTTTTCTCGCTTCGCTTATATTTCCTCTTTGCCTCCCCCTTTCCCCAATCCAACTTATATATGTATTCATCAACCACACACACAGCCCCATCACACCAACCACCGCCAAACCGCCATCCAAAGCACCAGCAAACCCGCCCACGGCAACCCACCCATCTCCCCCCCAGGCCTCACTCCGCCCACCCCACTCTGCACCAGCACGGCCGTGGGTAAACTCGCATTAACAAACCCCGGACCACACTGAGCATCGAGGACGCTCGCGGCCTCTGGATAAACGCGAGCGAGGGCGCTCGTCCGCACGCCGGCCGCCTGTTGAAAGATCGTCATGGTATTTTTCAGACACGTGTTGCAAGTCGGTTGAGTGCCGACGGGGAGCGAGACGTTGAGCGGGAGGTAGTAGATGTAGGAATCGGTGGGGGAGGAGGAGTTTGTGACGGCTTGCGCGTAGCAGTAGGCTGAGGTCGAGGGGTCTTTGAGACAGGATGCCGTGTAGAGGGTGGAGTAGGCGAGGAGACCGAGGCGCGCTTGTGTGATGAGGGGGTTGTGGGCGAGGAGGTCTAGGGAACAGGTTGTGGGGGAGGTGAGGTTGTTGGCGAGGGTAGTCATTAGGGTGGAGCAGGTGGTGGGGTTAGCTGAACAGGTGGCGTCGAGGGTTTGGGTGATGCGGAAGTGTGATTTGCTGGCTTGGAAGAAGGAGTTGGAGTTCTGGGGTGGGGATTTGTTAGTTTGATGCTTGATGATGTGATGGGATGTTTATATCAATTTAGGGAATGGAGGTGAATGTATAAATGAGATGAGGTTTATGGGATGAAATGAGAGGATAGATGAGATGAAATAGAATGATATAATGAAATTAATGAAGCTCCTCAAAATCATAAAATCCCCTCCCTCTACTCCCTCTAGTCCCATCTCAAAAATATGGGATGACAAATTACACATTACAAATTACACATCAAAAAACACAATACAACACCACACCACAAAACACAACACAAAATAAAACAACATACCTGCAACAGAAGAGAAAAAGGCAAACAAGCCTTAAAAGATTCATTTGCCAAAAAGCCCATCATAAAACTCGAGCACGACGCCGTGATATTACTCGTAAACCCACTATCAAACGGCGCGGGCAACGCCCCCGCATTCCCCGTAGCCGCGGACCAGAGTCCACTACTCGTTTCCGAAGACGCCAGGGTGGATGATGAAGAGGATGCCGTGACGGTGCTGGTCATGATACTCTTGGGTGGGATGATGGTTGCGGTCGATGTGATCGTTGCGATGTTTCTTTTGTGGAGGTCCGAGGAGGGATTGGCTTCTTCATCGGATGAACGTTCTTGGGATTGAGATTGAGATAGAGGTTGGAATTTCTCGACTTCTAGATCTTGATTCAAATCATGATTTGTATCTGTATCCAGATCTAGATCATCTAAATTTTGATGACCTAGATAAAAATGATGATTGTTTACAGATATATCATATTCATTTTCACTTTCACTCTCGTCTTCTTCACGATCCTTGGTATCGGGACGCGTAATTTCCCACTGTTTTAAAGCTGGGATGGTTGCGCGTGGGAGCGAGGGATTCGGTCGTTGATCAACCAAAATCGTACCGGATCTAGCTAGACGTTCAAGTGTCGATGCGAATAATTCGGGTATGTCATTCCTCACATCCACCATTTGTTCCTCGATGTAGTATTCCGCCGAACATATTTGAATGAAGAGGGTGAAGAAAATGGTTAGGATTATTATTATATTAGTGTGTGAAAAGAGGAGGAATATTTTCCTTGGATAAGATGGATATGAGGATATATATTTTTTGGAGGGGGATGTTGATGTTGATGATATCGATGATGCAGTTGATGTGGGTATTGAAGTGAGACAATTGGAGATGGAGATGGAGATAGAGATGGAGATGAGCGGAGCTGAGATCCATTTGATTGTAGGGATTGAGATAGGGATAGGGAATGGGGTAACAGCCAGTGATGCCGTTGGATTGTGCAACATTAAACATTGCAAAGAAGGTGAGGATCGACACCTTTGAACAACATCCATCTGATCCATATCCATATTATTCGAAGAAGAAGAAGTATCCATATCCATATCCGTATTATTCGAAAAAGAAGATATCTCACGATAAAGATAAATATCTTTAGAATCGTAGTTCCAGCATCACTCTATCGAGTTTAAAATCGACAACCGATATAGTCGTCGAAGAGAAGATGAGATGCGAGGAGAGGAGATAGGTAGATACCTAATAAAAGTACCCGACCGGTACAAATGATGGAATTCGTTCAATTAAGTTGTTCCTGGAAAATCGTATCGTATCGTATCGTAGGTATCGTATTGTAGGTATTGTAATGTATTGTAGGTATTGTATTATAACGTATCGGAACTGATGAATATTTCTGGAACGAGGAATCAATCAGTTGAACAATATCGAGTTCGTTCCTTGTAATAAATATCCTTCCGTATCCTATCCTTCCCTATCCTTCCCGTCTCAAGCTCGAATCGCGATTGGAAAATTATAAGATTGAAGGTTTGAAGTTTGATGGATAGTCCTGGGTAGGTAGGTAAGTATCCAATAGTAATTAAAATATATCCGTCCGATATTTTTCGATTGCTAAGATTCCTTGACGTGATCTTCCTCTCCTTCGTCATCGATGTATATATGGATGGTGTATGGATGGTGTATATTGCTATCAAGTACTGTACGTTATCGATTCGCAACTATCTATCGTATGATGGCTTCGGTGCGTGATTGAAAGGGGATAGGTATTCATCAATAGGTAGGTAGGTGGTTAGGTGGTTATCTAGGTACCTAGTAGGTAAATAAAGTAAAGTAAAGCCAAGTAAAATCAAATCAAATAATCGTAAAGATGAGATGAGAGGAGACAAGAGGAGATGAGGAGATGAGATGAAAACACGCGAAGAATAATTTAATATCTTCGAAACCACCTCAATCACAATCACAATCACAATCACAACCAAAGCCCAAGCCCTCGCAAAAGAAAAAGAAAAAGAAAAGAATGACAGTAGTTGGAAAGGAATCGGAATCGGAATTTCCTCGAGTACCTATGAAATACAACTGAAGCTATCGATATCGATAGATAATGAAGCTGTCGATAATGAAGGATAGGTGTGATAAGATGAACAGGAAGAAAATCCAGAGAAAAATGTTTCGAGTGATACTATAGTGTAGGTAGGTAGGTAGGTAGGTAGTAATCGATCACTTTTTTCCTTTCCTTTTCTTTCCAATCTAATCCAATGCAATGCAATGCAATGCAACGCAAAGCCTTTCTTTCCTTTCTTTACTTCACTTCAGTTCATCTCATCTCATCTCACATCCATCTATCCATACACAACGACTCTCCACTCTCCACTTCTCTCGGCGTTGCGTTGCGTTGCGTTCACGGGCGCCCGTCCAATTCCGTCCAGTCCAGTCTAGTCCAGTCTAGTCCAGTCCAGTCCAAGCAGACTTCTGGATTGAGATGAGATGAGATGATTCGATCGATCGAGATGATTCGACAGGCAAAATCAAAATCGATAACTAGGGAACTAGGTCTGGGTAGGTATGTATGTATGTATGCAGGTCCAGGGATTTTACGAATTTACGAATTTACGAATTTACCTATCCAAACGGTAAATCGTCCGTTGGTTTATCGGGTTTATCTGGTTTATCGGTTTATCCGAAATGTCTTTGGAAGGTTTTCACGAGCGAGTGAGTGCGATTTGTTTAATACGATCTATTCCAATCCAATACGATCTAATCACGTAAATACCATACCATACCATACCGTTCGTCAATCGTCGATATAAATCAAGGATGGATAGATAGTGTTGATGGATGGATCGATGGATCGAGAGCTTTTCTAAATACTAGGAAGGAAATAGGTAGGTGGTATATACCTACCTATCTATCTATCTCGTAATCAGGTAGCTATCTAATAGAATCTAGATAATGCCAATAAAGATGAAGAAGAATCCCGGGATATGAATTAGAATTACTAGGTATAGATGGATTCTAATATAAAGCTAAAGGTCGATCTGCTCATCAAGGACGAACGGGTACTAAGATACCTATCGAACCTAGATAGTCTAGTTTGCTTAATAGAAAATCGATTGTGGATTCGATCTCTGGATCTACCGATGGATAGATTGGATGGAGTACCTAGTGGATGGAATACAGGACTAGGAAAAAGATTGCCGGGGGATTTGCATATGTGATATGGATGGAGATACTTTGGAGGTTGGTTGGTATATTGAAGGAGATATAAGATATATCTAGGTAGGTAATATCCGTTGTTATGCTTCGATTCATTCAAATACGAGGGTTATTTACCTGCTCTACTCTATTCCCTCGGTAGGTTACGATAGATAGATAGATAGATAGATAGATAGATAGATAGATAGATATACTTTATGCATTTATGCATTTCATGCGTTTCATTTATTTCATCCATATTTTATTTATCTATTGATTTCTCCCTCCATCCAAAATACCTACCTACCTACCTCCCCACCTCCCACCCAATACCTCCACCTCTAATAACCGAAACCATCAACAAGTTCTAGCCCACCCACCTAATACCAGGTAGATCGAGGCACAGTATGTATGTACCTAGGTAGTACCTCCAGGGCTATGTATGCACACCAACCCGTTCCGTTCTAGATGCGAAGTATAGATGTATAGATGTAACCTTCCGATTAGGATTCTAGATGTTCATGGGTAACTTCATCCTTAATGCATTTTAAATGTACGCAACAGATATACATATCTAGGTACATAACAATGCAAACAACCCCAATCCAATCCAACAAACCAATCAACGAATAAGAAATCAACGAATAAGAAATCCAAATAATTGATTCGATTGAAATTGAAATTTATTCTCCAGAGTACATACATATATACATACATATATAGTAAATCGTAAATCCTAAATCGTAAATCGTAAATCGTACATAATAAATCGTATATAATAAATCGATAGATAGATAGTAAGATCAGGTAGATAGGTACCTACCACAAGAAGCTCCCATCTCATCCAAGCAAGGAGGCGTAGCGTAGCGTAGTGTAGCGTAGTGTAGCGTATCATAGATATCTACACCAATAAATAAATAAACAAGTAATACAAAGGCAAGCAAGCCATTAAAGCCATCGAAGCCATTAAAGCCATCGAAGCCCAAATCCAAATATGCCCCGTACCTTACCTTCCTTACCTACCTTACCTAGTTACCTTACCTAGTTACCTAGTTACCTACCTATGAGACGGGAGTAACATCTGCACTCACACTCACACTCACACTAACTAATAACATATATATACATCGATATGCGAGACGTTAGGGGCGAATGCGATGTGATGCGATGCGATGCGATATGTTTTTGAGGTTTGAATCGATGGTTATTTTAGGTAGGTATATATATGTACCTATGTATACGCAGGTTTTTATTGTGAGATTGAGATTTATGAGTTTGAGGTTTGAGGTTTGAGGTTTGAGGTTTGAATCGGTGGGTGGTTGGTTATTTGTAGGTAGGTAGGTAGGTAGGTAGGTATATATATATAAAAAGAAAGAGATGAATAAATATCCATCAATAATTTATTTCATTCTCCTCTTCTCTTCTCTTCTCACTCCCCTCTACTTTACTTGACTTTAGGTACTGAGATATTTTCCAAACACTTCCAAGTTCCAATCCAATTGACTTACCTCCAATTACCTAACTTCCATTCAATCCCTCCAATCCCTCTATATACCTATAAACCCCAAACCCCAAACCCCAAACCCGAATCCGTATCTGTATCCGCATCAACCTACCTACTTTAAGTTAGTACCCAAATCTGACCTTAAAATAGATAATAGCTGGAGATAAGAGATAGATCGATAAATGATAGATAAATGATTGCCCTTCTTTTTCTTCTCCTCCTCCTCCTTCTTCTCCCAAAATTTATATAGGTATATACAAAATATTTATTTAACTTTTCCACCCCAAACCCACAGCCCCCCATATCATCTCATCATCTCATCCCATCATCTCAGCCCCAATCTTTCATGGATATCCACGTTCCAATTCTTCTAAGACATCGAGATCAGCCTATATAGCTTAGACATAGATATTCATAGACATCCATAGACATAACATTAACTCAACTTAAAGCTACCTAGGTAGATGGGATCTCTTAGGTTAGCTCTAACGAGATCCGACGAGTTCAGATCCGATCCAATCAGATCAGATCGGACGAGAATCAAGATTAGAAACGATACTAGATCAGACGAGGAATATCCCCGATCAATTCAATCATTAATTCAATCAATCAATCAATCAATCAATCATGATCTACCCGATCCGCTCCCCCAGAAATCAATGCTTTCCAAGGTTTTCTGCGTAATGAAATTTAAGTTAATATCTATCCTATCTATCTATCTACCTCCGTAATGCATGAACTTAACTTAAATGCAGATGAGATAAAATGCAGATGATTTTTCAACCTACCTATCTACCTACCTACCTCCTACCTCCTACCTACCTACCTATCTACCTACCTCCTACCTCCTACCTACCTACTTACCTACATACCGATTTACTAGATCATTCATTCATTCATTCATTCATTCATTCATTCATTCATTCATTCATCCATTCATTCATTCATCCATTCATTCATTCATTCATTCATTCATTCATTCATTCATTCATTCATTCATCCATTCATTCTCCAAAACCTAACCAAAACCCAACCAAGATCTCCATCTAATCTCGAACCTTTTTTTTTTTTTCTTTTTTTGCCTTTTTTCAGATACTGTAAATAGATACTGTAAATAGATATCTAAGAACATATCGAAAATAATGCAATACAATGCAACTCGATTGAATCGATTAACTCCTTACTTCCTGAGTTACTTCCTTTGAGTTATTTGTTTTAGGTTATTTTCGATAAGTTATTTTTGATTCTTGTTTGTTGTATAGGTGGTATATAGGTGGTAGATAGGTGGTATATGGGTAGATAGGTAGGTAGGTAGGTAGGTAGGTAGGTATCTAGAACCTCCAGCTAGATAGGTAGGTGGTAGGTAGGTAGATAGGTACCTAGGTAAGTGAAAGTAAGTAGGTAGGATGAATAAATATTCCATACTATGCCATATCCCCCATCCCCATCTCCATCCTTTTTTCTTCCCATCCCCATCATCCCCTCCCATCCCATCCCCTCCCCTTCCATCTCTTCCCCTCCTCTCCTCTCCTATCCCCATCCCATCCCCTCCTCCCCCATTCACATTCAAATCCACATTCACATTCACATTCACATTCGCAAATACGCAACAAGTATAGATACAGACCGTTACAGGTACAATAATAAAAACAGAGGCATCCATGCCTAGATACCCAATTCCACCTAATTCCACCTAATTCCACCTAATTCCACCTAATTCCACCTAATTCCACCTAATTCCACCCAATTCCACCCAATTCCACCTAATTCCACCTAATTCCACCCAATTCCACCTAATTCCACCTAATTCCACCTAATTCCACCCAATTCCACCTAATTCCACCTAATTCCAAGGTATTTGAGGCATTTGAGGCCTTAGTGCGATCGATAGGTATGGTATGGTATGGTATGATATAGTGTAGTGGTGGAAGCGGGCGGTACCTACATGATGGGAGAAATCCAGAGGTACCTAGGTACCTAGTATTGATTTTCTATACTAGACCTGCTAGCTATCCATATCCATATCCATATAAAATAGATTGATTTATCAAAAAAAAAAAAGAAAAAAAGAAGAAAAAAAAGATGGGAAATAACCCCCTCCCCTCTTCAATACATTCATATCCTCTCTATCTACCCCTCTCATCTACCCCTCCCCTGTAGATCCCCTCGTAGATAGATATCTACCTACATAGGTACATATAGTATATATCTATACTCATCTACTCATCTACTCATCTACCCCTCTCATCTACCCCTCCCCCCTCTACTCCACCCCTATTTCCACCCCATCTACCCCTATATCCCTCTACTCCACCCCTCCCCCTCTACCCCTCTACTTCCCCCCCGAAAAGCTAACCACCGCCCACTTCCCACTCCACGCCCACAACCTCTTCCCACTATCCCCACCACCTCCCTCCCCCATCCTCAACCGCTCATCCACGCCCTCCTCCAACCCCACCACCACATCCGCCTTACAAGTGCGCAAGGCCAAAACATTAACGCCCGAGCCCGGACCCAACGACCCAATGGCCTGGGAAAAGGGCGTCGTGGGTTCCCACATCGCATCACCCGTCAACTTGCGATAGTTGAGATCGCCCTTGAAGATCACCAACTCGCTCTCCTTCACATCTTCATAGAGTCGCGGGGCCGTACCAGGTAATCTCCAATAGCTACCTCCTTCGGTCCAGAATCGATTGGCGCGTAATGTTAATTGTCCTTCGGCGTGAAATTCGCTCCATGTCTTGAACAAGAAATCTAATTCATCTTCTTCCTTTTTAGAAAGTGGTTCGGGGGTTTTTCCATTTCTTTCTTCGTCTTCAGATGGGGTGGAATAGAATGATTGAGCATTATTCAATGCATTTAATAAATCCGAGAAATCTTTTGGTACAACATCTGATACGAACCATGGGATGGCTTTGGAATGTAAGACTACATTTGTAGCGAGACCTGCGCTGAGTAAAAATCCGGCCAAGATTAAATCGACATAAAGTTCAAATCCAGCATTATCGAGAACGATATCGACCTGACGATTTCTTCCTTCTTTCTTGGCAGCCTTGAGAACATCATAAGCTTTGCTCAAATCATTGATAAGGATATTCTTTTCCGAATTCTTTCTTGCTTCGGAACCTTGTAATTTTTGAATATCTTCGTAGGTGAGGGATGTGAGGAGTGAGAGATCGGTTGCATTTCCCCATAGACAAATCTCGCACATTTCCATGAAAAGCATCTTTTCCGTTTCATCATCTGTTTTATTATTCGACATTTGGGTGATGAGTTCGTAGTAGCGACTTGCGAGTTCGAGAACAGCAGGGCGAGAGGAGCGAAAGGTTGACATCTTTTGTCGCGCAAATACATCATGGGATTTCCATTCTTTGGATAAGGAGAAAGAAGTTGCTACACGTCTGAAAGAGTTGTTAGTTGATGGGGGTGAAGGGTGAGGAGTTCATAAATGTACCTGTAGAGATAACATTCTCCAAATAACCATGGCATATTAAACCACGATGGGTAATTCAATTGCTCCAATTCCTTATTATAACCCTCGATATCCGGTTGACCATCATCGAGAAGAGGACTAAAAGTCAGATCAGCGGAGAAATAAATGCCTGCAGACACGAAATCCCTCACGTTAATTTTCTATCGTGTTGGAGTTCGTATTTGAGCTTTGCGAGGGTTTCGACGATTCGTTTTCCCTCTTCATGTTTGCTACCTGTTGATTCGGATACTGCTCGATGAACATCATCGATGGCACCAGTCTGTCATGACCCAGGGTTAGAGAAGATCTGGTGGGGTTGGGTTGGTAATGGAAGGAAATAATCTTCGAGCGCAGCGAGCTATGGGGGTTTGGGGGCTTGCCCCCATAATGTCACAATCAATCATTTGAAATGACGCTCCGCTGGCCCTCCGGGGGCCACTGCCGTGGAGGCAGACTATTTGGAAGATGGTCAAGAGGGAAATCTTACAAGAATAACTGGCCAACGATCCCTTGCGGAGACGTATGCGAAAGAGGTTTTATCCTGGGTAGAATAAAGAGCTATGGAGGTATTTCATTAGTTAAGATATGGATCTCATCTTTGCATCTCCAAGGGATGAAACCTACGGGTCTTGGTATCGAACTCCATTTTGATCGAGTATATACTTGTGTTATACTTCTGCGATCAAAAAGAAAGGATCGCTGAAACCCTCGAGTTTTGTATACCTGGATAGCTTTCCTTTGTTTATAGCTCGATGTAAGCTCGAGATATGGCGGGGGTTGATTAGATATGGTGGGGCATTTTCTTGGCATACACGTGATGGTTTCAATTTGCCTGGAACGAAGTGGAAAGTCTCATTCCCTTCAACTTATCAATCTTTTTATCACCAAAGCTCTAAAACATACAAAATCAAACCTTTAATAACCTCCGCAAAACAGTATATCTAATGATTTTATATAATAATTATAATTTTACATGATATGATAGTACTATTTAATAGATACCTAGGTATAGAGAAAGGGGCCCGGGGGGAGTAATATAAAATAAAATAAAATAAAATAATTGTACAATCCCGTTATTTCTACATTTCATTTCATTTCGCTATCGATGTCATATTGATATCATATTCATATTCATATTGATATTACGGTATTGTATTAATGATTGATGATGTTATTGTACAATCCAATCCAATCCAATCCAATCCAATCCAATCCAATCCAATCCAATCCAATGCATTCAAGAAAGAACTCCATGCATCCAATCCCATTCCCATTCCTCCTTTTCGTGTATATCAGTCATTCCCATTCATTTCATGTGTATCATCCAATCATTCATCCATCACTCATCCATCCACCCCCCACCTACCGCCCATCCACCCACCGCCACCCATCTACATCCCCCGATCCCCAAAACCCGTCCCCCCAACCCCCCTCGCCGCCTTCTCACAACTCAGCCTCTTAAGCAACTCACCCACCTTCGGCAATTTAACCGGTTTCGTCATGAAATCATCAAACCCACTCATGACAGCCTCATCTCTCGCTTTCTGGCTCCCCAACCCCGTCATCGCCACCACAAACGCTCTCTGTTTTTCTTGGCCCCTCTCGCCATGCCCCCTCTCGCCATACTCCCAAGCGGCAGCAGCCACATCATTCAATCCCAGACACGAACCCTGATCGCCCTCCCAGCAGCGAATCAAGCGTGTGGCTTCAAACCCATCCATTTTCGGCATCGAGATATCCATAAAGATGACATCGAACCCATGATCGGAAGCCTTGACCGCGGCCACCGCTTCTACGCCATCGGTGGCGCTGACGACCGTGTCGGTTTTGCGTTTTTGGAGGTACCGGTGGATTAATTGGAGATTGAGGGCGTTGTCGTCGACGGCGAGGATGTGGAGGGGGGTCTTTTCGGGGGCAAGGTTAACTGGTGGGTCTTGAAGCGGTGGAGGCGGAGGGGGAGGTTGGGGTTGAGGTTGAGGTGGAGGTGTGGGCGGAGGTGGAGGCGGTGGTGTAGGTGGTGGTGGAGGTGGAGGTTGTTTTGAAGAGGTACGTTCAGGGATTTTGGGTCGAGGTGCTAGTTCCAGGGAAGTGGGGGGAGGGGTTTGAAGTTGTAGCCGTTCTAACTTTTTGAGAGATTGGGCGAATTGATCGTGGGCTTTTTGATCCACTGAAGTAACGGCCGCTTCATTGACAACTTTTGTGTTTGATTCTGGCTCTTGGTGAGGGAAGAAGTTATATTCTCCCATTTCATTGCGAAAACGTTCATCTGGTGATCCAAGTGGAGTTTGTGTCGTGGCATCCTTGTGACGTGGTTCGCAGCTCTTTTGATTAAGGAGAGCAAGGATAGATCGAGCTAATCTGTAAGGTCCTATGGGTTGAGAGATGTGTGCAATGAAATGCTGGTTATCTTTTTTCTTCATGCCTGGAGAGCTCATGGCGTCGTGAATTATTAATATTCTCCGAGAAGGGGAGCATTCTGGAAATTTAGACGTCTCATTGATGAGAAGTAAATCTTCGGTCTTTGAATTTTTGTCCGATTCAAGTATATCGAAACCATACCACTCGGTACAGTATCTTTGAATGCAATCCCACGCATTATTTTGAGGGTATGTAAGCTGGCCACGATCGATAGAGATCATCTTCCCAGCAGCTCTATCACGGAGTGATCTGATTACTTTTTCGGCGGAGATTCTGACATCAGTCGTATCAGCAGTATCTCTGCTTATTATATCATCATAGGAAGGAGGCTCTGATTTCTCCACAGGAATAAGAACTTCGACATTGGTCCCTATTCCTACCTCACTGTGGACGAGAATAGTTCCACCCAATTGTTTAACAATACTCCAGCTATGCCTTTCGTTAGATCAATCATATAAACTAGACGGATAACTTACACAATGGAAAGACCCAAGCCAACGCCAGGGGTAAAACTATTCTCCTGGGCAAACGGATGGTAAAGTTTACGTTCCATGTATTCAGTTGACATTCCTCTACCCGAATCTTTGATACGTAAGCACATAAAATCTCCAGTACAGTTTGATACTGAAGCCGGAACGCCCGAAAGATTTTTTTGCTGCTGTAAACGCAATGATACTTGAATATAGCCCACATCTGTGTATTTTTGTGAATTGCCGAAGATATTCATAAGGATACGTTGAATTGCACCTATGAAATATGTTAGTAACATACCAAATATGTTAGGTGACAACACATACCAGCATGAACTTTGTAAGTCCAATCGCGCATTTCAAAGTCCAGAATGATCTGTAAAGGTGCTGCATCTTTCTTGTTTGAAGAACCATTTGAAAGTGCCAAATTATAGGTCGGAGCAGCACTTCTGAAGTGGTTAGCAGCGATCATACCATTAATCGTATCCTCGCAAAGCAAAGCTACATTCGTTACTTGATGAAGCTCGCTAGAGAAAGATCCTAGGACATTGTTAATGCACGGAGAGCTTAGCTAGCTAATATAAAACTCACCATGTAAAGAACCTTCTCTCTTTTCGAAGGAATTTATTTTGCTGTAGTCGAGAACGTGATTGATTGTATCCTATGACGTCACTGTAAGTATCATGGAGGTAATGATGCGTCATGAGCATGTGGGTCGGGAACAATGAGGTATAGGATGAGAATCGTTCGACTTACTAGAAGAGTTCCACTGCAATTTTGAATCGTCGAAACGAATTCTGTCTGTGAATTATCAAGATTTGATTCTCGTAAGAAGTCCGCAGAAGCTAGTATCCCGTGAAGAGGAGAACGGAATTCATCATCGGGGATGTTAGCTTATATCACGTAATAAAGGACATCAAATACTCACGAGAAATACTACTGATGAAATCAGACTTCATCTTGTTGGAGATAAGTGCATCCAATCGACTAATCTCAACCATGACCGAGTTTGTGAATGCAGATAGGTAAGATATCTCATTGTTTACAGTGAAAACAGGAAATGCTGCTTGGCTCCACACAAACGAAGCTGAATACCATCTCTCTGTAACAGTGAATTATTAGCCGAGAACAGAAGGGGGAACACCATGACGTAGAAGCATGACGTACCTCCAGCAGAGTCCCAAAGCGGGAGGAATATTATTTGTCTTGCTTTGTGGAATACCTTCGCAAGCATATTTGCTTCAGCTTCACGCTTCGTCATATCGAAAGAACCAGACGATGAAGGTCTTTCAGATGATGGACTGACACTCTTTGAAAGTGGTTGTTTCCGATCATTGAGTTGTTCCAAGCTTGAGAAATAGCAATTGTCGGGATCAACATACCAGACATTTCCTTTGGGGTAAGAGTTGATTAGAGATTGGAGAGTTTTGCCATCGAGAACATGAGCTTCTGAATCCCATGTTGCAACTTTTGCTGCTGACATAGAGAGAACCTTTGCCGCTTTATGTTTATACGTCGAAGTTCGTAGTGTACCTTGAGATAATCTTCTTTGGTACTCTTCATATTTTGGTCGTTCTTCCTCATGATTCAGTGATCTCCTTGACTCGACCTCCTTCACCTCCGTACCCAAATCAGTGGTTGTATCTAAGTAAGCGTCTTTAATTCCCGCTTCGGTGTGGCCAGCAGTCGTATCTAAGAAAACAACACCTCCAACGTTGAGTTCAAGAGATTCCCGAAGAATTTCGGCCGCATGATCTAAAGTAATTCGAATTTGGTCAAGTACGGATTCGGAAGACTGATTTACTTGATTTGACGAATTAGAATGCTCACTTCGAGATTCGTCATTCATATCAGCAGATACCATCTCCGAGACGTATGTGTCATCAGAAGTACTCGTATAATGGGAAGTTCTTTCTAGAAAGGTAGCTATTCCTTTTGACATGAGTGCCACTCGATGTCTTTCAATAGCCTCTCGTTGTGTTTCCATGTACTTCATGATACAGTTCGCTTGATAATATAGAACTAAATATCAAATTAGTATTTGTGACACAACTTCCTAGCTGAAATTGTCGAGAGGTAAGTAGAACATACATTTTCTTCTCTCCAAGTTCAACCCCCTGATGGGACGATCGCCGAAAACACATAAAACGCCAATGTTTATACCATTTTTGGTGGTGATTGGGGCTCCAGCATACCAAACATACGAAGCCATAGTTCCATCAACTATGGGTAAACCTGCAAATCTTGGGTCTTTCCTCAAATCATCTATAATGAAACAGGGATAGGGATCATCTTTAGCATTCTTAATGGCTAAGGTGTTCTGGGGTTTTAAGTCAACATATGTAGATCTAGGGATTGTGTCAAGTTTTGCCTTACCTCGCAAAGACCACCTGGCGTTGGCACCTGAAAACAGCCAAACCATGGATCGGTGATAATATCAACCTCGTGTGAAGATTTACCACGTCGTGCCCCTGCAATGAAGTATTGAGTACATCCATCTATAATACTATAGTGTGTTAGCTTCAACAGAGTCCATGTAACAAAGTTGACTTTCTCATACCTGATCAATGAATGAAGACCTCCTAAGCGCCAAATAGCAACCTCAGCATATGCATCGAGGGCGCCATCAGAATTGAGTCGACCATTCAAAGTATCCTCGGAAGAATGTGGGTTTATATCAGCTTGGCAAGGATCATAGAACCTAAGGGACAGGAGTAAAGAAGTTAGCAAATAAGTACTGGCAAAGGGATTCATGGCTCACGTGAGACATAGCAGGACATATAGGATTAGCCACAAAGAAAGAGTAAAAAAATTGAAAAGACCAATTTTGTTAACAAGTGAAATGATATAATGTCAAAGTTTATTAGACTTACTTCCTCAGTTCAAGTGCACGCTGTGAAACATTCATGTCTTTGGCCTTCTGTGTTGATGATATTGACAATGTGACTTTTCCTGCCTCTCGAATAATCCCACCATTGAAAGCAAGATTCATGGATTCCATGGTGAAGACCGGATACGTATTAGTATGAAAGGATAGGTATACCTAGGTAACCTTAGGTAGGTATCAAAAGATTCTCATTCCATTCCTTAAAGATATAAACAACCTTCTTACTCCAATACCAGTGTCACCACATGGAATAGGAGATGAAGAGAAAAAAGATGAAATAATATCAATGCGATGGAAGAATAAAAAATTCAAGGGTTTGAGGTCGCGTTTGTGGCGTTACTTTACCTTGGTAGACCGGTCCAGTCTTTTTCAAACTTGGCCTAGACGTCATTAGCGCATGGGTGATGATAATTTAGGTTATGAATGAATGAATGAATGAAGGTTGGAACGATACGATATGATACGATACGACCTAATCGGTTACCTAGGTGACCAATGAGCGGAATGGATTTCTTTTCTTTTATTGAGGGAAGATCCGAAAGAGGTAAGGTAAGGTAATAATTATAATAAAGCATCAGTAAGTAGGTATCTAGATATGCTTTATTAACCAATTCGAGTGTAATAAGATCATATATAATAAATCACATGTGAAATCATTCCAATCCAATTTCATGTTGGATATAGGTAATACTTAGGTATTATATTAGGTACCTGTCTGTACCTTACCTAGATAGGTACCGTACCTACGTATTAATAAATCCCTACCTAGTATTGATGTAGGTCGTATAGGTCGTATTATTTATACCAACCTACCTATATTAACCTCAACTGATGATCGGGGCTGAAACTTGACAGCTGCCATCTATCGGTGATAACACACAACGCTACCAACCTTACGTAGGTCTGGTAGGTGCGGCGCGGTGCGGTGCGGGTCTAAAAGGTACCGTCTGGGAGGCATATTTCAGAAATGGGTTTCAGAAATGGGTTTCAGAAATGGGTAGACCTCGGCATGATAAGGCTGAAATCATATTTTGATATCAATATAGGTGGGGAGGGATCGTCTCATCATTCATTTGAAGGACATACCGGTAGATTTCTTTCATATCCATCCGTATGGTCATTGGTAAATGCCCAGGGTAGGTAATTTACTGAAGAGGAATGTCAACGTGAGGACTCGGAAACTGTTCATCATGAGCTATAAATGAACATGGCGCGTGGATGCGATTTGCCGCGGTCTTCTGGTATTCCTATATATTCATAACCTTGAAAGTGATGATCAAAGAGTAAATAGCTGAAGTTTACCCTCCCCCTTCCGCCCCCTCCGCCCAAGCCAATGAGATGAGAAGTTATCCCTTCATATTCGTTCTCCAAAGTTTCTGGGCGTTAAAAGGAAATATTCATCCCCCTCTTTTTCGGAACCCCCCATTACTCAATCGTTGATCTCAATCTTTCCCTTAATATCCCAGACTGTCACTACATAAACATCAGTCCTCAAAGTGCACTTGTTCTAGCCATCCAAATCCTTCTATCACTGACTGTCTCCAATGATTTCCATCATCCCTTCGAAGTTAATTTATGAAGCACACCATTTCCATTCCACAATTATACAAGTGACCCCCCTAGAAAAATTTTCCGATTTCAACTGATCTACCTGAGATTTGATATTGATGGAACTGGTAGACATATATATTATCAAGATGGCCATCTAACACTTGGCCCACAAACTTTCCTAAAGACGCTTGTCCTCGCAGCTAATAATTCAGATATTTGCAACTGCATGGCCAGTATGTATAACCAACTATTTGCTTCCTCATAGAGAAATAGAAAAGTTATAGCCGTGTTCGAAATATGGGCATTTCTTGTTGAAAATGAGATGACAGGTCCCCAGGATAGAATTTAACCCATATGTACATCGATTTTCCATCAATTAATTCTCTAGTGATGTCCCTCGCCGTGACCTCCCTCTGCATGTCCATGATGATCGTCCGCCAAAAAGAAGTATTCGTATCCGCAATATGCTGCAAATGCTACCGTCGCAATGCCCAAGCCGGGGAAGGAGTTTGAAAATCGATTCCATCTCGAGTACTGTCCTTGGTATCTCCAAGCCTCACTAATGAAACAAATCAGTATGGCGAGTCCGAGCATTCCATTGATGGGCTTCCTGGCTCACCGTCTTGCCCATGGGTCGCCTGCATTTTTGCCCGTTGCGGCGGCTAATGCCTTTGGGTCGAATCCAGTGAGGTTCGCACGTTGTGCAGCTCTGAGTATTCTATGAAAAAAACAAAGTTAGCCATTGGCAATTCCAAATTGACCATCTCTTACTCCTAATTGATTACATACCTTGTGCACTGCATTGTGAGAATGAAATCCTTCACTCAATAGGGTATTGTTGAAAGATAAACAGGGTATTCAATATTGAGGTCCATCTTCAAGAAGAGCGGGTACAGCCGGCCGCGGCTAATTAAGCGCTGGCTACACCCAATCAAGCACCATGGTTAGTTAATTGTTCATGCCCAGTCAAAGCAGCCAGCTTGAACTTAAGAAACACAAAACTTGGAGTTGTGACGCTTTGCATCTTAAACCAAACAATAATTTAAAAAGTGATAAATATTTGATTTTCCTTGTCTGAGATTGTTCCTCGGCGACAAATAACAAACGTTCCCCTCCTTACGCAATTTACGTCCATGAAAACCATCAACCGACCTTCTATACCCAACATACATACTCGACGAAAACAAGATGCCTCCGCGAATGCAGGGCTATGGGGCTGCCCCGAATAGTATGGCATCTCATTATCAGCAATATCCACCGCATACACAACCACATACAGCAGGGCTTCCTCCGCCAGGCTCGATCGGCAATCAATTCATGAGTCCGAACTCGATGAGCAATGCCTTTGCGAATGGAGCTAATATGGGTATACCAGGAGGATTCTCTGCGCCTGGCTTACCTTTACAAGGTGGTGGATTGGCAAGTCAAGCTGCACAAATGAGCTTTGCTGCGGCGCCTTTACAACAACAGGGGCATAATGGCATGGCAGACTCAGGGACGCGGGGTATGCGTGATAAGGGTAGAATACGAGAAGTATGGAAGGGGAATCTTCATGAGGAGATGGCGATTCTGCGGCAGCTGGTGGATAAATACCCTTATATTTCTATGGTGAGATATGTGTTCGTTTATCGTTGGCGCCAGAGTTAACATTTCTAGGACGCGAAATTTCCTGGGATCGTAGCTCGACCTATGGGATCTTTTAATGGCAGGGGGGATTATCACTATCAGTGCTTACGATGCAACGTAGATCTACTGAAACTTATACAACTGGGCATAACATTATACTCGGAGGACGGAGAATCACCACCTGCGACCCCTCACTCGGACTCGGGCCTAGATCGGAACGCAGCAGGACGAAAATATGGCAACGGCGTGGTACAGATACCTTGTACATGGCAGTTCAATTTCAAGTTTTCACTATCAGATGATATGTATGCAGAAAGGAGCGTTGACGAAAGGAAGGCTGCCGGCACGGATTTCAGCAGATTAAAGGAAGAAGGCATCGACCCATTTGAGTTTGGTGCGGTACTGATTAGTTCTGGACTTGTATGTGATGAGGAGAAGCGTTGGATCTCTGCGCACGCCGGCTACGATTTTGGATATCTTACAAAAATCATGCTTCAAAAAGCTTTACCGGATGACGAAAGAGAGTTCGATATGCTTATGAAAAAGTTCTTCCCGAGTGTATACGATCTCAAATATCTCATGGCACAAGGAAACGCTATGAACAAGTTAGGACAACTTCCCCACATCGATGCCGTCACCGCAGAACTCCTCCAACGCTGTGATCGACACCCCAACACCGAAGTCATGATCGATGTCCTCAAAGTAAAACGTCTCGGTACCGCTCACCAAGCCGGCTCCGACTCCCTCGTCAATGGCCGATTATTCTTCAAGCTCCGCGAGCGTCTCTTCGATGGCGAAATCGCAGATGAACATCTCGGTCGCGTCTTCGGTATCAATCTTCAAGAAGCCAATTCGTCTACCGCTCAACAACAGACGACCCCGCAACATTACAATCAATACCAAGAAAACACTACCCCGAATCAAAATGGTTCCGGGTCGAATTTCGCAAATGGTGCACCCAGCACACCGAATAATGGAAATGCTAATCTAGCATCCACGCCGGCGCATAATAGCAATGGTGGAAGTGGTATCGGTCCACTCACACCCGGTAATGGTGGAGGTACCTTTGGAAATTTCCAATATGCAAATAAGCAGTAAATAAAAGCCTCGTTTGATTTTTTCATCTCTCTCGGTCCTTTTTGTTAAGCGTGAGCATTCCCCCCAAAAATACATTCCTTGGTCAGGTCGGAGCGAAGTGAAGGGAATGGAGTTGGGGGCTTGGGGCACGTCTTTGGCTGGCTTGCTTGTCTGCTTGTCTGCTTGCCTGCTTGCTTGCTTGCTTGCTTGCCGGTTTGTTTACTAGGTAGTTACACCGTATTTTCCATGCAATGGTCGTACTCCTGAGATATGTTCGGTTCGGTTCGGTTCTGTTTGATGGATGGATGGATGGATGGATGGATGGATTGGGCTCAGCGCTGTGATTTGATTTGATTGCTTGATTGGTTCCCTGGTCTTTCCACGTGAAACGGAAGTGGAAGCAAGTCCGGATGGGTTTCGTCATCCGTCTCATGGATGCGTTTGTTTGATTGATATTGATTGATTGATTGATTGATTGATTGATTGATTGATTGATTGATTGATTGATTGATTGATTGATTGATTGATTGATTGATTGATGGATTGATGGATTGATGATTGACATTTGTACATTATGAATTGGAGCGCCGTTTTGCACTTCCTTCCTTCCTTCGTTTTCTTGGTGTGCTTCGTGGATTGTGGAGTGTTGGTGATGATGATGATGATGATGATGATGATGATGATGATGATGATGATGATGATGATGATGATGATGATGATGACCTTTTTTTGATCCTCTCTTGCAATGGAATGAAATGGAATGTAATGTGATCTGATCTGATCTGATGTGTAGATACCTACCTACCTACCTATGCATATTTGACGTAATTTCAATACTTGGGTATCATTTCTTAATCTGCTTTGTACAACTCGGTCTCGATATATAGGACAACATTCACCCCCTCACCACCACTTCTTCCGCAACAGCCATTTTCTATCCACCCCTACCTACCTACCTCCCTAACTCCTCTTTCCCCTCCCTCTCCCCCTCCCCCCCCGTTTCCCATTCCGACCCATCCTCCCCCCACCCCTCTTCGCCCCCTCAATCCCCGCCACATCCCCCCGACTCAAACTCAACGTCGCGCCCCTCATCCTCCCGACCCCAGGACCCCCATCAAACGCGCCCCCCATCCCACTCCTCTCCTTCCTCCTCTCTCGCCCCCCTCCCCTCGGGGGAGCCCTGATCGTCTCAAGCACAACCCCATTCTCCCTTGCCTCGCGCCGTCTCTTGTCCTCTCGCTCCCCCGCTTTCCGCAAGATCCCCTGCCGCATCTTCATCGGCATGCTCTCTTGCACGTGGATCGACGTTTTGGCTCCCAGCGCTTGAACCCGCAGATCGAGCGCTTTCAGTCGGTTTTTGCCGGCTAGGACGTGCGTGGCGTGCGTGTTGCTCGAGGTTGAGGAGGTGGAGGTGGTGCTGGTTAGTAGGTGCGATTCTTCGAGGAGTCGTTGTAGCGCGAGATCGTTTTTTAAATTCAGCGCGTCGGTGGCGCCGGGGAGGTCGCCGGAACCGGGGTTTGTTTCTTGGAGTTTGGATAGTGAGGTTGTGGGGTGGGATTTGGGGATCTTGGAGGACTGGTGTGCGTGTGTTAGTTGCATTTTTGTATATATAGCATGTAGTATGTAGCATGTAGCATGGAGCGTAGTGGAATAAGAGGGATGAAAATGAATATGAATATTTATATATATATATACATACCATAAAAGCCCTCGATTCCCCCTTCGTCATCCCCGCGATCCTCGAATCAACTCTCTTCACATGCTCAACTACTTGCACGCCATTTTCTCCATCCTCGTCTTCGTCGCTGCCGGAATCTTCCGATAGCCCTTCCCAATCGTCCGTTTCCTCATTCTCGGGATCCGCGATTGTTTGGCTGGGATGCGGTTTGCGGGTGGTGGGAGGAAGCGGTTTGAATTGTGCTTCGAAATGCCGACGGAATATCTCTTGCGGGTCAAGAGTTTCTGTGTCGTCGTCGTCGTCTTCATCTTCGCCGTCTTCTGAGTCTGATGATTGGGGTTCAGATACCGGTTCTGGTATTACTGGAGTGCTTTTGGATACTTTGAGAAGCTTGGAGCTGGGAGGCGCAGCGGCGGATGTGCGCTTTCGTTTTCCGAGTGAAGCGGGCATGTTGAATGTGGTTTGTTTGGGGTTTGGGGATTTTCGCAAACGTGAAGATGGTCGCTTTTCCATAAAATCAATGTTCTGGATGCGAAAAAATTAAGAGGTCGTTGCCGAGATTCTGCCGGGTGGTGGAAATCCTCTTTTGATGGAGAGGAAACACGATTTTAGTTACACGGCATCGGGTCAACCACAAACTTCATCATTACTTGATCTTTCATTTCTCGTATCCAGAGGCTTCAATTTAGATCGTGTCTCGGTTTGTCGACGTGGGAAGGATCAGCTTGGAAAGATCCTCATCATGACGAAATTTCGTCCCTGTATTGACCTACATTCAGGTCAGGTGAAGCAGATTGTAGGTGGTACATTAACAACTGCGTCATCCGATTTGAAGACCAACTACGTATCGACATTACCCGCTGGCCATTTTGCAAAACTCTACAGGGAAAATGGTCTCACCGGTGCTCATGTCATTATGCTTGGACCTGGGAATGAGGAAGCTGCGAAAGAGGCTGTAGCAGAGTGGAAGGGAGGTCTTCAGGTTGGAGGTGGTATCACGGATCAGAATGCTAAGCAGTGGATTGAATGGGGTGCCGAGAGGGTATGTTTCTATTGTGTTGCTTGAGGATGAGGGGCTGGATGTTGATTGGAATAGTAGGTTATCATCACTTCTTTTCTATTTCCAAATGGGAAGTTTTCCCAAGAACGATTAGATTCGGTACTGGCAGCTTTAGGTGGTGATAAGGAAAAACTTGTCATTGATCTGAGTTGTCGAAGAAGAGACGATACTTGGTTTGTGGCTATGAATAAATGGCAAACCATTACCGATATGGAGGTGAATGAGGGTGAGTATTCTTTTCTTTCCTCTCTTCATCATTGAAAACTTATATCTCTTCTAGCATCTATCAAACTCCTAGAGCCATATTGCTCAGAGTTTCTAATCCATGCAGCGGATAATGAAGGCTTGCAAAAAGGTATCGATGAACAGCTCGTCGAAAAATTGGCACAGTGGTGCAGTATTCCAGTCACCTATGCAGGTGGTGGGAGAAACCTTCAAGATCTTGATAATGTCGAGAGACTTAGTGATGGAAAGGTTGATCTTACGATCGGAAGTGCTCTGGATGTTTTCGGAGGTTCCGGAGTCACGTTTGATGAATGTGTACAATGGAATCAGAAGCAAGTCGCTTCTTCATAAAATGCATAAATGCAAAATGGGGTGTCCCAATATCTTTCTACTATTGTTACACCGGGGGCGAGCTGGATATCGTCACCCTTCTTGTTGCATTGTCTTTCGCTTTCCTTCCTAATGTTTTGTGAGCTTACTAAGATTTCGTGAACTATTACCCCTTTCGACCCGTTACATTGCATTATCTTCTGCTTGATTTTCTGCATAAACGACAAAAAAACCTTTCGCATATTGGATTTAATCCTATCAACTGCATTACTGACATTTGGTTCATCCAAATTTAATTGCGGCGTGAGGCTTGTGGGGAATCACACCTCGATTCTCCAATATCATTTGGCGGCCTTGGGAGTGAGCATCGGAAAAAGCAATGTTTAGCCCCACCATCAGCATTTCCACTTTATCGAGTTCTTCGTAGGGTACCCGACTCCTCTCCCTCCAACTTCCCAGGTTCCCTTTCCACCGAATCGCCAAGGTCTAAATATTGCAAATATGGAAAAATGAGGCTCGATTGTCCGATTCAGGTCGAGGCCGGGGAAGATTGCGTTAGCATGATTAGTACCTTTTCATATGCATCACTGGCATTAGGTCAAAAGATCTGTTGGCCCGGCGGTTGCGAAAGAATCTAGACGATCATATCCACGCCTCATTTTTAACCACGAATGAGACGAAACACGTGGCATCAGCATAGTAGGTACCTGAACAGTTGAAACTTTGCCTAAACCAGTGAAGTGTTTCTTTATCGCCCAATCCTCCCTCATACTGCTTGTTGCTTCGTTGTCGGCTCGGCTTGGTGGCCAAGTTTTTTTTTGTTTGGACTGCTTGCTACCCTTCCGTACCTGCATTGTTTTTATACATGTACTTTGGGCTCCGCTGATTTATTCTTCTCTTCACAATACAGCCCCATCATTCTTCTGCGATTTCTTTCGCAAATAATTACCTTTAATCTTTTCAAGTCATTTATTTGCTTCTTGGATTTTTCTTTCTTTTTTCTTCACCATTTTTTCAACATTTGAACATTCTGTCATACCGAACTAGGTTCTGTTTTTGGTTCAACCTTGCACAACAAAAGCAAAGGAATTGCAGTAGCTTTATTGGACCCTGCCCGTATTTTTAATTTCAGCACCCGCTATTTCAACCTTTATACAAAAACATCACGACACTCTTTTTAAACCCCTACCCCAATCCATCATGTCAGAATCCGGATATTTTAACATGGACGAACCCACCTCGTCAGGTCCTGAATGTGACCTTATGGAAGATTCTGGGGTTGTTTTCGAAGAAGAAGATAATTTTCCAGAACAAACCACAGGAGAACGCCTCGGAGCTATCTTCGAAGATGAAGAAAAAATTCAAGAGGAAGATAATACTCGAGATGAAACCCCAGAAGCACGACTTGCACTGAAAAAAATCAATCTCAAAAAATGTGCTGAAGATATGGTTTCTGAGCATTCAGAAGCCGTGGCTCTTTCTGTATTGGCAAAGAAAATCGAATCAGGACTGAAGGAGGTCAACATCAAGTTATTGGAGAAGAACGAAATTGTCCAATACTTCATCAAGAGAAACGGTGAATTGTCAACTGAGATCCGAGAGGAGGAGACCAACATCAAGTTCTTCCATTTGGAATCATCACTGGGTATGAAGACTTTGGAATGCGAGCAACTGTTTGAGGAAAACCAAAAGTTATTGGAGAAGGTCAGACTCTATGAAGAAGCCGTGAACGACAAGGGGAAAATCGACGTGGGCGCCTTACTAGTCGAGAACTCCGAATTAAAACTCAAGCTCGAATCATCATCTACTCAGCCAGATTTCGACTATGGTGCACCTCCACACGAAGAGCTTCAAAGCGAAGCTACCTTTGTCAATCCTGATCACCACGTTGCAGACTGGAAAGAAAATCCCAAGGTCCAGGAATTTATTGCCGAAACCGTTCGCTCTGCCCTCAACCAACAGCGAAAATCAATGAAACATCTTTTCTTCGTCGGTCAGCGTGTCCGCAATAGGTTCCTCGAAAGGAACTCTGGCTTCGATCCCAAAGCCAAGGAAAGAAACGCCATCTATGAATTGGGTAATTCGAGCGTCTATAATGGACGTCCCATTACCGATGCTACTCTCTTCTCTCACGTGCCGGGCATTGCATTCGAGAAGCGAACCGATGAAGAAACTTTCAAGGAGCTCTATTGGGCAAGCTGGCAAACCGTACTCCGTCTTCAAGATTGCGCCGAATTCATCGAAATGCTCCGCTGGCATTCATCCGTCAAAGCCTGGCGCAAACAAGACTACATGGACACGGAATTCTTTGACACCTGGACCAAAAACATCGACACGACATTCGAGGACATGGACTTGGCCGCCGTGCGCGAATATTGCGGGAACATCACCCGCAAGAAGTTAAAGGCGTGTTACCTGGACGAGAAGAGGAGGAACATGAAGATTAGAAGGGGAATGGGAATGGGATCAGGCAATGGTAAGTCTGATTATCTTCCTTGTGCTTGTGATTGTGGAGAGCAAGTTCAGGTTCCGCTTGAAGTTGTTGTTGCGAAGTCCAACCACGTGTCGAGGTTGCCTTTTGGCAGGCGAGATACCGTATCGTAAATTCTTATCTCATCGTATATTATTTACTGAATGTGCGACAAGAAACGCGTGTGTCTTTGGGAATGGGAATGGGAATGGGATGGGGGATTGTGGCGGGTGTGATGCGGTGGGGAATGTTGGCGTTGATCGTCCTCTGTCAATTCATCCTCTGGATATTGTGGTGGGTGGAGCAGCACGACTTGATGGGGTTGGAGGATTGGCTGGATATGGACCTGGAGCTTGATCTCGCGTGGTGCGGATTGGGCACATACGACTGGGAGATGGAAGATATGGTGGTGTGTGCGCGGACGAGCTTGATGTTGGGATGGTTGGTGGGCGAGTGTGCAGTTCTCACTGCACATCGAAGGGGCTGGAACTCGAACTGGAACTGGAAATGGGGTATTCCACGCGCTGGGAATTTTGGGCGGAGTTTGTGCTTTTGGATGTGAATGGACGGATAATGAGAGGAGGATGGTTCGCTGGCTTGAAGGCATGAAACGTGAGGCATGATGAAGCATTCATTTGAAATACGGAAATAATATTGGATGGGGATGGAGATGGGGATGGGGATGTTTATGGATGGTTATGGATGGATGGTTGGATGGGTTTGGGCACGGATATGGATATGGATATGGATATGGATACGGATCGGACGATTATGATAACGAATTTGGATATACGAAATACACACGACGGATGACGGATGATGGACGATGGACGAACAGATACAACTGCATCACGCTCGAATACGAATTTCTTTTAGAAAGCAACAGAAAATACCCAATGGTTCATGGTTCATGGTTAATGGTTAATGGTTAATGGTTTAGGAGTTTTTCTTTTCTTCTTCTTCTTTTCTTGGCTTTTAGTTTGGAAGATGCAGACAGACAGACAGATGAGATGAGATGAGATGAGATGGGATTGGATGGGATTTTCCTCTAGAGTAGATTGATTGTGAAATGATTATATATGTAATGAAATGAAATTTAGAGGTTTTATGATGGCCGGCCGTTGAGGCATTTTGCTGAATGGGTCGTGAATGGGTGAAGAAGAGTGGATGTGGATGTGGATGGTAGGTAGATGTCCTGAAAAGTTTTAGCAGTAAGGGTGAGAATGAGAATGAGAGTGAGAATAAGAGACCTCAAATTAAGACCAAATAAATTTTTTTTTTTGGCAGGTATGTACCTACTAGGTAGGTACCTATTCAGATAAATAAGAGTACAGCACCTTAGTGGGTCGGTCCACTTCCCCTCCCTACCTATCTATATCTATATCTATCTGATTGGGGAGAGATTTCGCCATGTAAGATATTTCGCCATATTGGTACCTAGGGTCGCAGACGGGGCGAGCGTCTCCCATATATATAATGGCCAACAACCTTAAGTCAAGTCGACAAACTATCAAGCCCGCCCGTCACTGCTGTTGGATGGTCACTGAGTCAGGGAAGATGATCAAGTGCTTTGCTGTCATTGAAAAGTGCGCAAGAGTTGCTCTTTCATTTATAAGCATATGGTCAGTGAAGTGACCATGGCAAAGGATTATCTGCTAGTTGAGAAGGCTCGCCCTCTCCAGCAATTGCTAGTATCACTCAGGTATGGTGGCTCAGTGGTTGGGGAGGTGAATCAGGTGACTGAGAGCTTCAGACCATTACAGTCAAGACATTCCGATTCCTCATTTTTGAAGCATAATTTTATTGTCCTTGCCGTTTATATTCTGACTCTGACTTCTCAAGATACATATAGTTGATATTCGATCTTTGTCATTGTCGACTTTTCTTTTTTTTTGCAGGACTGACTTCTCGAGACATCACCACCTTTTCAAATCTCAAGCTTCACTTCAGCAATCAGCAAAAGAATTTTAACATCTTATTTGGCTTAACGTGTTTTCACTTTCGGATTGATGGTAGATTTGCGATGATACTTGTCTCCCGCTTCTAGACTTTGTCTTGATTTTAATTCCATCATAACACAGACAAACAAATACCAGTTTATCAGAACACAAATCACCATGTCGGGGTGGGGAGTAGGTCATTTCCAGTCCGAAACCCAGTGGGGCCCTTCAGATCCTCTTGAAGCTTCAGCCAGTAATGGCTGGAGCAATCAGGATGGCTTTACGTTACCTCAAATTCGTCCTGAAGCCGAGTCTGTCATCGAAGCACAGATAGCGGCAAAAGAAGCCGAACTTCTCACATTGTCGACAGAAGTCAAGATCAAGGAACAGAAGATTCACGAATCTACCGAAACCTTCGAGCGCAAAAAGTCGGAGATGCATAACGCAATCACTCAATTGGCGGAGGATACGGCGGAGTTGGTGGTGGCAGAAAAGAAATATGATCTACTTGTCGAAGAGATTCGTTCGCAGACTGAACACCTGCAAATAACTCGGGCGGCGAAAGATCGTGCACATGGACAACGGACGTGGGAACAATGTTTGCTCAAGGAAAACAAGAAGCTGAAGAAGAAAGTCGAGTCCCTCCAGCAAGACAAGGTTCTCGCGGCGGATCATTGTGCATACTATGTTAATGAAGCCGATTCATTGAAGAAGGATATGGATGAACTGAAGCGCGAGAATGGGTCTCTGGGGCGTGATCGGCGCGAAACTAAGTCATATTGGGATGATTATAACTGGAAAGTAGATCCAAAAGTGAAGGAACATGTCGCTGCTGCTGTGAAGGATGCTGTGAAGGATGCTGTGAAGGAGGCCGTGGCGAAGGCAGTGAGTTCTGTGGGTGCAAAGTCTGACATGGTTGGTCCAAGTGTACGGGCGAGCTTCCTTGAAAGCCATCGGGTGCGTGGCCTTTCAACTTCTACTCGTACTCAGGCACTTGTCCCACACGGATCCAAACCTAGTCATGGTTTCGATGTTCTCGCCGACGCGACTTTATATGTCGACTCCAAGATACCCGGATTTCGCACAGACAGCGACACATTTGCTCGGATCTATGGTGTTCAATGGTCGACTGCCTTGAAGCTAGAGCTTTGTTCCACGTTCGAAGATTTGGCAAACAAATATGCTTTAGCGAAGAGTTACTGTCCACATACATTTCAAGCCACAGAATTCTTCAAGATCTGGTCAACTATGGGCATCTCATTTGATCATATGAGCTTTGGGGAGGTTAAGTCATGGGTCAACAACACTCGACGTGACATGTTCAAGACGACCTTGAATCTGAATCTTGCCCTCGCTGAGATGAGCCGACTGTGCAACGACGGAGTTGTTCCTCAATCTCATGACATGATGACAACGGACAACATTCGCATGCAGCAAGTGTCGGGAAATGAAGACGCTGATTTCTGGGGATCAGCAAAATGGAACCCTGGCGGCTGGGATTAAAATGTATCAAACGGTGGTGGGGAGAAACCTTGTATCACAATTCTGCTTGTCTTGCTCTGAAGCAAAATTGTGCAGTTAGATCATATGCAAGAATCAAAACACTCAATATGCAAACATGACTCTTAAGGCTGTAAAGATTACTTGGGCTCCTCTGCCGCTTAAAGACAAAATGTGATTTCTGAGTAAACTTATTGTACCAAATAGTAAGATTTACATCCTTGTGACCTTAATTATTTGCGCAAACTCTCTACTAACATATTTACTCAGTTATAAAAGTAGCTTCTTCCCCCTATCAATGCCAGGCCTCATATCTCCCGAGATCATCCTCACGCAGTTAACATGAACATGAAGTCTTCCAAGATGGAGGAAACATGTTTCACGCAACTGAAATATCTGTCTTGGCAAATAATTCACTTTCAACATCATTCACTCCTGAATCAGAATCCGGGGTAAAAGTCTTCCGCACGTGCTTTTGGATCGATCTTAAACCCCATCCAATTTCATACCGCTTCTTCACATTTTCTCCGCAACGCGCAAAATTTCTTCTCCCTCACATACAGTAGGTAGGTAGTTCCGATTGCTTGGATGTACAACCACCGTCGATAATGATCAGCAATGTCATTCTAAAAGTAATTCTTCTCAATTAATCAGATCCGTGTGGATTTCTCTTCGATCTGTATAAATTCGATTTCTTTTTCTGATGGTGTTGCGAGGGATCACTTTTCACGTCGTCGCGTCGCATTTTCATATTCACTAAGGTGAAGTTTGCTACCTGGATTGCGTTTACGCTGTCTTAAGATGGAGGACGAAGAGGTCTTCAAACCTGTTACGGTATGGTGTGGACTGGTGTTTGGTATCGGAATTGCGAGGGGCTGACTGGCTGCGGACTAGGCTCTTATTGCGGATCTGAGGAGGCAGTTGGTGGAGAAGGATCGACTTTTGAAGGTTGCTAATGATACTATTGCCGAACAAAAGCGCGTGTTAAATGGAGAGGGATGTAGTTTGGCTAGTGGAGTGTCTCATAAGACCACAAAAGCCAAAGATAAAGTGATCGAGGGCCATCTGGGAACAATTAATTATCTCCAGCATTTACTATCACTGTGGGAAATACCCATCAAACCCAAATGTAACCTCTATGAAGTCGAATCGGGAAAGGATACACTTACCAAGGAACAAAGTCGGATGGTTAATTTGCAAGCGGTTGTATCAAAGAAAGATCAGGTCATTGCAGAGAAGAATCTGCTGTTTTCACGTACGGATGACGCGCAGAAGGTAACCACTTGCCGCTATCAAGACATAGAAGTATTGAATTTGGGTTTTGATTGCTATGAGAAGTTGATTGGAGGTGTTGCATGTGAGTTACATATTCTTTACTTCCAACCCCAAATTCGAATTCTTACGTGCTCCAGATCCTTACTTAAAAGTCACTAAAGCAACAAGAACGAACAAAGTAGAGGTAAAAGATCTTGCGAAGCTGATCAAGAGGCAAAATGTTACAATTTCATGGCTTCATCGTAGGTATGAGGAGTTACAGGGCTTGGTCATCAATATGCTACAAGAGGGAGCCCATTCCAAGCAGATGGAGGCGATGGAAAATTCGTTGAAGATCGCCAACCAAACCATTACAGAAAAGGAGAGGGAGAATACGACATGTAGAAAGTCAGCATTGTTAGACATGGTAAGATTTACGATCGCAAATTCAGAAAAAGACAAGCAAGTTGAAAAGCTTCGCGAGACCATATCAGCAAAAGACCAAATCATCACGGACCAAGAAAACAATATTGAGCGTATGCAGGAGATCCAAAAGTGGCAAAAGAAACGTCGCGAAGAGAAACGTTGCCGTCAGAGTAACCTGAGGGATGCGTTACCACTTTTTGGGGATTTAGAGGTCCCTGAGCTAGCAGGTGCATCTGACTTAGGTAAGTAACAACTATCACTGTGTTTTGGTGTTACTGACACTAAAATTTAGCAGAAAAAGACCTCAAATACAAGGTTGAGAAGGTGCAGCTGGACATTAATAAGGGAGAGGCGATCAATTTCGATGTCATTAAACACCTGTGCGTTCAGCTTCAGTATCTTCATAAACGGTACACGGATGTCAACTCCTCCTACAAGAATCTCAAAGCGACGGAAACACTCAAAAAACCAACATACGAGGTCGGTCTGAAGATTCGAGCTCGCAAGATGGAGTTTGATCTTGCAGCTCGGACGGGTTCCACGCCCCGAGAAAAGGTCATAAACCCCGGAAACCTCGCTGCTCATGGTGCCGACGGAGTTGCCGATGCTCATATGGTCAACAAATACGATCCCAAAACCGGAAGCGCGGTCAGGGGACGATCATCCCCAGGCTTCAGGGAGCAATACGAAAACAACTATCTCTTTCCTCCCGAAATCACACTCAGCTTCTCCGTGTTGGATGTCAGCCATGAGGCATACTTTTCGCATTTTATCTGCTTGATGAACTGGTATGAAAATCTCCGATTGTGGCAACTGGAGGGCATCGTTGGGCCTAGCTATGCGATGCTGAGAACACGTGTCAAGGATCTCATCACGTTGATATATCCCTTGGAACAATTCGTCAATAGCGACGAGTTTGAGGGGGACGATGAAGTCATGAATGAATTTGTCGATTTGATGCCTGTAATGACCAAACTAGAGGATGCACATGTAGAATACCGTGCGAACTTGGGACAATTTACTCGCAAAGGGTTGAAGCGAGCTTGAGAGCATGATATGAGTACCTTGGCCGTTAATGTTATCTCGGGGGTTCTTAAAACACATATTGAATTTTTTCATTAGATGGCTCTGTAATTCACTTTTGTCTTTCCTACCTGTAATAAAATCTTCTACAATCTCGCAGTCCCGATATTCTTCACCCAACTTTATTTTTCTGATTTGGTTTCCGTGACATATTTTCTTCCGAGACTCGCGGACAAATAATGGAGGAAGAAGATCTTTTCCAGCCTATTAAGGTGTGTTCTCGATCTTTGATTCGTGATACTCTTGCTTAAGACTAAACCGAACCCTCAGGCTGTCATTGCCGATCTGAAGCGCAAGTTGGCTGAAAAGGAGACGGAGTTGGCATTTGAAAAAATACGCAATCAGAATCTATGTGCCTTGGTTTTCAAGCGGGACATGAGGATCGAGGAACTCGAGAATGCTATTTCAAAGAAGGATCGAATCATTGCTGAGAAAGACTTGCTTCTTTCGGATCCGGATGGTGATCAGAAAGTCACTTTTCATCGCCATCAAGAGCTGGAAATAGTGGTCATAAAACCCGGTCTGTGGTGGCTGCTAAGTATGTTTCCCCACGAATTGCGAGAACCATTTCTAATGCATCTCAGACAGAGGCGACGACATCAGTAAGATTGTGAAAGTTCAAAAGATACCAATTGAGGACATGGCACAGGCTATATCCACTCAGAATTTCATGATTAATTGGCTCTATGAAAGATACCATGAGTTAAAGAAGATGAAGCTCCAGTTAATCGAGGAGAAAGACCAAAGAGAGTTCACGTATAATCTTGGCCTTTTTGTTCGTGCTCGAAGGATGGAACACGCTCTGGCAAAAAGTACAAAATCCGTTCCCAGAGAAAGAACTATAGTAGCAGGAAACCATGCAGCACATGGCGCTAATGCAATCTGCGATGCACATATGGTCATGAAGCTTGATCCAGAAGCTAGAACACACACGGGAGGAAATACTTCCAAATTGAACATATACTCGGGGTTTAGGGATCACTACGAGGAGATGTATCTCCTTTCACCTGAGACCGTTTCCAAATGGGCGGACGATATTAAGAATTACTGGAAGTTTTTAAGTCTGCTCGACTTCTATGAAGGTTTGAGATTGTGGAATTCCGAAGGCCTCGTAGGCTGTAGATATAGGTTCCTCAGGCAACGGGTCAAAAATCTCATCGATAAGCTTCGATTTGAAGATGGATATTATGACGACAATTATTTATATTTAAACGAGGGTGCTTCTCAAGAATATCATAAATTGGAAAATATTTTCAGAGAACTGTTGAAAGCTCATAGAGATCATCGCATGACTCAACGAGGCTCAAGTGGACACTTGACAGAAGCATGAGGGCATGCAATGGAGGATGATAGCCAGGCCATGGGAGGTTGGGCAGTAGACGGTCGCCAATCTACAGGAAAAGGGTGATACTTCTTTACTACTATTTTTGTTTCCCATGTATTCCTTCAAAATTCTTGCTAGCTTCTCTTCAGCCTTCTCTAGCAAATCCAAGAACCAATCTTCAGACGATATGATATGGTCATCGACAGGCGTTTACGCAGCTAGATCGAACTAGAAGTTACTTTGACAATGGATAAGGGGGCGCGCAATGCTTTGGTATTTTATTTCATTCTGCAAGTCAAGACGTGATGAGGTTAGTGTTGTGAACAACATCAGATTCAGTCTAGCATTCTAATACAAAAAAACAATCGGCCACAAAACGTTTAACTTTATGAATAAAGATCTTAGTCTAGAGCTTACTCTGTCCTTTCAAGTTAAATGCACACTTTGATTTTTTGATACGTATTTACCAGGCAAATCTTTTATTTCTACTCCTTATTGGACTCTGATAGCTACATGGTAGGTTCAAATACCTCATCCCCAACTATTTAAGCAATGTGAACATTAATTACCACAGCGACAGTGAATCTACAAATTCTTAGAATCTATCTTACGCAAAACAATTATACACTGATAGCTCCATCTCTCCAAGGAAAAATCAATCTAGTTAAACTTCCGTCAAGGTACTGTGGAGGCAGGAGTGATTAGTAACCATTACGTAATCATTCTCTTATTCAGTTAGTATAAATTATCTAGTTTAGCTAGCAAACAATGAAACCATCCCTTTCCCACTTAATACAAAACTCCCGACCTTACAGTAGGTAGGTACAATCTGTAGCAGAGTATAGTTTAGAAAAACAAGCCGAATCCATTACATGACGATACTATAGTATAATCCGTCTTCACCACCCATGGTGATACCAGCACTCATATTAACCCAATCATATTCCCCCACACCTTACTTCCAAATCCTCCATCTCCAGTCTTGGAGAAGTTGAATCACTTCCAACCATATCAACTTGGATGAAATCACTTAGTCGAGTCACCACATCATCGGCCTTGCCATTCTTCAAAGACTGATTATCCATCAATCTTTTTGGAGAGACTTTCATGCCGTCCGTCTCTTTGACTTATAACAAGACTTTATCATCTGCTCTTTGCCTCGGCAATCCAACTCTGATAATGGTTCGATATATTGTCCTGCCATTCCCTCCTCCGAATCATTCTTATACTTCGGAAGGGACAAGCCCCTACCAACCGCAATGATGCATGGTCGGCCAATACCGTAAAATCTGTCTCGGTCCAGAGACCAGACATACCACTAGCATGGTACGGCCTTCAGGAAAGATTCTTAATGCTTCTTGTATATGTTGCTCCGTATCGGAATCCAATGCAGTGGTAGCTTCATCGAATGCACCAATCGGTTTCCGGCGTAACGACATTATAGTCGTCCTGCCATTGCCATCGCTTTCGTATGAGCTGATAGCCCTTAAAATCAAATCACCCCCCCAGTCAGAAACAGCCCCAGCATCAACAACCTCCGATCCCGCGGTACTCTCATCCGTCCTCCCAGATACCCACCCCTCCATTCCCCCCCTCCCATCCTCCTTGATCAAATCTAATAAGACCAAACCACAATCAACCTCGGTAGCGAAGTCGATTGGGCGAACCATGTGCTTGCTGGTGTTGATCCCTATAGTTTACTGACTTTTCGGTCCGGTGTATGATCTTCCCAGCAGCCGCGAAATCCGACTCCACGTTTAAGAGTTCTTCAACACTTGGTGGCTTTGGCTGAAAAGTCCATCGCATTGGTTGTTGTGCTGGTGCAGATGCCGGCGACGGAGGAAATCCAGGAATGGGATAAAAAGGGGGAAATCCAGAATCTACTGGAACAAAACCATTGGGGTTATTCCACGCAAGGGAGGAATTATCATGACAGTTCCACCTAAATAATGTGGGCTCATCGTAACGGGGGCAGGACGATGACTAGTTGGTGTATCTGGAGGGATACTGATAGGAACTAGCCTCTTATCAAGACATTGAGGTAACCCAGTACCCCTCCAGCCATCCATTATATATCTGAAGCATGTCATTATTCTCGCACAATCTTGACATTGGCATTGTGTTCTTCATCAGATGAGGCAAATTTCTTGGCAGACTGCTCCCGGAAAGAACAAATCTCATCGATATTATCATCATCGCCAGCCATAATCTGGTCTTATATCCTCAGTACAGAAACCGTACTGTGGAAATTCATCTGCGATATTCAGTGTACCACGAAAGGTTTATCGAGTAGAAAGTTCAAAATATTTGGGGCCGAATCTAGATGAGTCTCTGACAAGGTTCCAGATGAGATGGGTTCAATTGAGATCTGGTAACTGTCGGAGCCAATGACTGTATCTGGAGGACCTTGAGATCGAGGTCATTAGAAAATGCACCCAAACTCTACTAATGGTCCAGAGTAACACTAGATTCCGGTTAGTTACTGCGATGCTCAAGATACCTTGGTACGTACCTAGATAATTGCGATTTCAAAACAGTTGAACTCTAGGTCTCAGTTAAGCAACGCTCACGCCACTTCGAGAGGAATGCACGCCGAAGCGGCTACAGGAAACGGCATTTGATTCTACATATGACTAATCATTCTCCTTTCACTACACAATCCTTCTCGGCCTCCATCACCCCAATAAATATCAGAGCTCGAGCTCAAGTCAAGACCAAAACAAGCCATTGCAAGTTATATTAATTGAATAACTCCCCTCAACCTTCTGGGATGTGTAACAGAACCGCACTAAGACCCTCCTCAGTATACCGGTTTAAAAAGTGAAACACATCCCTCACCATGCCCATGGCCTGGTTTCAGACGACGGAAGACCCCATACTAAGATGGAAGATTCCATGGGAGAGGAACTTGAATAACTAGCAAGGTTAGTTGGGGAACAGCATAAATGAGTTCCGATTGAGAGAATGGAGACAAACAGTTTTAGTGGGATTAAAAAAGTTGGTTCCCAGTATGATGAGACTTCTGGCGACTTGCGCCCGGTCTTCAGTTGAAGACCTTCATCGCTGGAAGTCTGAGCCGATATTCCGAGAGGCATCTTTTCTTGGTTGATAAACGGATCTTGGCAGAGATGCATAGCTGGTGACAGAACAAAGGAGAACTTGTAAGACCCAGGTGGGGCCTGAAACAGTAATGTACTAACAATCTATCAAAAAATTGATATAAGCCAATGGCCAAAAAAAAGCGATCGAGTAGCTTGGAAAGATCTGGTGGAGTTTCTAAGGACTTACGATTTTGTAGTCCAAACTTCTCTCTGGTGAAGTTGTAAGGCCGAGATCGGTGCCATGAACGCGGAGCCGATCGAAGTTCTTCCCGATTTCGCATGGAGCCTTGGAATCTTTCTTGTTTGTTTGGCTTGTCATCTCATTTTTCCGTCGATTAATCGCCGAGGAAACTCTGCGAAAGTTTGACCAAGGTTTTCGGTTTTCCGCTCCGGGATTTTCGAGTCAGTGATGCTCGATCCGCAGTTAGCAACTCCCGACGAAAGAAGGACAGTAACTCCATGAATGATTGCCCAACCCCGGGGGAGACCGATATCAGATTGGAGCCGGGCTCCGGATATGGTGGCGTCATCAGGGGTGGGCCGACATATTGTTCCAGGCCGATCAATGCGTTCAGAGAACTAACCAAGAGGATAGCTGCCAACTACGTTGACAGAGTGTACTGATTTTTCTGAACGCATTGACCAGCCTGGACGACCATAGTCAATATGAAGTCCTTGGAGTTTTCCTCTGTGAATCTTGGCCGCATTGCTCCATGCATGCTAGATTTTCAAGGACCATTCCGGTGATGAAGCAGAATTGTAGCTCTCCAATGATTTCATCGGAGTCTTCATGGTCGCAATCGCCTGAGATGGCATTGAGAGAGTCTCACTGGGTATCTGTCCCAAGGTGATGGGGCCGGTGTCGAGGTGTAGGAGCCTGTTGTAGCAGGTGGTGGGGGAGAGAATGGTTTCGTGTCCCCTAGTATTAAACTATCGCAGCATTAGCAGATGTCTCATACTCAAAATGATTGAACTTTAGAAACCACCAAGGTTGCACGATAGAAATACACTTGAGGCGGAAAGTATTTCCCCTTGCACGTACCTAGGTTCCCCGAGGGCAGGCAGAGTATTCGACATTTCCAACAAAGATACTGGGATTATCAATATCTTCCTTATCTTCTCCGAGGTCAGAGGTTTGTTGGTCAAGGGTTGCCTGCATTTCTCCGAGTTTGGCTGATCTCGCTCGCAGTTCCTAGAATTGGGAGTATATCTTTGGTGTACAGAGAAATCGACTCCATAAGTAACTGCAGGTTCACGGAAATGATTGGTTGGCACGCCCGGAGGCGGCTATAGGAAACAAAATATATTGCTACATAAGCTAATGCTAATGCTACCAAACCAGTATATAAAGAGTATCAGGAAGAGTAAGATCTACAAGATTTGCCTCAACAACCGCAGACTCCAAATTCCATGCAGTATCTTTCCAGAGGGTAGAGGCGGAAGAAGAGGAAATGTGTGCCGCCAGGGCAGCAAAGCACGTCCGGGGTGCTTGACCAAGCGATGGGACGAGAGAATCGTTGTTGAGACATATTGGTCAGCGAGACTACATGTTGGCTTAAGGTTAGCGAATGTTTCTTGTTCAACAACATATTTGGATGCAAAAACTTAGAGAGTTGTACTTACACAACCACAAAATGACTGTGCCTGGGTAGTTGAAGGGTAGACCCAATGACATGGCCAAATATTGAGTCGCAGGTCAGACGGAAGCTTCTTCCGTACGAGAGCGTCGGATCGAAAGTTGGTGGTTATGATCCTCAGTGGATTCAGAGAGTGTATCCAGGTCTTGTACTGACTGAAATATTTTGGATGATACGAAGATTGCCTTCTGAAAACGGTTATGAGAAGTACTTCAGATCATTGCAGGGGTAACTCATGTGAGAGTCATAATTGAAATTGCTCGAGAGTAGCACATATTGCTAGAGTGATAGTTAGCGTACGAACAAACAACATGGAAGCAACTTACTTTGGGAAAAAGATACACCGCACACCAAGACACTCTCGAAATCATCATCTTCAAGTTGTACGCCGAAGTGGCTACGGGTAACTTTCTGGATTTTTGTCTATCTACTCTAACATGCATAAGCATACACAAAGAAAGTAATCTCTCGCCTAATCCTCTCCAAAATAAATTGGCATCAGCTGGATTCTTTAACATCTTCAAGGGTCCCCTCATTCTCGATAGTGTAAGCCTTTGTATCATATTCAAATATCTGGCCGGCCTCTGCAGCATGTATGAAAGGCTGCAATTTCGACTCCTGAACCACAATTGGACTATTGCATGGTAGACGCTAGAATTTAAGAATAGAAGCAATGAAGAAAGTGGGAAAGCACAGGGCCTTCGAAGGGTTGAGACAAAGTCGATGAGATGTCCTCTCTGGGTAATCTTGACGCTAGGTGATGTGGATAACGTATGTTGGGGGAGGGTTGATAATGAGTGGATTGTTGACAAGATTGGATGGAGAAAGAACGCGCTGAGGAATGGAAGGTTCCGGGCTGTTGGTGTCCAGTATGGTTCTGGAAGATCCACTATACTAGACAAGCAAAGTGATAAAATTTAACAAGACTGCCAAATAAGAGCTGGTTCCCAACCACGAATGGAGGAGCTCTTTTCGTTCATCCTATCGCCTGCGTTAAGACTTGTGGATTGCCGTAACTATGGGCTCAACACATATGTCGGCTTCGTATGACATAATGGCGATAATTGGACTCTTGGCTACCTTCCGCTTGTCATGGTGTGCTAATGCTATAGCTATGCGCTCCAGCTATTCTTGTTAGCTTGTATTCACCATCAATGCACAAAGTTCTGCAATGGAGAGGAGGACCACTTACAGATTCATCACTAAGAGATGAAGCCATCATCTTCAAGTTATGATGCTCTTCTGTTACTGCTTGATACCAAAGTTGGGCATAATTCGCATATCAACCGTCTGATTTTGTCAGTAAGATTCCCATTAAGTGACAGCAAAGATGACTTACGCGTAAAACTGCATCCATTCCTGCTCATTTATTTCCCTCCCATATCATACCGGTACATCAGTTACTTATGTTCTTCTTTCTCATTTTGCTGACAAGGTATCAATCATCTCGTTCATGCTTGCTGTCTCTGAGCCTCACCTTCTGTATATTTACACCAGCACCGATCCCTGGCGAGGTCTGGGGCAAACTTGAGTGGGGAATACTGAACATTAGTACATAGCGGTGTTAGTTTTTTGCATGCTGCCATTGCTATTGCCTTGATGATAGAGCTGGCAATAGCTCTTTGAGAGCTACTCAGACATGGAAGTGTTAGCCAGTGAACCTCTTTTCCCTCAAAGATTTGGGATTGAACACTTACCAATTCCAATGAATTGTTCTTTGGGCTCTGTGCCTGGCCACACTCGATGAGCAACTCCAATCCGAAAGAGACTAATATTGTAATAGTCGTGCTTGAACGCTGGCAAGTTGTGGACGACCAGTTTCAGATTGGAGTTGCTCATCTGCTAGTTGGGATGACAGCCAAGCACAGAGCCCCTTATCTTCTTGCTGTTTGGCTTCATCTGTATGGAATGTCTACAAAGAACATCCACTGTCAGTGAATAGCAAAGCAAGAGAAATGAGAAGATCACTTACCTTTTTCTTTTCTTTTTCAGTATGTTTTGAGCGCCATAACTGACCATGGTTGAGCAAATTTGCGGAGTGAATAGAACACATTGTCAGCTATAGAGCCCCTTGATCTCTTTGTTATTGAGCTTCATCTGTCACACCTGTTAGTGAATGCTAATACAGCTCGGAGATTGACCCACTGTACTTTCAGCTTGACGGTTTGCTTTGGGCTCTGTAGCTGCTCATTATAATCTTGTTTTCGAAATTGGCAGGCTTCAGCATAGGTCAGCCACAGAGACCCTTGATCTTTTTGTTACTGAGTCTTTATCTCTAAAAAAGACAGTCAGTGAATATCTAGGTAGGAACAGTCATGAATTACTTACTTTCTCCTGAACTCACTCCGAATCTTTGCCTTCCTACAAACAATTTTTCCTCCATTGGGGTTCGATGCTTTGCAGAAGTAGAATGTTGGCTTGCAGGTCCTGTAGGAGCATTCTCATGCTTTTGGTTTTTGCCGTTCTGCAAAGCATTGAACCCCAATAGAGGGAAATCAGTTTCGAGAGTTTGAGGGTGCACATTGGCGGTTGCATCATCACAAACCAAAACATATGTGCTTTTTCGAGTCTCTTCTTTTTGCTTGACTACTTTAGTTATTATTGTCGATGGATCAACGCGCGTAGTTGAATGAACCTGCTGAAAAAATCGAATTGTCAGCTCACGCTCCCAGAAAAGAGAAAATCTGAATAGATTGAATTCAAGATGCAGATCAAGGTAAGAGGAGACAATTATTTTGACTTTATTGATGGAATAAGATGATGGAAGACTTACTTTGATTGATTTGATTCTGTTCGAGAAGAAAGAAATGGATCAGCTCAAGGTCTAAAAACAGAGACATTTCGAAGGATCGAAGATCTCAAAATGGAGATCGAGGTTGAAAGAGAAATTACTCAATCTCTCTTGATAAAAGGAATGATGGAAGACTTACTTTTGTTTGTTTGTTTCAACTTGAGAAGATCGAAGGTGTCAGCTCAAGCTTGGAGATAGAATTTCCATCAAATAGAGGAGTAGAAATGGATTTGAAGGTAGGAAAGACTTCACAAGAAGTCATAAAAGAATATTTGATAGATTACTCACTGAAACAGATAATATTCTCTCAGTTTCAACAGATTTGGTCTTTGTGTTGATGAAAGAAGAAATGTTGGTTGATAGGAATGATGATTTGCAATAAGGTAGACTAGTAAGAGACGGGGATATGGTTGGTGGCATAGCCTTGCCGACTAAGCAACACAAATTATTATTACTGGACAGGTGGGAAAAGCCATGAAGTACTTTGAAGTACTTTGAAGCAATAGATTCTTGTAATTTTCCTGTTAATTGGGTGGGTCTTGGCATGCACTTTCGAGTTACTCCAAAGGGAAGGAACTTTGTACTCCTGAGAAATAGCCGATCATGTGATTTTATCTTGAGAACAATTTCTGGTTATGCCATTGATGAATTGCAGATGAACTTTGTCTTTCATTCAAATTTATCAATGTTTTTTTCTTATCAAAATCTGCTACCCATGTCTAGAGTAAATCACTTCAGTGTCTACAGTAAATTATATTGTAAAGAAGAGTAGATTTACAAGGATTTCTTTTGTGTATAATGAAGAATTGATGTCCAGGACTATTATTTGATGGCGTATCATATACTTTGGTGCTATAATAGACTCGTAGCAACCTGCTATCAACGCCTTCCAAGGTTGTTTTGATGTAACGTTACTTCCCCCTTTGACAGCCCTTAATTTACTTGTAAACACAACTTTTTATTCTACACTTCCGTTCTCCAGACTTAGAAATTTGGTTGACATATTAATACTTTGGCTCTATTCAACCTCCCAGAATTATATCAGTTGATTAAGATAACATGTTTTCTCCTCAAGGAAACCTCTCGGAAGCCCTCAACCCTACTCCACCCAATCCTGATAATGTTGGGGACATCTTGCATGGGCTAGTGATCAATGAAACCTATTTCATTAGACATACTAGGGAGTCATTTCAGATGTCTAGTAACCGAATTCGTCCTAAACTCATCCGCAACCTCCTCCTCTCAGAAAGGCCACCTGATACTATTCGCTACAACACCGAAAGTGGCTTGAAACTAATCCCTTTCATATACCCGCCATACATGTTACTAGTAGGACGACTAGGGCTAGGAATAAAACACCTGCACAATGAGTTGGTAATTTATGTCCAAGACTTCTTTGCCATCAAACCTATCGAAACTAGGAGAGGAGACAATAAGAAGCAGGATACACAGAAAGAAGCAATTTCCTCCCTCAAAAAATGCAGTGTGGCTACCGAAGCCTACCCGGCCAAAGGATTAGGGTTCCTAGCCAAATTCCCCAGGGAAATCTGGGATATGATCTTCTTGCTGTGCATTACCTCCGAGCCCTTGACAGTTAACTTGCTTGACCCAAACCAGGTCAAATACGCCAAAAACCCCGGCAATTCCATTTACAGTATTGCTAAAACCTGCACTTATTTCAAAACCGGAGTTAATAATTGGCTTCGCTCTCAGAACACAATCTTGGAGAGTCCTTATTTCGGCCTCTTTATTCCGAATAATACCATTTTCGTACTAGACCTTACCACTGAGGAACAGAACCCGGAGAATAAACTTGCCGCCAGGGAAAAGTTTGTACGAGCAAAGATACTGTTTAGAGAGTTCTTTTGGGAGGAAATACATAGGAAGGGACTCCACAGCCTGAGAGTCGAGATGATGTCTGATTCCCAAATCATGCATTTCGCCTTTCTCATCTGGGATTTGAGAAAGCATTATGGTCTAAAGAACATGCAGATTGTTACTCGTTTTCCTAAAAAATTTAGCACCAAGCATTTTTTTGTCATAGCGGGAGGATGTGGCAGATATTGTTCACCTACCATTTACATAGACTCCGCTGGTTTGGGTTGGATTAGATGGACTTGGTTTCCAGATATGCTATGGGTTCAGAAATACCATCATCTCTTATTTAGAGAAAGTTTTAATCTTATGGACAGCTGGTATGGGGATAGTGGAGTGGGAATTTCCACATGGATGCTTCACTATGGGACAGGAATAAGCTAGTTTAGGCCAACTGTGGATTTGGGACATTACAGCGATGAAACTTCGTCTTTTTGACGACTTAATAGCGTTTTACGAGTAGCAGTTGAATAAAAAGGTTTCCAGTTGGCATACTTTGTATAGTATAATATATTTTTGTTGTGCAAACTAAAGCCAGAGAATCACTCAACCTCGTCCAATTTTTCATCAGGGAATGGCTATTTATGAAGGTTGCTGATACGTTGTGTATATGTCGTCTTATATTTGCCGCTATATTTACCGATCTTTTGGATACTCCTTGGATAATACATCCGGGATTTATTATCGGATAAATCGGCATGCATAGAAGCTTGAGGCTTACTTACCAAGGTCGTTGAAATATAGCCAGGCTTATTTTCATCTAATATTCTTTATCTAGACCATTAATCATAGCCGGTAAACCATATGGTATTTCGTTCTATGCATGACCTCGATGTGCAAACATATTGCCCGCCAAATCATATCCATGCCTCTTTTTTTCTCGACATCTTTTGATGGGATATCAGTCTTTAAAATCGGAGTTTTAATAAGTTGCAGCAATTCTTCAATATTACTTGAGCCCAGTTATGCAGAAATTTCGTGAGTAAGCTAGAGTTGTTTACGAGCTGATACTCTTCTTCCGCCAGAAACTTCATTTTACACTCCAGACACCAACTCCAGGAGGGAAGAAGATTGATACTGGGGATATTCTCGCTGCACTTGGAATCACAGTTGAGCGTATTCAAGTTACCAACAGTATAACAACTATGAGCAAAAGGGTTCTGGGTATCAAGAGGGGACTTCTATATTATTTTGCATTGAAACCACACTGTCATCCGGGTGTTTCTTTGACTTTTTACTGTAAGCCCTACAGAAACATAAAATGTGCCCAATAGACGATCATTATCCTCAGAACGCTCTCCTTCATTAAAGTTTCGCCAGTCTGAGCCTTGATATGATCTTCAATATCCTTCAGCATCATCCTTGGGAAGTTAATGGCATGAGGAGGTAACTACTTATTTCCGAGTTTACTCATATATTGCAGAAGTTAGAGTGGCCACTACTTGTTTCAAACAGCTTAGACACACCCTAAGCACCTGATTCATTGTATTACCCATACTATTCAAGCGACAAGAGACAAGTGCGTATAATTAATCTCAATCACCCCCATGACGTATACCCTTATACTATTCACTCTGAACACTATTTACAGCAGTAAAAGACGTAACATCGTAGTTTGAGACAGTCTAGAATACAGATAATCGCGACATTCGACCCTAGGGTGAACAGAGCGAGTCAAAAAACAACAACTGAAGTCGAAAACTCCCCCTCTGGTTTATAAACTCCACGATCACAAGTATTTTCTGTTCAAATGAAATAATGTATGGCTACCAGAATATTGAGATCAATCTCCTTGGGTCATTACTTCAGCGAGCGAGTATTGCTCGAGGCTTTCTGACTATGCCAATATTCAGTACTTGTCCATAAACGACGGGAGTGAGTGTTGCCAGACTGAATGGGCTGGAGCTATGGGTTAGCTGTTTTCGTCTTATGTCGAATAGGGAAGTAGAGGCCTATTGCCCCTAAATAGGATGATACTCCTCGGTCCCTTATATGCAAGAAACGACCTGGAATCAAGTACTGGTACTGCCACTTATCCGCAAGCATGAGCAACACATACCATTCGCGCATGATCAATCGTTCGCCGTCAAACCTCGACAGACTGCTGCCGGGACGAAGAGGGAATGTGAACTTGATGATCGTATTTGCTAAAATCTAATATCACTTCCCAAAAGGGGATTGTAAGGGCGACCTAGGGAGGAGCTTTTAAGCTATAAACCTAATCCTGCTAAAGTACCTAGGTAAGGCTATTCCAATAATAGATGCCTAAGTTAGTCATTGCTAGACAATATATACAGTACCTAACCTTGTAACAAATAAAGTAAAATAAATTATAAATGCCACGGTGATGAAATGGAAGTGTGAACTAATCTTTCATATTGACTAAAGATCTAATACTGAAGGTGATCTTTGGAAAAGGTTTCTAGGGCAGGAGACCTTTATAAGCTACTAGCCCACTCACTAGCGCGAAGCTAGTGTGGAGCTAATACCTATAAAGCTATTCTAGGGTTTATGCCTCAGGCATCGACAATGTACAGGAAGGACCCCGTAACAATAAAACTTAAATCGAATCAAACCAAACCAAACTAATAAAAATAACACAAATTTACATTCAATTTTATCAACTCTATCTCAACCACTTTCATTCTACCAACAAATTATTCTACTCATATAAAATAACTCCTATAAGTAAAGGCGGTATAATATAATACAACATAACTTTGAGTTTAGTATATCCACTCCCTATATCCACTTGACCACTTCACAAGTTCACTCCCCTCTCCTCCTCTCATCACCTGAGTCCTCAACTCAAACTCTGCTTAGGACTAGGAGAGTCGAGAATCGAGACGGAATAGGCACAAGACACTTAGCCCTTCCATCCAAATCAAAAGCAGAAATACATTGATAATCTCCACCTCCATTACACAATGCACTTAACCCTTCCATCGAAATCGAGAGCAGAAATACATTGATATTCTCCACCTGCTTTGCAGGGAGTACCTCCTGCTCTACCATCATTACGAGAAGCGTTGGAACATAGGGCGTGACAATCGACAGTTTGGCCAATTGATGTCTGTGAGGGGATTTAGAGTTAGGGGTTTGTTTTGCTCTTGCTTTTGCTGGGGAGATATGATATGATATGATACGATGGAGATGGGATGAGGGGGATGAGGGGGATGAGGGGATTGAGATAGATGGAGATACAAATGAGAATAACGAACCCTAGTCTGTGTTATCACACAACAATCGCCCCGACCACCTCGAAATTTGCATTGACAATAGTTGCAAGCTTCAATACCGACCGCGCTAGCGATAAGGAATAAAGCAATGGAGGAGAATTTAACCATTTTGATGGATGATTTAAGAAGAGTCGTGTTAGTGTAATTGATGGTTTTGATGAAGTTGTATTGATACAAAAGTCGATGATTTATATAAAAAAAATATTGATATCTATCTGTTCTTTTCTATCTTAAGATTTCTAGATAGATAAGTAGATAGATGGATATATACCGATATACTTTTCATACTCATGATTTTTAATTAATTAATTAAATAGAAAGCTTAAGCCCCATTGATTCCTATTTAGTTCTAGAAGATAATGAATACAGACAAGCCCGTCTATAAGGATCCCCCCTGTAAGGATAACCCCTCGATTGAGATAAATTTTTGGGTCCCATTGGATTTTACGTATATAAAAGACCTATATCCTTCTATTCCGCCTATAATGAAATTTTTTTTCAGAATTTTGAATCTCAAACCCTATTATATCCTTAATCGACTAATCATATATCATTATATCGAGCCGTATATAAGTAATATTTGAGATTTGTTTTTGAAGTAAAAGACATTTATGAAAATTATACCCAATTCATACTTGTTGGTATCAACCTGGTGATGGTTCAAAGTATAAAGTACTTTATGCTTTATGTGTATATATAATGATTTTTGATTCCTATAAACTATGCCAAGGTGGATCTCTTATATCGAGGATGTTGCAGTACTACTAGTCCGTACGCTAGTCCAACCCGTATGGCTCTTAAGGTCCCTATGTACGATCACATGATTGTGCCGACAATGCTTGATCGAAATCAATCGAAATTCATATGATCTGTTTGGATTAGAATTAGGCCATAATTGCTCAAAATACTAGCCGTTCAGAATTAGCAGGAAACCTATAAGTGTCACGATTTTGGGGAACGTGACCGCGCAGCGGGCATATAAGCCTCTTGTAGCTTCCGTACTTTCAATACAACAACCATATTATTTACCATACGGTGGATCAACTGATACATACCACCGAGGTGATACCTAGGTACCAACATGTATATCTGAAGTTTGAAGTTATATGATGTATATAGACTAATCTTGGGATAATTAGGTAGGTGTATATCGTTTTAATCTCATTCAATTAGTTGTTTCGGTTCTCTTGGCTGGCTCTTTTATACATACTGTATCTACCTAGAATATAATATGCGATTTCGATTCGAACCTTGAGATTTTTTTGTTATTTTTGTGTATCGAGCTAGTGTATATAGAACTATTTTATATCAATAGATTTTAAATATTATATTATGTATTTGATATGAATATACTGTTACCATAGAATTATATTAGATTTAGATTACATTTAGATTTCATTCGTAACTTCTATGTTTTGGTTAATAAATTTTCCAATTTTCCTATGACACATCCCCCAGTGAAAATACAAAAATACTACATACTATAATAGTATTCCAGCGATTAGATGAGTTTTCTCTCTAATCACTTCTCTGAAAATTTATGCTAGCGTAGTATATACTTATCATGCCACAGTATCATAGTAAGTTAGTTCATGGCTTTTTGGTTCTATACCCGAGAATGCTTGCTTAACTACTCGATTATATTGTAATGGTGATATTAAGCGAGTAGTTTTATTCTTGAGGGTGGAGAGGAGGGAAGTTATTTATGGTTGGGCCAGTGTAATCTTTAAAACTCTAGTTTAATCTTCAATGTATATTTGGGTTTTGGCTTTTTGGGAATTTTTCCTTACGCTTCTCATCGTAGATTTAGAATTCTATGACTGACCAGTAAGTTATAACTAATTCCAGCTCTTGAACTTTTATCCACCATACAATCTTATTTCTATTCTTGTTTGTATTCTGATTGCATGCTTGAATATGAAATGCGTAGCTGGCACAATGGAATTAAATGGGATCCTGTCATATAGTCAGCAGAATGGTATAATATGCTAACCGTGATTATGACGAGTAATAAATAGGTACGTACTTTCTTTTATAGCTAGGTAAGATTACTATACAGTATATCTAATAAATGTAGAACCGTGAAATGAGATAGCATAGCTAATCCTAACAGAAATGAGTTCTGACCTCTAAGTACAGTAGGTAGATCCGAATCCATCGTACAATAAAATGTAGTATATAAAACGGTGAGAACGAAGCCTTCATCTCGTTATTATTCTTAGTCTTTCGCTTTTACGCTCGATGTAATATACATGATGCGATGGAGCATCTTCATTTTACATACATCTCATATAATTTCAAGTTTGATTGCCCAAAGGCTTCTATCGCTAGACTCTAATAATTGTATCACTCCAACTATATGCATAAGGATTTACCAAGACGCGGAGATCTGCGAAAATGAAGAGGTTAAATGAGCTGAGTGACTTACCTTTTCCACGTATATGATACCCAGATCTAAAAAAGATGGGATATTAGTGTGGTGTATATTGCATGTTATCATTCTTCATGTTCGGGGGTTGTTTGAGTAGACAGTCTAAAATATGGACTTCAGCACTGAGGATGAGAGTTGGGATAAGACAGAGATAAACGAATGAATGAATGAGATAATTATCTCAGAGTCATCATGAACATCTCAGATACACCCAACCCAACAAGATAGAAATAAGAAATCGCAGATTCATTACAAATCCGCATTGTTTCAAGGATCCAGAACTATCTACCTATAGATCGCGAGTATACAAATTTCAATGCACATTTACAATACTCCCCTACCCCTTTAGTAAGCCTCCCTCCACACAATTTGAAGGTCTCGTAACCATCTATTCTATGTAAACATCCAGCACTATACCATCTCATCTCATCTCATCTCATTTCATCCCATAATTAACCTTATCACCCCCCTTAACATGGTACGAAATATATTATTTCCGCTGCATGCATCTCTACGATAATATTTGGAATACATTAAAAAAATGGCACGGAAATGTAAATCTAACTTTATCTTCCTATGGCCTATGGCCTATGGCCTACTACCTCCAATTTTTACTAAAATAATTAATACTGCGTATGTATATCGATGTTTTCGAGACACCAGATAATGATGAAGGAATGTTGAATTTTGAGATGATGGAGATTGAAAGACCTTTGGATGAATACTTGTGTGAGAATGTTAGACTTTACTGTAAAATAGAGATTTGAATTTTATCATCCTATGTTTCTTCTAAAATCTGTTTTGTTGCATGTCTACAACTTTTCTTGTATACTTCAAAAGAATGCTTTTGAATCTAACCACAAGACTATTGCCCTCTTTGCCCCTGTTCGATTTTTCGCCGGGATAATGGAGATTATATTATATCTTAAATGATTTTAAAGACAGACGAGTACTTTAAAATGTTGATATAAAACCTTGAGATCAGGTCCTAGCTGTATTATGACTTACAATGTAGTGTTGTGATGTTGGTATATCGGTTATGCTTTCGTATTGTACAAATGTCATCATATCTATTTCTCCTATTCCCCTTATAGCGAAGCGATTTCTCGGTTATTTCATCCCTAATATCACACAGATGCAAAACTCCCCCCCTCTTGAGTCTTAACTTTTATAATCTTCTCCAAGGCCCTCCCTCCATCTTGCGCCCACCCGGCTTCCCCATCTAACTTCAACACTCTACCCATTCCCCTCTCTGTAACCCTCACTGCTATAAATCCATCTCTAGTCCAACACCTTCCAAATGACCTAACTAACTCAAACAAGCCCATTGAAAACTTTCTCGTGCCTCTTCCAATAATATGCGTCCTATCATATTCCGCCAGCTCCTTCTTCTTTTCTTCAAGTATTTTCTTTAACTGTCTTTCCTGGGCAGGAGTCCTGGAATGATAGAGATTGCTTGTAAGATGGAGTGAAGAGGGCGCTAGAGTTAGGATTCGTGGAGGCATGAATGGGATAGGAGCGATCTTTCTGAGAGTAACTTCTACATAAAGGGGAGAAGCGACTTTTGGGGGGTGAGCGCATAGCTTGGCGGGGACAGCGACTATGGATTTTATGAGGCCCGAGGGAGAGAGGAGGACATAGCCGCCGCAAATAGAGAGAAAAAAAGATGTGACCGCAAAAGCGATAGGAACCAATGCGTGAACATCGCTAGGGATATGAACGTAGTTGTTCCAGACTGGGAGGGAGGGGAAAAGAGGGGTTAGTAAGAAGATTTTAAGGAGGAGAGGCGGGGACAATGGATTATGGAAACTAACAATTGGTGCCGGCAAATCCAAGAAGAAAGAATGCAGCTGAGTAAGAGGTTACTATGAATCCGGTATGTGAGGGCGCTTGGTAGAGAATGGTGGTGTGGGTTTTTGTGGCTAAGATATCGGCATAACTGTGATAGTTTAAGAGTTTTGGAGACCGTGGCGGTTCTGCGGCGACTAGTTTGGGAGGTTGAACTTGAGTTGCAACCTTTGGCATAATCTTGGGTTGAGGTTTTGATTTTGCCTTTGGTGTTGGCATTGCCATTGGCTTTCTAGCCGTGGAGCGACATAGGGATGTTGAGGTGAAGAATCGAAGGTTTGGACATGATTTTGGAGCTGTGAAGATGGAGGAGATTCGTGAGGAATTCATCAAGGTTGCGGAGTGTAATTTAATACACCCCCTTGAAAATGCAGACATCTGGAAAGGAAGGTATTGTATCAGCAATTGACACTTCCTTCAAATACAATACAAAAGTTGAAATAAAACATACCATACCTTGAGAACGAATTTCATCAAATGCAATCGGCACCCCAAGCACCCCAAGCACCCAAAGCTTGAAGTTCGGGACGGAAAAATTCAATGATCGGAGGTTCGGCGAAATAATTATCCCTGTCAATTGGCATAGCTAGCGTGGTACTCTCCCGAAATATCCCATTTGTTGATCCCTCAACATCTCGATAATATCTTCAACCTCACCTACCTCTCTATAAAACTCTCAATTGAGTTTCATATCTGCGAAAGTCAGTATGGCAACTTTTGCGACAGCTTGTCGTGTATCTGCTAGACTCACTGCTAGAGGATTGCGACAAGATGCCCCCGCCAGAGGTCAGTATTTCCCTCCGAGAAATTTTGGGTTGAGGATGGGAGATTAATATTTGATGAGAGTAGGACTCAGGACTTCTGCGGCATGTCTAGCTGCCCAGAACTTTACAATGCCGGCTCTTTCTCCTACGATGACCGAGGGAAATATCGCAAAGTGGAATGTTAAGGAAGGAGACTCATTTGCAGCTGGTGATGTCTTACTCGAGATCGAAACGGATAAGGCTTCAATGGATGTGGAAGCTCAAGATGATGGTATTGTGGCAAAGATTATAATGGGAGATGGCAGCAAGGGAATCAAAGTTGGCAAAAGGATTGGAGTTCTCGCTGAAGCCGGAGATGATTTGAGCTCATTGGAAATACCTGCTGAAGAGAGCTCTGCCCCTCCAACACCAAAAGAAGAGGCTTCGAAGCCAGAACCCGCAAAGTCCTCGGCATCGCAAGCTGAAGCTCCCTCCACCTCGAAGCCTTCCGTAGAGACTTCTGCTCCTGCGAAGAAGTCATCTGGAAAGGCAAAGAAACAAACATATCCTCTACTTCCTTCAGTCCAACATTTGATTCACGAACGTGGATTGAATGCTTCCGATATTGATAAGATGATACCTAGTGGACCAAACAATCGATTATTGAAAGGAGATGTTCTCGCATATTTGGGCTCTATATCTTCCTCATACCCTGCCGAACTTTCGCAAAAAATTGCAAAACTCTCCCACCTCGACCTCAGCAATATCAAAATTGCTCCTCCTAAAGCATCTAAACCCGCCAAGAAGGATGCACCAGAACCAAAACCCATCACATTCCACCCTGTCGCCCATAGAATCTCCATGAAAGCAGCCGTCGAAGTTCAACAGAGGATACAGTCTACACTTGGTGTATTCATCCCACTCTCAACGTTCATTGAGCGTGCTGCAGATATCGCGAATGATGACCTTCCCCGGCCAAAGAATTACAAACCGTCATCCGATGAACTCTTTGACTCTGTACTCGGACTTGACAAGATCACTCCAGTGAATGGTGTTAGAGGGAACTTTCTACCACAAAGCCGCGCCGCATTGAGCCAAAAGGCTGAGGCTTATTTGTCGAAGCAGAATAATAATATCGACATCTATGATCTCTTAGCAGGCGTAACGAGAACGGCACCAGTCAGGCGCTCGGTACCAAAACCGGAGCCAGTTACAGAAGATACCTTTTCCGTGAACGTTCCGGAAACCGACCTGGAAGCTGCGTCAATTTTCATGCAGAGATTCAAGCTCATTTTGGAGAAGGAGCCTGGGAGATTGATTCTGTAAGAATTGTGCGTGTTTACTATACCTAGCTAGATGACCAATAGATTCATGATTCCATGGAGAATCTTTTCGTTTGCCAATTTTTTCCCGTTTGTGTGTATGCGGAGGTGTCGGAAATGCCCGTATGTTTGAAACATTTCAATGCACGCAACTTTCGGCAAAGTACCTTTCCATCGATACGATATGTGCATGATGAGGAAGTATTGCCATCAATACATGGCATGAAGGTGAAGTATTGAAAGATAACTTTCCATTGGTGCATGGTGTGGAAGTCTTGCAATCAATACATGGTATGCAGTATCGGCCCGTTGAATGGTGTGTATCAAACTCTGTGATGTCCCAGTGAGGCGGTAAATTGATGTTATTTTCAAACGAATTGGTGAAGCAGGTTGCAGATATAAGCGTTCCCCAAACGATGTGGGCGGTTTTTGGGTCTTTCTAAGTTACTCTGGATGCTGGATGTGGTAGATATATATCTCCCTTGCGATACACCTTTGAGATTTTTTTTCTTCTCCCTCATCCCCACTCACTATTCTTTCGTAGAGTGGTTTCGCTATATATCGCCAATTTTCAACAATTTTTGTCTTCATGACCGCTTCGTTGGGTTGTATGTCTAAATTCTTGGGAGTCACTGTCATGTCGACATATTTTTCTCTTCTAATGCTTGGTGGAGCACCACGATCACAGAGTTCTACGAGAGCTCAATAGTGATCAAATAGAGCCGGCATAACTCTTGCCTGGAGCTCACAACCATAAACAATATCTTTCTCTTTGTGCACGGATGCGGCGAAACTGTGATACCTCGCCCAAGGCCGGCTGGAACTCCACCGCTCTTCTACAACCCACGTTTCGTTCCCCTTTTCCCTCGGAAATTACCACATCCCCGGCAAACCCCTCTACATCCTTGGTCAACCTCAACCCATCCGGCTCCACGCTACCTCGCGACCTATTGACCTTCCCCACTAATGGTATGTGAGGACATTTCGAGAGAATATTCCATCCATTACGATTGACACACCTCCGTCCTCCCTCTTCCACGATCCGTCCACCCTCCTTACTGGAAGGACGAATTTTGCACACCAGACCAGATGATCACGCTCCTTGGCTTCCCCGACTCATCTTCCCTTGCAAAATATCGAAGTCGAGACTAATAGCTGGCTTTGGGTTGTAGAGGGCAGCCGTAAGTATTGAATGATTCATGCCTAATTTGTGTTGTGTCTAACATGTATTGGATTAGCATCCTATGCCAAGAAGGGATGGAACAGAAAGCAAGAAGCGGCTGCTACTTCACTTCACCTCCACAACATTCGACGTCCCCGACCATGCTCTATTATCCCCATGTGCCCGTACCTGCTCGCCCTAATACGGTGACTTCTTTCCAACTCTTCGATGATACTCAATCACATATGCAGGTATCTAACACAGCGCATCCTTCCGATCCAACTTTCTATCATACCATCGGCTTCTGCGAAGCACCATATCAAGGTTTTAGAATTCCCTTTCGCTGGTCCAGATGCTCCAACTCATGGCCCATACAATGGAAGGAAGCTGCTGAGTAGGGAGATATATCGTTGGCAAAGGGGGACCAGAAAGAAGGATTCTTCCAGGGCTATTCAATTTGAAAAGCACCTACTATGAAGCAAGGCTTCTTCGTAAATTCTTTCACCACTCTTCTTTGAGCTTGTCGTACACAGCATGGCAGGAAGGGTAGAACTAGACCATGCCATCGAGGGCTGCCAATGGTAGATCTGCCGTCCTTTGAGAAGGCTAAGAGATGCCAACCGCGACGGGATCCAGGCGACAACCTTCGGCTAAAAGGTAGACTCCACATGAAACCCTTAGGAACAACATGCTAATCGACAATCTTGTTTCAAATATGAGCGGACTACATGGCATTGAACTCAAACCCTACCCCAAATTACAGGGTGTATCGTCGCACACTTCTGAGGTATTGAACATTCCGCCACTAGCACATTGGGTCATCAATCCCACCCAAGCTGCCTTCGGATGAGCCAATTGAATACTTCCATCCCCCTCCGACTTTGCCGATGCATGCATGTAAAGATTCGAGGTAAGAGTCTTACACTTATCCCTCACTCTGTACTCAATAAAGACTGACTTTTTATATTCAGACGAAATTGAAGTTCCCTCCCAAATATGTTTTTCTCCAAGGGCAAGGCATATCCGTCTCGCCTGCCAAAACCCTACCCACCGAGATGTTATCGATCTCGAACGTATCTTACAATTTCGACTTGGCCTACCACCCGAACGAGTCGGTAACTATTCGACCAACAGATACCGTGTCGTAGACTTCTCCCATCTCTATAATTGACGGTAAATAAAGATTACCGGTAGAACGGCTTATTACTATGGATAATGAGAAATCATTTCACCAAGCTCTGCAAGAAGCTGCAATAACCGGCAAACCATTCCAACGTTCTGGCTTTCCGACATCCAAAATCGGGTTCCAATACACAGTATCCAATACGCGTCGTAAATCAACTGGTAATCGAAACATATACTGGAATTACATCGACCATACACAACAGAAATATTTGGGATGGCGCATCCCGCTTCCCAATGGCATCTTCATTCATGTTCATGTTTTTGGAGCTAGGACTTCCGAAAATGTTCATGATCACCCGACCTTATCTCCTACCTGATCTTCCACCTATTCACTGCTCTTGATCTCGATCTGCGGATACGCAATCATCATCTAGATCCCTCCAGAGGTACCACCGGTCTTCGGACAAAACTACCGACGCGAAGAGATGTAGGATGGAGTCTATCTATCTTATGAATCAAATTGAGTATACGTGTTATCGAAAAAGGTCGTCTAGCTTATGGGAAATCTCTGAGACATCGTCATGAAAATGGTACAACGCGACAAGATTCCCGAAAACAAGCTGCTCCTGATTTTCCACGGACGAGGAGATCCTGGAACACAAGCATATAAATGCCTGAACAACCATGCTGTTGCCGCTGGGTTTCCAGATGACATGTTGGTTCTCATGTTGGTGGAATTTTGCTGCCCAATTATATGCTCGTGGTTATGTGGTATACCTACGATTACATGTGGTGGGTATCCTCCAGCGAGAACCAATTCAACTCGCTTCTACCCAAATACAAGCTTTAAACATCCCATCCGTCGTGGTTGTGGCGGAAAAGGAAGAACATAAGAGAGGCCGGGACCATTATCTCAGAGTCCAGCTCAGCCAATTTCTTCCAGGAGCGAGACTTACCCAAAGTCTTCAGGTGATAGGTATCCTTCATCAATTGGGATCCGGATCTTCAACACAGGCAGATTCGGGCGAAGAACGTATCTTCAGCCATTGGCATAGACTGAAGCACGTCTCGGAAGAAACAAAACAGATCAATGGTATGTCGCTCAACAATATGACAAAGATCTCTCTTCACCATGCCTCATATAATTGTTCGCAACTCCTACTCCAAGGTCAAATAATAATACGCTTAAATAAGCGAAGACGCAGGGAATCAATGTACATGGAATTTTATGTTTTGAATATCCCAAAGGTGGCTACGGAAACCGATAAAGATAATGTTGCCTTCTAAGTTCACCGTTATTTCGCATCTCTCAAAGCATCCAGTGCAGTACAACAATCACATGGTTATACAACCCCATGAAAACAATCCTCGTATTGCTTTGGACGCTCAGATGTTGGCCGAGCAAATTCATGTTAAGAATTACAATGATCCAGCCGGGGTCTCATTGGTCAAACATCTGATCATAATCCTTTGAGATGATTGGGTGGCAAGAGATTATTGTGGTTTCCCATCAGGAATTTTTGCAGAATCTGAAATGAACAAATGCAGAGAATATGTATTCACACATTCGACTGATCACACTCTGATTCACCAGACCGATTGCGTCACCGGCGTCCATCAATTATTCAGAAGATTGCATCAATGTTTACACCCAGAAATATTCAAGGAGGTGTGGAAACCAGGAACACTGGAGATCATGAACGCTCAACTATATTTTGGGTTCCACCGTCCGCCCGTCTTTATGATTTAGAGAATTGCACAAACTTTACCACCTTGGGGGAAATTGCAGAGCCACTTTCCAATGTCAGATTCAAGCATACTGGGGGCGCAAAAGTCCAGTTTTCCCTCAGACTAACGTTTAAGTATATTCTTTACAACAAGCTTCAAAGCCTTGCAGAGCGAGGCAAATCCGAGAGTGACTATAAACGTGGTGGTATTCTACGTCATAAATATTCTCATTTTATCAAGTGGCTTGGATTTTGGACGTAATAACGGAGCCGTGATGGAACGAGATGAATGGAAACGCATCGATGTGGTCGTAAGGAATGCCGCAGAAAAATTGCCCTTGGTGGCCTCACCAGCGCTTCGAAATGACGTACAATGTCAAAACGAAAGAGCGGGGACGGAGAAGAAGAGGAGGGAGAAGAAATGAATCGAGGACCATGATATTACTACCCGGGCATGGTTATCTTGAGTGGCAAGCTACATTCTAAGCTTTGGATGTTCCGTCACATCATATCACGAAGTGTCCAAAACTATTTTTGCTTCTCATGGCAATATATGGGAAAGAAAAAGAATTTCAAGAGGCATTGATTGCTGATATGAAGGGAGTTAGCCGATCTTGAGGATAAATCGGAGGAAGAAGAGACGGAGGAGGGAAGGGAGAGCTGATTACAGAATGACAACAGGATGGAGGGGACGAAAGATGTCGCGAGAGAGGAAGAGCGACATTGTTTTACTTTCGGCGTTTGGAATGGCTCTGGCATACTTTCTTGCAATAACGTGCCCCTATCTAGTCGCAGTCGATATACAAGGAGTTTGCCTAGTTCTCCTCGAGCACTTCTTCGAACACAGATATCGAGTACGATATTGGAGCAACGTACCCGGTAGAAATTCAACAGAGAGCGATGCAGCAATGTGCCAGAGTTGCAGCCAAAAACTCACTTAACCCAAAGTCGTCGAGTTCCATTTCGCAAATATCAACCCACCAAAGGAACCCCTACCTCCTCTCCTATAAGGGATATCGAGATGAGAATTGGATCCCAAGATTTGAAGAATGCGCAAATGGGAGGATTGTATCCTCCAATGCCCTATCCAATATTGAATACCAATCATGAAATTTCAAATAACATAGAAATGGATATCGCAAGACCGAGAATTTAGTCGATGTTGACAACTTTTTTCTCAGAGCCGCAAATTAACCCAATGATATCCGTTTGGTTTACGGGTTATTTAGAGTAGGGAGATGGGGACTCGTTGTGCCAAGGGAACCCTAAGGACCTGTCGGGTCGAGGAGGAATGAGTCGTCGGGTCGATGACACTGGGAGGAACCATCGGTTCGAAGGGAGGACTCGGAGATTAGACGCGAGAGATATTGATAGGGCAGCGAGATTGGTCAGGCAGTTCACAAATTTCCCCGATGACAATACGGAATTCTCCAGAGGCAGTTTTGATTGGTAATGCAAATGGAGATTCTAATCAGAATTGTTCCATAATCGAACCGGCGAGTTCCAATTTGGCTGGAGCTATACGTTTACTCGAGCCAATGCTAAAAGGATCTCAACCTAGGATTTGATGAATTTGATATGCACCCCAGATGAGTTGAACATGCAAAAACCAGGACCGGGAATCCTGGAGGACCCTTGAGACCCCTATCGGACGATAACGGAGTAAGAGAACTTCCATTCCGAAGTTGGGTGTTGTGGCCAATGTTTTGTTTTAAGGGGGGGAGCCTACACTTCGGTACGAGAATTCTTAGAGAACACTGTGTCGAGCAAGTCTATTCGAGCGACAGAATTCCCTCATCAACATATTAGTTGCACTGCAGGGAATGGTGAAACCGGATCTCTCTCAACCTAGGATTATCGACAATTTTATTATTGAAATTGCTATCCAACAATCAAGTATTCAAATGTCAAAGCACCATTTTATGATCACAGGCAACTCTACAAATCCGCATCCTACTAATAGGAAAAGAGCATTGTAAGATGGAGCCCGGGCCGATTCTATGTTACCAAATAAAAGAGCACGTTCAGTAGCTTTCTCAAATGTGTTATCGAAAATACATTCAAACGATGCGACGGCAGAAGAATCATCCAGTTCGCTACTTTCCTACCATAAAGTTGCCACTGCTTGGTCACAGAAGACAGACGATGGCGGAACCTCGTCCACTGCCTGATGATAGACCTTTAAATCCCAAAATGACTGGTCCAGAATTGATCCAGTGGTACATGGGGTTTGAGAAGAAAAGGGACCGACTCCTATCTATCTTGCGTCCCTATGTCACCGAAATGCCAGATGGAGAATTGATCAGTCGGTATGGAATTCGAGCGAAGTGATTGAATCTACAGGTCTGTCATTGGCGAACAGTCAACCATTCAAATGCCACATGCAGATTTTACATCAATCACAAACACTATGATCCCCAATTCCGATCCGTATACGATTTGGAAAAGAGACGACCAAACCAGGAAACGCAAGCCAGCACAGTGGGGAAGACAAACCCCGATGATGACATGTATCGGAAATTCCTTCCGCATCAACCATAACAAATCTTCTCTCGACGTAACCGAGGAATCCAAGAAAATCCTTCGTGAAATGATTCCCCAATAAGAGAACCGGAATGTAGGATACCACCCGCATCCCCAATAGCCCAATTCTATGATTTTTCTCTGCTCAAAGCAGCACAACAACGTCGGAGGTAAATCCTTATAGAAACACCCAGGATTGCGGCATCAACATTAGGCTGAATTGAGATATCCTACAGGTTCAGTGTTATGATACCTTTTGCTAGCTATGAATTACGAAGCGGATCAAGGAATACCTTTTCAAGGCTTATCTACCTTGGCAGATTCCTTAACGATCCAAGATGTTTGTTGAAGTTAATGAGAGAGACTGGAACAATTCTTTGAGGTTCTCGAGCCACAGATTACTCCCGGCCTGGAACTGAGATATCCTCATCTGGTTTTGACTTCTTTTGTCAACCGGAGGTTATGCCAGTAGTCCTGGAACCTATGCAGAACATGAATGTCAAATTGGTTTCTTCATCTTCAAAGATATTATCCAACTCTTCATCCTTTGTTTGAGAATGCCAATGACAAACAAAAAACTACAGTCAAATATTTGGTTTTTGAATTAACAAAATGATCAAATCTCCAAGAACCTTTACGCCCGGTATAACTCACTAGGGTGTCGACCCCAAAGAGAATGCCCGCTGAAGAAAGTTTCAGTCGAAACTCTAGCAATTGATAAATTCAGATTCCGACCCACAGAGATGCAACATTGGATTTGAAACAATCACTTGGAATACTGCTAAGCTCGAATCTAATGATTGACATCGACCGCAGTCTTTGGGTAAGAGCTTTTCCAACGATGCTCGCGGAAATGGCACTCGACTACTACCATGCAAACCTTGGAAGCATGCCTCAGGAACTAGAGGGAATGTGCCATATGATCGCATGGATAACAGGTTTCCCGCCAATCATTCAATCATGATCCAAATGAACATGATGAGATCTTAAAACCATATTAGAAAACATTCGAGCCGACCGAGAGATGAAGGAATTTTGGATATGGAACTCCAATTTTGAAGGATATAATGAAGATGTTAACGGAGACGAGGGCTTAACTGATGATGAGGAACTATCTTTGAGGAGAGACAACATGTGTTATCTCTTCAATGCCCTCAATTTCATCTTAGCGCATATCCACATTAAACCACGAACACACTCAAAAGCAGATGCAAATTCCGCTCCTATTGTTACCATCCATCGGTTGTACGCCCATAAAATACATACCTCCACCTCAATCAACAACCCCCTCGAAATGTTTCTACAACAATTACCGCCTCAAGCTCAAGAAAGTAGATATGCCACCCCGATCTTTCAAAAAAGCTCTGAAGCTCCCGATTTCCTTCCTGCTACAAATTCCACATCAATTGCCCAAATCCAGGCTGTTGAAGTCAAATCCCAACCGCCGACCGCTGCCGAACATGTTTCGGGGTCTGGAGGCGGTAGTTATTTATCAGCCTCCCAACGACCGCCTCCTGCCAAAACCGGGCTCCCCCACAGTCAAGAGCTGGCTGCAAGGTGGATGGACATGGTCATGGGCCAGAAACAAGCAAGCCAACCACTGTAATATTCCCGATTGACAGCGAGCATTCACTTGCCCCAAGACAGATCCGCCGTCACTACTTGTACTTGCATATTATTGAACCGGGTTCAGATTTCGGGACAGAAGAAACAAAGGATTTTAGATTCGGAAGAGATCATCCGATTATCACGAACTTTCCAAGCGATACTTATACAGCACTAGGTAGTTGTATCAAAGAGGGAATTCCTTGCAAAGCATACCATGAGATTTAACCCATCTATTGATACCGCTCATATGACTACCTAATAAGAGACGAATATTGGCAAGGCTATCGACGGAATAAATCGAAGTACGAGTATGCATTGATCTGTTAGAAATGGGGCGTGGGGAGAGAGGAACATGAGGTGTCCACTCTGTAGGGGTATTTATTTGAGAATCTGGCTGAATGGACTTTCGCATCCTACAAAGGCTAGATGGGAGTCATATCGACTGCTTAGTATGGGACGGGACGAACCGTCACCAAACCAAGCTTCCTATGGAGATTTCTATCAGTTCACTCTTGTTTCAGCTAATTCTTTATGGAAGAAACCGAAAGATGATACGTTTAGTATTAGAGATAGAGGAGGATATGACCTGGCGATCGCAGAGTTATGTTTGCTGAGTCTATGAGGCAAACGCTGATATTCCTTTCCAAGAGATGCAAAGAAATCTCAAAATTTTGAAAGACTCAGCGGGAAGACTAGACGGAATGGCATTGGTTAAGGACGTCCTGGTGCACCTTACCCTGCACCTTGAGACCATTCGAAAACGATGTGTCGAAATTGGAATAATGGTTCATGCTACTTACTCGTTTGTACAAGGAAAAACACAAAGAAGCCATTCATGAATGGTCCGTCCCAATGTGCTTGCGAATCTGCAACTTCGAAAACTTCGAAACACAAAATGGGGACGAAAACTTCCAGACTTTTCTTCGACCTCTCACTCTGCTGTCTAATACTCTATTGCTGATTTCACTACAACAAGCTTTGCATGAAACTGCAGTAACCGGCAAACCATTCCAGCATCCAAAAATTCAAGCACCCAAAACTCAAGCACCCAAAACTCAAGCACCCAAAAGTTCAAGCACAACTGTTGGGAAAATCATGTGACCTACCGGTCACGTGATCAGGCACGTGACGGTTCGACTAGCATCGCGAACCTACTAGAACGCCTAGTGCGTCCTAGTACGTTCTAGTACAGCACTAGACCTCTATATAATCATCTACTCTAGTATAGCTTTATCAATCAGAGATTATCAACATACACACTACAGATTGAAAGTACTTTACACTTTTGAAACCACGTTGATACCAACAACAACAAATCTCAAAATGGAATTAGTCTCGCAAATATGCGGATATTTCTGGAAGGGTATGATACAAGATCGGCCCCAACTTTATAATGAGATTTAACGATATAATCTTCGAGGTATTGTTCCAAAAGAATCTTCGCATTTTACTTTGCCCGAATTCAGATCCACTTATTGGCCAGGACTGCGATGGAAAGGATACAGATTCAGCCGGGTGATGAAAGCAGAATTGAAGTGAAACACAGCAACAAATAACCCAAGATATTGGCAGGATGTCTAAACCTTGATGAGAGAGATTGCAATCCAAGCTTTGGAATATGTTAACGCTAAGAATAGAGAGGAAAATCAAACTCGTCCAAATGCAACCCTCCAGCTCTGCCTATTACGCTCTTGCTCAATTCCCATCGTATTTCACAGACCAAAGGTGGACGATTAGGCAGTTTGCCACCGAGACCTGGCCCTCACTATGGAAGTTATAGCAACGTTAGATCTACCGCAAAGTATTTCCAAGCCTTTGATACCAAACTTTTCCACTGCCCAATTGACAGCGATTAATTACCTATACAAGAAGTCTCCCAAGGAACCTTTCAGAGATGATAGGAGACATACTTTCTGAGTATCATTTTTCAACCAAAGTATAATGGGATATAGACTGGGATGCTATTCTTGGCTTGCACGTCATTTCACCAGGGCAAATCCGGGTTGTGCAACTTCTGGACCATGTAACCTTGTTCCTCCTCACAAAGATCTCCTCAAAAAACAAATTCATTCTCTGGTTGCAAAACAAGGGATGCATTTGTGAAGCAAACTCGTGGCTTGTCCAAAAATCCACTGAAGAGAGAACAAGGAAGTGGAGTTTCAAGACTCGTAGCTAGCCATGGAGCATCGTCAAATTTTGAGCATTACAGTATGAGCCCGAATATTTTGGAAGAATATTGGGAGGTTTGAGGGAAAAGATACTTTCAATATGATGGAAGATCCTCCTGCAGACACAGATCCGAAAAAGATTTTGGGGCGGTGGGTCTAGGGAGGTCAGGTTTGGCTCCTATAAGCAACAGCAATGAAGAGCATAAGAACATTGATCACAAAACAAAAGCGGTTATGGAGAACAACACACAGAAGAAGGCAATATGGCCTAACGGATCAAGCCAAAGCATCCCTTCCTCAGTTTTGGGTCGACCGACGCTCAAGATGGAGAAAGAGCAAATGTATGCAAGCTTCTCGAACATACGGGACCTGCTGGATGATCGGACTAAACGTCACATCAATATTTACCGACTTGATCAGGCTCCAGCTTATACTACTTAGATGGAGAGACCGATTGTTCGTAAGCATTACCGTTGAGGCAAGAATCCGCCAATAACCCTAAGTTAACTGTTGCGCCAATGGTGAGTTGGGCACGTGACCGAGTGCACCCGCACTCGCGCGGATCACTTCGACATAGGTCCCACGATCTACAATCTTATTATTAGAACCTCGTCAAGAATAATACATACAACCTCATAAATAATCGAGGCCTTAATATTGGTACTTCAATCCCCCAATTCTATCCTTCATAGAATAGAATAAAAGAGGGAGGGAATGATTCTGATGGTGTAGAGTTTCTTGTTAGGATACTCTACTTTCTACTCTACAACCACCAAAACCCGGCACATTAATCTTTCCTCGATCAAAAGGAAGGTTTCTGGGATTGCTCGAATCACTGAAGCTAATCGTGGTTTTGGATTTAATGACGAGGATAATGACCTAGAAATTGAAGATGAATACTGCAAGCTCGAGCTTCCTGCTCCAGAAGTTATCCCCAATCGAGAGAAGAAAGCCCCTCTTTGCATTCTGGCCAAGGGCTTTCTCCCAATCCAGTGTTCAGTGTCTTTAGTGGTATCTATTATCCCTGGCGCCATTTTTACGCGAAATGTCCCTTCAAGATATTCTAGTGGAAAGATGAGAAGATTGTTCTTGCAATGAAGGCAACCGTTTCTGCGTTTGGGGGTTGTTACGGCAGTACTGCCTCACGCATATAAAGGGCTACGCCCTTTATATGCGTGAGGCTCTTCAAGCAATACATAATATTTCACTCTCGATGCGTCAGCATCGTGACAGGGGTACAGGTTAGGATATCGAGGTCCCGACATAAATCATGGATTCCTTGTATGGGAGATAAACTTTGCGACGAATATTGACCAAGCCAATAAACAATAAGCGTGGGAAAAGCCTCCGAACCTTCCTGCATTGCTTAGCACTATACTGTTGAAACGAAAGGTAAAAGGGTTAACTTTTCGGCCCAAGGAAACACACACACACCGAAGTCCCCAAAAGAGACCTTTCATGACGCTATGGAATGTTTATCTGGCTAAGGATGTATAATACATGGCTAAGGATGGCAGTATAATACCATGGCGGGAAGAAGAGAGCAACAATGAAGGAGGAGATAACTTCTACCTTATCATCCATCAATACGGCTCCCTCATTCTGGATGGAAACCAGACATGGTTTAAGAGCGAGATATGGAAAAGAACTCCTTAACAATGGGCCAAAACTAAGCATACGAATCGAGAACCTCGTCGAGGACAAAAAACCTATCCACCGCTAGCAGAAGAGCAAGAAAAGACAACAACAAGGTCAAGAAGAACGAGAATCTCATTCATCCACCCCTAACCAAACAGCAACATTTGCAAGCTCAATTCATGAAAATCCAATGCGGCTTCTGGGTGGAATTATATTATGGATAGATAATCAAGAACGAGGGATAGGCAGGCAGGGTACGTCGGGTACTCGGTGAATGATGGTCCGCCGCGAGGGAGAGGAGGGAGCGAATTTCACTAATATCCAATCCTAAGTACACATCTGCTAAAGTTACTAGGATGCTCAGATGTGCTGGATATATGAGATTTCAGTTGGGAGATGGTGAATTGAAGGGAATTCAGGATACCAAGGAGCAAAGGACAGGCAGATAGCGATGCTGCAATATTAGGTACTCATTGAATGATCGTCCTTTCCCCCGAGGACGACTTCCCAACATCTAAGAATGCGAATCCCAAATCTTTACATGTCTGCGGAAGTTACTCAGAGGAATCTATCTGCGGAGGTGCAAGGTGCAAGGTACCACAACTCGGATCGGAATATGAAGATGAATATTGCAAGGTTGATCTTTTATCACGGATGGCAGTTCATTATATGACGTGACGATCATAAACATCATGGGCAAAGAGAGATACAAGTTCACTTTTGCCGAGTACCTACATCTGTCAGATAAATATATGTCTGGAATGAAGTAGAAGGGTTTTGGGGCAGGAGCAGAACAGGCAGGAGCAAAAATCCGACCTCTCCATCCATTTTATTTTATAGCGATCAACTCACGTGATTTTTCCCATCCCATCCCATCTTCCATAATTTACTTCACTTCACTTCGCATCGCAAACCGCTCCAAAAGAACTTTCGATTTTATTTACAGCGATCGACTCATGTGGATGATTCGGTTCGGTATCTACTAACGCTGAAGGCCCTTGGTTGGAGGGAAAAAAGGCGCGCGTGTGTCCCCTCTCTCCCCAAGGTTGACGCTTCGTTTCAGGCTCTGTGCGCTCCTATATCCATCTATCTAATAATACCTACCTACGCCTTATTGCGATATCGATTGATGATGCGATTTCAGTTCCTGCGCTCTAGCAATAGCAATGGCGAAATATGTATGATCCTGGAGCATTTAGGTACATAGCTAGTACATAGTTAGGTGTTCGATCTATTAAGCAATTTTATACGTATATATATATATAGATACGTATATGTAGATTTCCGAGACGTCTGAGTGATAGCAGTGATAGCAACGAAGGGAATGTTTTCCATTTTCCATTTTTGCGAATCATATGATTCTGATACCAATTTTGATTATTGGGTTTAAATTCTAGTGGCATTACTGTTTTCATTTAATATAGATTTATATGATCGGATGGAGAATTGTATGTTTTGTTTTGCTGGAGATTAAGGGGTGTGATTAAAAGGGAACTGGCAACCCTCTCTCTCTTTCTCTCTCTCTCGTCTATAATAATCTTATATCTTATGAATAATGATTCATTCTGATTCCTACATGCTTTACTTCTCCCCCCCTATCTCCTCCTTCCCCTCCCCCCTATCTTCTCCTCTATAAAAACAACACCGCCACCGCAACCGCCACTGCCAGAACGCGACGTCTATTTATCTTCGCCATTTATCTTCATCTTCTCCCGTCCCCATCCAAGGCAATCCAAGGCAATCCGAGGCAATCCGAGGCAGCAAAGGGACTTAGAAATTTGGGGAGGGAGGAAGAAGCATGGAAGTTCAAGATTGAAAGTTCAAAATTAGAGATTAAATAATTAAATAATCGAACGTCGTTTGTATATCTCAAATGAAGATGAAAAAGAAAAAAAAGAAGAGATACTCTGTCTCTCTCTACATATATGTATATATAAAGTAATAAACTTTAAACATCGCGTTCTGTCTAGCTGTCGAGACACGAACACGATGTTAGTTAGTTTGATAGTTTGATGATTTATTTATTTAGGTAGGTAGGTAGGTAGGTAGATAGGTACAGGTAGGTAATAAATTATAATAATAATATAACATAACCCTCCTATTACTACTCCACACATCACATCGCATTACATCACTTCCCATCCCATCCCATCCCATCGCATCGCATTGCATCCCATCCCATCACTCATCACATCACACTTAACATCACATCACATCACACACCACAGGTAAGGATATACAGTCAAGATACGATTCCATTCGATTGCATTCATTTTGACCACCACGACTACCCTACGCTATACTAGGTAAGCTATACCATACCAAGCCACGCTATACCTTACCAAGCCAAACCATACCATACCATACTACGCTATACCACAGCCAGCCAAGCCAACCAATCACCATCATCACTCAGACCATGACCATGACCATGACCATCAATCAGACCATCAGACCATCAGACCATCAGATCCGAATCCAATAGCCCAACCAGCCCACCCTCCAACACTTAACTTCCAAGTACAGCACAGCCCAGTACAGCCCAGTACAGCCCAGCCCAGCCCAGCACGGCAAAGACAAACAAACCCCCGAATCAAGCCAAGCCCAACGCGCAAGAAATTTTCATATTTTCAATTATCCCAAAGATTTCTCAATCCCCTCATGTTACCCCCTCCAGCTGCACCAGCACCTCCAAACCCAGACCCCGTCCCAATAGGCAAACGCAACTGAGCATTTCCCTGAGACGGACTCTTCGGATCCCCCACGCTACCTCTCGAACTTCCACTTCCACTTCTCGAGCCCGCTGCCTCACCCTCGCCCGATCCCGATCCCTTGCGAGTGGGAAACCAGGCCGATGATGATTCGTGCGGTTGATATTGAGATGCGGGTGTGGGTGCGAGTGCGGCTGCGTGGCGGAAAGGGGCGAGAGGGATGGGTGATTGACTGGGGTGATATGGGGCATATTGAGTTTGAGTTTGGGATTGGGGATAGAATTGGGAAATGTCTTCATCGAAATCTAATCCTTGAGTAAAGCCACTCTCATTACTCAACATGCTTGAGCTTCTACCTCTTGGTCTGGTATGTGGCATCGCCATTGAACCACCAATTGTAGGTAAAGTTTGCATATTTAAGTTGGGTGCATAGGCGGGGAATGCAGACATTGAACTTTCACCGGTGGTTGTCCAGGGGTTTGAATTGGCGTACGCTTGGTTTGTTTCTTGTTGATGTTCTTGTTGCTGTAAGGCGATACTTAATTGTTCAATGTATAGGTAATAGGTATTGATCTCGTCAGTTTTTTGTTGAAAGGTGTGTTGCATTTTCATGTTTTGCTCAGCCCAACTCGCCTCGATTATCTTCCTCTCCTCATCTTTATCCTTCCGAAGTTTTTCCTTGCGTTGTACTTCGTTCAACCCTATGAGGTTAGCTTCACGGTAACCATCGGCTAGACGGGTGAGTTTGAGGGATCGGGTTTCCAATCTCTCACATTGACGTTCTTTGTTCATGAGTTCGGCAATTAAATCTGTGACTGGCTTTTCGCTCTGTTTCTTTTTGGTATCGAATTCAGTCTTGGCTCTCTCATAAAGATCTTTCTGTGATCGATACATCTTCTTTGCAGCAATGTAATCGTCGTCTCTTGAAGGGGAAGGTAATCGATCGGCGACCTCAATCTCAGCTTGGATGGAAGCAAGGGCATCTTCTGCTTGCTTGATGTGAAGATTGATCTGTTGAATCTTTTGACGTTGTCGATCATCATTGCCACCTGATGATGTGATGATGCTGGTGAGCTTCTCAATATCTTTACGGATGGTACTGAGTTTTGTGCGTTGTTCTTTACGTTCGCGTTTCTGGCGGCTGCGTTCTTCGACAAGTTTAGTCTCGGATGCAACAATTGATTGTTTGATGGTGGTACTTGGTGATCCTGGTCGTCCTGAGATGTGAGGAAGGGTTGAGAGTGAAGCAGTAGTAGTATCCGAAGGAGTGGCGAGGGTCTTCACGCTGGTGCAAAAAATGACTTTGCTGTCGACAGTATTGATAAATTCGATCTCGTAGCTGCTCGAAGGCGCAAGCCCATAGATCTCTCCATCCCAACACGTGTTTTGCCCAGCAGGTAAGCTCGAATCAAGGCTGGCCTCCATCCTCGTAGGTTGCCAATGTGCTTGATTCACCCTAACAAAAAGGGGCATCCTCGAATCCACACCTGATCCCTCCGTATCCTCCTGATTCTTTTTGGAAATCATGTGTTTGGGAAAGTAACTGGTGCTGAACAAAACCGAATCAGATCCAACATTGGTAATCCATATTCGATCTGGCTCGGTGCTAAAAGGTGCATTTCCGAGGTTGCTAGCGTCTGTTGCATTTGTACCCGCCGATTCCGCAGCTGCGTGTGACGTCTCGTACTCTTTGACCATGACGATTTTTGTACTTGCTAAGGCTGCCCACAAGGGCTGCTGTATACGAACTTGTGCGCTCTGCTTCCTCTTTTTCCTGGTTGTGATGGCTGTATGACTAGCATGCAATGGGGTCGTAACTTCATTATCCGGCGTTTGTGGGTTGGTGGTAGAAGAATCATTGGCTCCATCGGCGGATCCCTTGGCGGCTTCCGGATCAGTCAAGGTAGATATTGCATGATCGCGTTTTTGACTCCTCACATACAAATCTCGAATGTACCGGACGACTCCTTGGGCCAAGATGTGAACTGCAAGAATATTTCGAACCCAGGTTGGTATTCGATCTTTCCAGTTCCCCATACGTGGTGGGATCGATTCAAGGGGGTCGTCGGGGTCGAATGGTCCCAGAAAGCTCCCTGGAGATGAGAATATCGCCCGAAGCCCGGTAGATTTGACATTGCTAGTTGAGGCGTAGTGAGAGAGGCCTATGTAACCAAAGCACAGAACCACGTTTCGCAAATCAGCCTCCTTGCCACTGATACCTCCTCCCAAGGTCAATGCGATTACAGATTGCGCGAACCGTAGGATAAAATCCTGCAGGGGACCATACAAGAATACCCAAACCAAGAGAAAAAGTATATCCACCACCATGATCGTTGCCAGTGATGGTGTACCATTTGTTCCCTCGAACATATCGATAAAGCTTATCCCAGAAGTAGCAGTCGTGGATGGAGGGACGAATGTCAAAGTAGCGAATAGTAACTGGATGATCGTCAAGAAAGCGGGCGGGACCTGGAGAAGGACAATGAGAATGGCGATGGTATCAGCGATCGGGCAGGAGGTCAACACAGTCTTCGCATAATGCCATGGGCCCAAATCACGATGCACCGAAGGGTTCCTGGCAGAATTGACATTGATATAGCGATGATTTTCTTGCGGAAAAGAAATCTTGGGGACACTGTTAACATCTTGAGATGAGTCTGAATGTCCATCAACCGACGTCCTCCTCGCCATATCCCCTCCCATCTTGTGTTCTGATGTATGGTCTGCTGGTCCAGGTAAATTCGCGAGGCCATTCGTCGGTGATGGGGTCGAAGGTGCTAGTGTTGATGGAATCGATTCGGTGGAGTTCGTATGCCCGTTCATATGCCCATTGCTCCTCTGTCGAGGTACCCTCTTTCCCGGACCTACGAGCCCAATATCATGTCTAGTGTCGCGGACGTTGGCAGCGCCTTGCTGTCGCTTCGAGTTGGGTGGAGGACGAGGCATGCGACGACCTGGTGGGTTGCTGACCCAGAGCGATGTTCCGAGCCAGCTTGAATGGGAGCTTCGGAGATGACCTAAGAGCAATAAATGCGTTGACTCCCTCCAAAAGATTAACGCTGGTGAAAGATTAACCTTTGATCATACATATGTTGACCAAAAGGTTGTCGATTGTGTATCAAAATCATTCAAGAAGTTGAAAGAGTGATCAACTTGAATGATGGATGATATGGATGATGGGATTGTAGAAGTAATGGTAGTAATAGTAATGATGAGTTTCAAAGTGGTGATGGGTGATTTTCCTTCCTTGTGCCTTGTGCTCAGGCTTTTTTTTAGCTTAGACTTAGGTAGGACTAGCGAGATTTCAATCCTTTCCAAGGTTCTGACAGACACAGACTGCGGAAGGGTCCACCTTTCAAAGGTCGACGAGGTTGAGGAGGTCGATCAAGTAATATCGAGGAATATCCAGGTGAAATTTTGAAATTTTCGAATTCTTTTGAATAGCTTCAATTCGATGGATTGATTGATTGAAACCAGCTGCGAATGAGATGTGGTGGTCATGTAATGTAAACGATGACTAATGACAAAAGGCTAAAGAAATCCGAGATTAATATCCATATAGACAATACCGGTAGATACCTAGGTAGTCAGTAAAGTAAAGTCAGATGAAGTTTTTCTTTCATTCTTCACCAATCACAATGTATCATTCATTATTATTTATTTAACCTCATTTCATTTAATATTAAATAGATATTTACAGATGAAAAGTCTTCTTTTTTTTATCGATATCTAGATATGGATTAGATAGATAGATTTAATGCTTAATAAGCCTTATTATAGGTAATAGCCATTGCTTGTTTTGATCTTTCAATTTATACCGATATCATTATTGATTATTTCTTATTACTGAAATAACATAAGAGTACTCAAATGCTTACTTCCTGAAGAAGAGAGTGGATATTCATTATACAGTACCTATCTACCTACCTACCTATCGATCGTATCATTAATTAATGCCACTGTATGAGATGAGACCAACCAACCGTTGGACCCGATCTTGAAGAAACCCAATACTCATCTCATTCAATTCCTATAGGTAGGGAGATATGAGATACTATCTTGGTATATACTATTCATAGATAGATAGATAGGGTAATAGGCAATGCAACAATACTCTATATCCATAACAATGTAACCAACACCACCTATCAATGCAGAATTCGACCGAAAATGCAACTGTGACAATTCAATTGCAATTGCAGAAAATCATTGCCTGCCCTCATTGATTAATTATAGTAGTATTTTAGATATAGTGGGGGACCTGAGGGCTGGTGAATTGGATTAGCAACGAATAATGAAGCTTCTTTAATTTATTTCATGAAGTGATGATGATCATTGATTCATTCATTAATAGATAGGTATGCATACCAACCTAACTTCGAATACAATACAGTCCATATCTATGTAGCGTGATATATATCCGAAATAAGCAAGTAAAAATGCCTTTCCTACCCAGACCTAGTAAATGCAAATCCCTATACTTGCGCAGTTTATAGGTGACTTTCTATACATTTATTATAACGGGCGCCAACTATTCCCTATTCCCTATTCCCTATATCGATAGACCTAGGTAACTAACTAATATAGGGGAAGTAAAAGTTAAACAAAGAAAAAGGGATCTCGAACAGGAAGAATAATAAATTGGGGCCGTATATGGATTTGATAATGATTGGTTTGATATAGAACCTCACAAATTTCATAATAATACAGTAATACTTAATTCGGACCTCCTTAAGTATCTATATACCTAGATAGATATCTACTGGATATTATCGATCGATCGACTAAACTCGATCTCAAATACGAAGAAGCATACATACATTATTCAGGACTCAGCATTCAGGAGTTAATATCATTCCAACTCCTGAGTCTTATGGATAATAGATCCATATGACCTATGACCTATAATCCATAAAGGCATGAATAATATAATGCATCGTGATGAATATATAATTAATATACCGGGTATATATATTACTAGAAACCGAAACCGTTACCAGACAGTTTAGTTTAGTTTACCCGCTTCCAATGCCGTTTTCTTTTTTAATCAAATCCATGAATAGGCTATTCATCCATCCATCTATTTCCGAGATTCATCCATGGTGAGCTGGAGCTATTAGATAGATAGGGAATCCATTATCTAACTAATAAATCTATCGAATCATGCGCATGAAGGGGTAATGAAGGTGAAGATGAGTAATAACCGATTACTACCCAATATTTAATTTAGTACGCCAATAATATCTGTCTTACGTAATTCTCTACATTTGGTTATTAGTTTCTTTCTTCTTTTCTTGCTTCATGCTATATAATTTCATTTGATTGATTGATTTGATTAATATCCGTTCTTAATAGTATAATCTACCTCCTACCTTACCTACCTTATCTACATATATATAAACTTCCTTCCAGCGATATATAAATAAAACCTTTCATTTTTTTCATTTATTTCAATTATAAATACGTAGTAAATAAACTACCTATCTATAGTACTAAACAATAGAAAAAAGCCGAAACATGCAAACATATCAAAAAAAACGATTTTTCAACTTTTTCAATTAAATATAATTTTTTAATTATTGTATCAATTTATTTCAAATTTTGTATATTTATAATTATTTATATTATAATTAATTAAAAATTAGTAAAATATTTTTAATAATTTTTTTTAGCTTAAATTAATTGATTGAAATTAATTAATTTTAAAAATTCAGATTTTTAATATTTTTGTTAGCGATTTTTAATATTTTTAAAATTTTTGAAAATTTTCGATTTTAATTTTAATTATCAAGATCAATTAAATTTTTAAAAATAAAATCTTTTATTTTTATTTAATTTAATATAAAAATAAATATATATTCGAAATTTTAAATTGATTTATTAAAGCATTATATAAATATTTGAAAGTGAAAAGATTGAAAAATGACAATTTTTGGTATGTTTTTGTGTTCAGGCTCTTTTCCATTGTGGGTCATTGTAGCTAACTATAGATAGATATTTGGAAGTTGAAGATGAAGATGATGCTCAAGTTGAGTTTCTTTAGTTAATTCATTCGGTTTCTATCTACTTTGTCTTTCTTTTATTTGTATTTATTTTGCTTTTGCTTTTGTATTTGTATTTGTTGGGATCAATTGCAGATGGGTGTTTTTTTTAAGATTGGATTGTATAGTACGTATTATCGAGAAAAACAAGCAGAAATACAAATCGAAATACAATACTATAGCATCTACTATTCCGTCTTCATCCCCTTTCCACCAAATGGTGATACATACATACATACATACATATATATATACCAATAGGTATGATATGGTATGGTATAGGGTGATACTTGCTTGCCTGCTTCCTTACATATATATATCTCTATTGAAAAATTCCTATTTAGATCTATCCTATCCCATCCCATCCTATCCTCTTTACCCCCCTTTTCTATTTCCCAAGGAAATCATTAAATTGCATACCCATCTCACGCAAAAATACCAACCAATCCACAATATAATGAATGTATACCATACGTAGGCTACCCATTCCGCCTTTTTGTGCTCTAGGCAGAAATATATCATGCCATACCATACCATCGCGATAGCACTTCACCCATCACACCAGTCCTCAGGGTAACTCATTCGAAATATTTCTCTTTATATTTCTGTTGCTCTTTCTGTTTCTGCGTAGGTCTCTTCGGAGCCCCATCTAATTTAATCTATATTGTCCTCCTTCCCTCTGTCCCTCCCTCCCTCACATTTCCTTCCGCACACTTCGGAATAGATGGGATCAGAAAGATGGAATATAAAATGTATATAATAGCTGTATCGTCGTAAATTGCATCATATAGTCGGTTTCGATGGCTTGGAGGGGTCGCAGAAGCATTATTTGCCGCTTCTGGCATACGGTCTGCCATTGATCTTTGATTATCTATCTACCTACCTACCTAGCGAGCTGAATGAATAGATGAATGAGTAAATAGATAGATAAATAGATAAATAAATAAATGAATAGATAAATAAGTAGATGAATAAATAAATGAATAAATAAATAGATAGATAAATGAATGAATAAATAAATAAATAGATAAATAAGTAAATAAATAGATAAATAAATGAATGAATGAATACCGCATAGATATTTACTTGATTTATTTAGAATGGAATATCTCTTCTATATCTATATAGTACGATATAATATAATGATTAAGAAATAAGGGACATGGACATGAAAATTGACATAGAAGTCTCTATCTTATATAAGTCATCTATCTCTCTTTTTTAGTAATTATGTAGTAATGTGAATATAACTTTACAACTGATGGTTTGATGCTTGGGTTCTTTATGGAATGTATTGATATATAGATATAAATTAGTTCTATATACACTAGCTTATACACTAGCTTAGTCATCGAGCTAGGTTCTATGGAATCTCAGACTCAGATTCCATAGAACTTAGCTCGTTACACAATAATACTATGTTCAATAGAATGTATAGAATATATGGAATATACTTTACACGCTTTATATATACTCAAATAAATATCAAATATCAAATATCAAATATAAATAAAATCTCATCTCATCTTGACATTCATCATCTATTTATCCATCATATCATTTTTTTCTTTTTCCTCGATATCGTATTATCTCATATTACATTTGGCAAATCTATATTTCGTTGCATTTTCATCTTCATCTTCATCTTCAGGATATCCATCATATCTGCCCCGTTCCTTCATATTTCATATCCAGCTGATAATTCAAAGCTAAGTGGTATTGAAGATCATATAGGAGGTCAAGATAACCCGGTTGGGTTTCCACGCAGTATTATGTATAGGATCCTCGAAGTCCTTCAATATCGAGTCCAGTGTCGCTCATAGCGGGATGGCATTCATATTTCTGTATTTGGGTAAAATGGATTGATTGATTCATTTATTATTAGAAAGATTGAAAAAGGGAGAGTTCATTTAACTGATACTTTTCTTTTTTTATATATATAATAGCTCGGGATCGATCAAAAAGTTAATGATATATGATATCTAATATCTAGACACGAGATGGGACAGATTTTTCTAGTTCTCATTTCTCACTTCTCACTTCTCACTTTTTCTTACACGGGGCGGAGATTTATATGGTTTATACCTACCTACCTATAGTTTATACAGTTCATTGATTGGATGGGAATTATTGTAGATATATGTAGTTTTTCTTTTTAGCTTGGACGGTTCATTAGTGGGTGGGATATAAATAATGATACTTAAATATGCAGATGTTTTTATTATCTAATAGTAAGTAGATAGATTATTACCTTACTGTATTTTTGATAAATAACCAATGGATTTTCGTGAGATGGGGAAGCTGGGGGAATACTTATTTACTTGTAGTAGCTGATTGATATCATACTGGCAAAGGCTGAGTGTTAATGGGTGGGTATGTTTAGACTTGATTCCTTATGTCTGTTTTTATTTTCTGGAATATTTTGTAATGTTTTTTGGTATGTGATTTTATTGTATCTGTCGGTTCATCTCAGGGTGATGAACACACATATGTGGTAGTAAGGTGACCAGCAATAGTAGGTATAAATCTTCTGTAGTATTGATGGTGTAGAGCTAAGAGGGTGCGGGCGGGAGCGTCTTGATATAGACGCATGGCGCGCCTACGCGCGCGCTAGCGGGGGTAGGCTAAGGCACGTGACTGACAGGGGTCACCCCTGTCACAACAGTATCGTATCGTATTACGATATTTGTTGGGTATGATGATATTGTGTCGTTATGAAGGGAGTAAATAGAATATGCCGATTAGTTTTGGGATAATGATGGTATTTATAATTGATGGAGTTGGATATTGGGATAAGTGTTGTATATTCTATATATGGATTTCTTATTCTTGTACTTTCTTGAATTTATGAGAAAGCCTTATATTCTTAAAGGAACTAACCATTGCCAGGTCAAAAGGGTGACAGTTTTACATGTATTTCCCGGGATTTAGTTTATGGTGAAGCTTATGCGTTGATATATTCTCTTGGTATGAACTTCTAAATATCAAATGTTCGAGGACTGAGGTACAGCTTGTTGTGATGAATTTCAGAAGATCTGGTTTTCTTGAGGTATTATCTCAATTAATTGTTTTTTGTTAGATGTTGAGTCTAGAATACTAAGGTGTAGGGGGTCAGGTTTTGTGTGACTTGAAACGCAGATTCTAGTAGTCATGAGCCCAAGATTTACTTTTAAGATCAGTGATTTGATTTTATTGTATCACTTAAAAGTATTTGGTTTGGGTATAAGGAACTGGAGATACCTCGGTGAAAAGCGTGTTCTACGTAGCTGTTCCTTCTCAAGTGAGTTGGAAGCCATTCCTTCTCTTTCAGGAGATGAATAGGCACTAAGAAACCTACTCCACTTCTTCCACTTCCCTCTCTCTGTCTTCGATTCTTTTCTTTTCTCCCAAAGTTCTTTTACATTTCATCCCGTATTCCTATTTCCTCATCTGGGTTCACCGCCAGGTTCTGTTGTGGATCTTGTATTTCGAGAGACCTCATTATTCAGAGTCAAGGAATGAAATCTCAGATACAAGGCATCGGAACAATGAGATTATCTTTCCCCGCTCGCAAGCTCATGTTTATGTTAAAGATACCAAGAAAGTTGCAAATATGTTCTGTTTCACTCATTCGAGATGTCACTGCCTGGTATACCCCGCTTCTGTTTCTCGTAACATATATTTCTAATCATTTAATCTTTAGTACAATATCTATTTCTTCATTCCGATCTTCAGGACCGTTCTTTTTTTCATACATTCTTCTCAATTCCCTCCATTCAGCACTGGAATGCTTGAGTTATGAGACAGAACACCTTTACATAATCCAAAATGCGAGACCCTCAACCAAGCAATTCATCACATCTTCACCAAAAAATCAGATTATGTCAAATCAAGTTTCACTAGTTGCCCACCAAACAACATTCAATGAATCGAAAGCTTGTTGACCTCAAAAGCTCGATAAATAATAACTAACTCACGCTCCCTAAACGCTAAGAATATACAGGCGTAAGCTATGTGGGTATAAATTTGATTAATACTTTTGAATAATTCGGTACAATCATGTGATCGTACATAGGGGTAGTACAAACTGACTCGCGTACGGATTAGTACCACAACATCTGGTCCACCCCGTTCGTCAATCCGGCCCATTAACTAATAGGACCACCCCACTGACCAATGGGGGCCCTTCACCCGAATGGGGCGTCTCATTAACTAATGGGAATCTTTCTAAAAAAAACAATTATTTGAAGGTAGGGTGATCAAATAAGAGGGTGATTAAGAGGAGCTCTTGGGTATGAAAACTTGAAGAAAAAGCAAGTTTTCCATGTTCAAAAAATCTTGATCCCATCAACTACGCGGGCGTCCCGTTCGGGTAAAGAGGTCCCACTAGTTAATCGGATGTTCCAATGAATTAATTGGCGGGATTAACTAACGGGGTAGACTATATCCTCTATATAAGAGATCCACTTAGTATAGTATTATAGGAATCAAGAATCATTATACAGATACATAGCATAAAGTGCTTTACACTTTGAACCATCACCAGGTTGATACCAACAAAATATCAAACTAATTTGGTTTAAAAATACCATATATAAGAAATAAACAAATTTGAAGTCTGTTGGAATCACTTGGTGTGATACCGTGACGTCATGTAATGTGACAACTATATGTGATTTTCACCAATGATGTATTATTCGATTCTAGTGCTAGGTGCTAGGGGTCACACTAGTGTATCTAGTGCGATCACGTGCCTCAGCCTCATTCACTAGTATCGCAACAAAATCTTACCTTTCCAAGGTTTTTATGCTTGAAATGAAGTAGAAGGGTTTCGAGGCAGGAGCAAAAAACCAATTTGTTCATTTTACTGCGATCAGCTTACGAAATGTTTTTGTCATACATAATTTGCTTCGCTTAATGGACTACGTTCAAAAGTGCGAGGTAGATTTACATCATTGACCTCGCTTATTGAAATCAACTAGTTTGATCTAATTAGCATGAGCTTTCAAACTAATAAGATGGTTATTATGCTAATACCTTCAGTCTACTAGACTAACTAATAGTTTAGTATACTTATACCTTAACATACTAATACCTTAATATACTAATACCTTAACATACTAATACCTTAACATACTAATACCTTAACATACTAATACCTCACCATACTAATACCTCACCATACTAATACCTTAACATACTAATACCTCACCATACTAATATCTCCGAACGCCAAAGGGAAGGGAGGTTTTAAGGAAGAGGAGGGGCACGTATGCCCCCCTTCCCCCAAGTTGCTATTACTTCCTTTCCAGCTTTGTGGATCCTCCCCCGCTTCTATTCTGTTATTATGGATTAGATTATGTGGTTCTGATCAAATAGTTCGAGGCGAGACCACATTAAAAATTGGGGAGCAGCATATAAGTCATGAAGCAACAATCATGTATTCTCCTCTATTGGTAGTCACAGTACAATAGACTCTCTATCTTCTGCTTCCACCATAGCTAAATACATCTTCTCCTGGTCATCCCATAGGGGCTGTATTCTCAATAACCGTTATAATATACATAAGTTACGCGTTATTTAAAAAAAGCCAACTAGCTAGGATAGATCCTCTACAAAGAATTGTTCGAATGTTTAATGAAAAGCGAAATTCTTGGAAAGTGGATCTTATTTACACACTAGACTATGATCCTCTTTTTTTAAAGTGATGGTAGATTTTGTCAGGAGTCACGTCAGCATATGGGAATAGCTTTATCAGCAATAAGATCAAACTCGTCACACGCGTTATGTTAACATATAGAAAAGAGAGGGAAGGTAGAAAAGGAAAATAAAAAAGAGAAGTAAAAAAGAAGGTAGTCAGGGGAAGTAAAAACAGGAAAGATTGATTCGCATAGTATTTGTAACAGTTTTGAAAAAAAGTAGAAGGAGGAGGTAAAAAGGAAAGGTAAAGGGAAAAAAGAATAGAAAATTAGACGGTAACCTTCTGTCCCCCTTTTAACTTCTTTCCCGAATCAATCATTGGAATTACCGACTTGACTGATTCGATTAAACTTACATTCGCCTAGCTTGCGCCCGTCCATTTTTAGCGTTTTGAAAGCGTGACTCTATCCCTTACCCAAAAACCCAATAAGCGAACGACACTATTCACCTTCAACCCACTCAGTACACAAACCACCCCATAAAACTAAGCAAATTGCAGGTATTCGGTGCAAAAGCCCCACACCGTACCCATCCTATTTGAGATTCAATAACCCAGGTACAAACAAAATGCGAGATTGCTGTATGGCGTAGTGGTAATGTCACTGTGACTTAATCGTACATCCGTTGGTGTTGGCATGCGGGACTTTGTCTCTCCTTCACCGCGCATGTCCATACGGGCGCGTAACCCCTCTTGATAGGCTCCGGATGCTTGGTCATTATTGGCTGAATATACTTAGTAATTCTCGAGACGGTGTGATCATGCTTTCTGAGTTTCGTCTCATCTGAATAAGATCGTCGATTCGAACAGCGCTTTAGAAGAAACCCTGGGCTTATAGAGTTCTTATCCGAGGCTTCGGCCATTGGATGCTCTCGGAGTTTCTCAACTTGAATCGGACATTACCCGATTCAAGACAGTCTTTTTTTTTCTCTTTTCTTTCTCAAATTTTAAGCTTATCAATTCTTTTGGAAGTGGGGAGTGTAGAAGAGGCAGTGCCTATGCGGCAACGATGATTGATTCAAACTAAGTACACTGAACACAGTAAAATGGCAACACACCTTCAAAGTTCAATCATTTTTGTGCTGTTTTGGAAATCAATAAATTCAATCCAGTGTTCACGGCTTACAGCCTGTAGACCGGTAACCTTGATATCCCAAAGTTATTCATTTTTGCTGCCCTTTGGCTTCATTTGACTATCGCACAATTTGTACGTAGTGATGGGTTGAACTCTGTTGTTTTTTTATTGCTATTCAGACATTCAACCAGTGAAAGTTCACTGAGCTCACAGGAATGCATCTGTGTTCAGCCTGGAACCCCGCTCCTGATCCATCTTGAGGTAAACTCACGTACAAGAGGGCCGTCTCGTGTCGTAATTCAGATATCTTGCTTCCATACCATCATTCAAAAAATCAAGTTTTTGATCGACAGCTCCCGGATATATTGTCCAACAATTCTCACCACTGTCAAGTTTTATTTTCGGTCAAGAGTATCCCAAGTATGCGCCATCCTTTGCCCAACGTTCAGGCTGCGTTCGTTTATAACTACTGCAGATGATTCACTATAATCGAAACGACGGAAGTTTGGAGATGGAAGTTCAGATCTTCTAGGTCGAGTATCGGGGTTGTGAGAGTTTGATGATTTTCTCTTTAATCCAGCTCCCAATATTTTGAATCGATGTTGCATGGAAGATGATACGACAGAGGAATTCTGAATCCTCGTTACAACATCATCTGATACTCGACGAGTTCCAAATAAATTCCATGCGAAGTAGCATATTGCGGACAGGATAAGCCAACTAATAGTAGTGCACACCAAAGCGTATATCCAGATATAATAGATATTGTAGGTGCTTGACTCCGTAGATCCTAGTAGCATTCCAGTCAATGTTCGACGAGCCACAGTAGTATTTGTAGAATCGTATTTGAAGAAGGGTGGTGGAGGGAGAGATTGACCAGCTGCTTTCCTACACTGGACCGTAGCTCGCTGTGCCTCCTTTCCATTTGTTAGTAAGAATCTACCCTATCCGCAATTTGAGTAATGAAGACACACCTCATGTGCCTGACAATGTTCAATATAATCCTTCGTGGCAGTCCAAATGGCTAATTCTATAGTGTAATAGGCGATAATGGTACTAATTGCAAAAGCGGAGGCAGCAATGATGGTTCCAATAGGTCCACATTCCCAACACCCAAGAAAATTTACACATCCAACGATGGGATGGGGATTGGTTTTATTGGTTTTATGTTGTGTACAGGGAGTACTGGGTATAATACATCCACATTGTTGGACGACTGGGAATCCCATCGGTCGCGGGCGTAATGGCTGGCCTTGAGCTGGTATATTTTGTTGTCCAGGCTGATTTGGTACTTGAGCGATAGCATTGATTTGCATACCACCGAGCATTGCCAGCGGCTGTGGTTGTAGCTGTCCTTGTGATTGTCCATATGGGTTAAGCACGACACCTTGCAAAGAAGGATCCCCAACGTCCAAACCTGCGACTGGAGGATTTACATTTTTTTGCACGGCAGCAGGGGGTTCTGGAGCAGTATCTCCCAGATTGTTCATCGCAATGATGGAAGGGGAAGGTTGTGCCACGATGGAGACGAAAAAGACTTGGGGATATGATATGTTAGATGTTTATGGTAGTGCTATGATTATATTTACTATGATCATGATTTTGGGACTGATAGAAGGAACTTGGTACCAACCTCTCAGACATGCGAAGCTGAACTCAGCCTCGCTGCTGCAACACTGCATGTAAGGTCAACTGCTGCATATGGAGTAACATTAGCACGTGATGCGGGGTATATGTGAAACCAAGAGTACCCCCTACACAGACTTTGCCTGCTAAGTCTGGTTTTATACTACAAGTTCACCGATAAAATACAAATCTTTACAATATCTAAAAAGCCGATATGCTCGCAGATGCAGCAAAATCAAACGCTACACCCGATTTTGTATTTGAGGTCCAGGTCCCGTGTTACGTGACGTGAATATATCACAGCAGAGTTGACCAGTTCAGCCCGGATAAAAGCGTTGGAGGACCCATGGAGCCTGAAACGTATTCTATTCAGATATACTGCTATTACTACTGATATATCTGAAAATAAATTTCAAGCTTTATAAGCCCTCCCTCCCAAACTTTTATAAACTATTAAATTCCAAATTTATATATACAGTACCAATTCACATAGATTCCAGATTCAGATACCAATTCACATACCAGTTCACATACTAAATCACGTAAACGAATGACAATTAAATAAAGAGTTCCGTTTTTTGCTCCTGCCCCGAAACCGTTCCATTTCGTTTTAGACAAGCCCTTACACTTCATTTCAGGCAGGAATTCATTCGAACATATATTATGCGCTATCCCGAATGAAATAACTCTTTTAATCTACCGTTCTACGTTCATTATCCAACAAGGTACTTGGCGTGAACTTCCAAGGTGAGATAATGGATTTATCTACTGTAATGTCACGAATAATATAATTTCAAGGATAAGCGAGTCTACTATCTATTGCATAAGATGAAAGAAAAAGATATGTTCAAATTACTATGTATTATATAAAATATCTAATCACAGAACCCATGTGAAGATGCATATCTGGCTCTTTTATTTCCAAATCCTATTTCTCGCTCATTATATGGGTACCTACCGGTATGCTGTAGTTCCTGCCTACCCGTTGATAGTGATCGATCAATCAATCAATCGATCGATTAATACCAACCCAAAAACGAAAAGTAACCCACCTTTTCATCTTTTCCTTTTCATTTTCAAAAGAAATCATAAATATCAAATAACAAATACTAAAATCCCATCCCATCCCATCCCTTGGCTTGACTTGGTTTGGCTTTCCCATTTACTTTTTGACGTTAATGATTTACATCTACATTTACGTTCCTCCAATCCGTTATGTTTGTTCTCTTTCTACCAATCTAATCTATAATTCCACTTCTACCACCATCCCGATTCTATATATAAATTCTATGTATACTGTACCTCCAAACAACTTAACCAGGTTCGTATGTGGAATCCTCTGAAGAGAGGAGAAGGAGGTGGAGGGACTCGAACTCGGACTCGGAGTTTACTAACCCTGACTCTGATTCTGACTCTGATTTTGACTCTGGAGTTGATAGTTGACAGTTGATTATAAATAATTGATGATTGATGGATAGTAGTAGAATGGACGGGAAGGGTTGTCCTAGAAAGGAAGGTGTCGCGATACCAGTGAATCTACTAATACGGCCGAATACGGCCTGCCTGCGGCCGTATGTACCCAATATGCAATACAATACCATTCAAATCACAAGTTGATCAACAACACAATACCACCGAGGTGATTCCAACAGAAGGAAATAGGATTATTCCCGTGTGAAGGAAGAGCGAAGCTTGGTTAGGTTCGTTTAAGATGCAAGTGTTCAATACAACAAGTGGTAGAAAGGGCCAGTGGTCGATAGATATCGATATCGATATCGATATCTGGAGTGAAGCGGGGAATAGTATTATAATTTATGGAGCTTTACCATTCCTGAAAAATCAAACATGGAATTTTGGAACCGATACAAGTCCGTAGACGGGAGGTAATAATTATAGTTCTAATTATCCGTGTTGCCCCTTTACTCATAATCGATATGTACCTAATCATGTTCCGTTCCCCCATTCCCAGATCCCATCTGTTTCTAGTCATATCTATACTACCTACTCAATCCACCAATTATTTATACTTCAAATTCTCCGATTTCTATACCATCCCACCCTCTCGTCTCCCATATGTATGTATGTATGTATGTATGTATGTATCCATATAAAATCTTCCCTCACACTCCCCTTCCGCTCTTTAATCATCACCCCCCAAATTCATCGTAAGCCACTCCACTTTTTCCCTTCTCTTATTAGCCCCTATACCTCCACCATCACCATCACCATCAGCCCCCGCAACCCCTCTAATCATCAACAAGCCCAACCTTCCCTTCATCCTCTCCTTCGTATTAGCCACCAAAGTCTCCGAACTATCCGAACTATTCATTTTCGTCCTCGTCCCCCTCGCATGGAAATGATTCGACATTGCCGTTTGCGGACCCGTATTACGATCTCTTCTTACGTGACCGCTGCGAGTAGACTTCATATATGAAGGAGGTGGCGCATCTGATTGTTCTTGTTCGGGTCCGTCGACCTCGTCATTATCTTCCTTCTGACTGCTAATGGTGGATCTGCAAGTAACGTAACTTTCATCTTTCGTTTCATCGTCTCTGGAGATCCGAAGAAGACTTTCATCCTCATCCTTTTCATCCTTCTCACTCGCAAGAACTGTTTTTACAGATAAAAGCTCCCTTCCCCCCTCTCTGTCATGAGATGGCAAGTCATGAAAAGTCCTGACGGCGCCCAAATCCACCTCATTAACTACAGCCTTGTAACTACTTGAGGGCATAACACCCCGTCGCGAGCCCTTCTTATCTCCAGATCCGGATTTAGATACAGATCTTCTATTAACACTGATACCGAGGATAGTACTAACTGGAGATCTAGCTCTCATAGTATTTTCCGATAAAGCGTTAGAACAATCAGATGAAGAATCATTCGCCATGAGTGAAACACCTCCAGCAACTGAAGGCTCGGGATCATCTATTGCTGGGCCAGGTAATTTAAAAAGATCAACGGGGATAGAACCTGAGCTGCGAGCTATCCCGAGTGCTCTTTTGACTGTGCTACTGTGTACAAGTTCATCCAAATCTGCCACTTGGATATTATGATCTCTACCGTGATCTACAGATGAGAATCTCTCTCTTAGAGATTGTCTCGATACGGAATGGATAAGGGGTTTCAGTTTTTGTTTGATGCGGTTGATCGTTAGGAAACGTGGAATTTCTGAATCACTTCCATCGCTTAGTGGAAAGGAAAACTCCGTTCCTGAAGTGTTGTTTTGTCTTGGTGCACGTTTGGAGGTAGTCGTAGAAGACTTTGGGTTGCAATGATCGTGGTAATGAACAGCTGGATAGTTTCTGTGTGCTGGAATTGCAGCCCCTGAAATCGGATGCTCGATGGGGACTATTGGGGCAGGCTCCGATTGCCTGCGTCGTGTGCCAAATAATGACTTTGTGGCAGACCAGGTTGGTCTCCACCTTTCTTCAGTTTGCCTGAAACTAGTGATGGCTCCGGTGCGCAAGAAGTTGTCGGAAAGGGAACCTTGTGTGCTCGAGCCCCCACGCAGACTGACCTTTCCGTTTCGAATGTGGGCTTGAGGATTTGTTGTAACGTATTCATGAGAAAAGTCAGGATTGTTACTTGAGAGATAATCACGCGAAGGTTCCGAAGAAAGATCCTGTAATTCAATTTCATCGATGATAATGGAATCATGACCTTCTTCACAAGTCTTAATAGTTATCTTCGTAAAGGGGTTCCGAGGTATGGTAGAAGGATTAGGCGAATCACTTCTTTTATCAGGTCGAGTCATAAAGTGTGGAACAGTGGAATGACTTCGAGAGTTTCTGTTGATTGCCCGTGTATCAGTTGCTCCATCCATGAATCGCATAGCTCTGGGATAAGCTTGCACCGTTGCAACATTCTTGTTACGACGATTGGATTTTCTGTAGCGTGCAATATCGTCTGTGCAACAGCAGAAACTCATAAAGATCACAAAGCATACACATACTGCGACGATATACATAAGCTGATAGGGAGTGACTGCAAGTTTTCCAAATTCGGGAAAATTCGAATCCAAATTTGTAGATGGCTCGCCGATTTCACTGGCTGGTGTCGGGGTTGCAAGTGTGGATGGAGGATCTGAGGGCTCTCTGTATAACAAAGATGTTATAAATGTTTGGATAGGTCTAAAGGTAGAAGATTCGGTGGTAGTGATGGCTGGTAAGGTGAGCCAAGCACTTGTCGTGTTCATAGACATTGATGTTGTCAAAGAATTCTGAACGAGCTCCTGTCTTGGGGTGCTGCTAGAAGCAACGAAGTCTGCAGCTGTCCCCAAAGGGTTTTGCATGTACCGAGTAACAGGCATGATATATTTGGTTTATTGATCGAAGCGATGGATGAAAAATGTCGCTGTCAATATACGATACTGTTTGGTATGTCGTTGTAGTTAAAATCGATGAAGAAGCAATGTCTGATCATAAATTTGTAACAATAACGATGCGCAGGCTTGAGAAATATCAGTATCCAATTGTGCTAGCTTATGAGAAAGTGGGAAGAAAGAAAGGAGATTGAGATGTGCTCATTAGAGCTGGTAGTTCCGATATGAAAGGAAAGAGCGACGCAGACTTGGATCAATTTGAGAGTAACGATTCAGGAAACTACCACTCCATCAGTTCTAACTAACGAAGACTATTGTGGCTTTAATAGCGCTGTCCTTTAAGCCTAGATTTATGCCAGAAAAGGAAGATCTCAAACATGTCGCTCACGACGAGGCTTCGGGATGTAGTGGAGTGTCATCTTCAGACTTCAGGAAAACTCTTTCTAGACAAAATCGTAATCTTTACGAAAATCTGGTGTAACATTAGTTATCACCGCGCCTCATCTCATCTCGAAGATGTTCATCCAGGATATTGATGGCTTTGCAAGGTCAAGTAATGTTGCACATCACACCTTTCAGCCCCCAATTGAAGAAAGGGGGAAGCTTTTTGGTTTCGCTTACTATGGCCGGCATGACTTTAACTTATAAAGTGAAAAGATGGATAGCATCATTAACACGGAACATCTTAGGGCCATTTATATATAATCAAGATTTTGAAAAGCCATGTTCAATATAGATCTCGAGCCTAGGCCTATGAGGACATTTGTACCCTCAATGTCAGGTATTGGTTGATCTTTCCCTCTCTGTAAACAATTTCCATTGCCTGCTATCAGTATTGGTGGGAAAATGATGCTTGGAACCTCATTCATGTCTTTAAAAACCTTACTCCTTAACATCGTCGAATCGTCGAAAGCCTACTGCACTTAAAGTCTTTTCCGTGATGTAGAAATACAAGAGATTTAAGTGGTTGGATTGGCTAATAAGCTGCCATTGTGGTCGCTAAAGATACCCGCAATAATTTGGCGCGTCGCGACTTTTCCACTTTAGCACGCGTTTCCCCAATCTGTATGTATATCCGAAACAGAGAAGAACATTCTACCTCAACATCGAGAGATAACTGCAAAAAGACGACAAAATGATACGTCAAGACCCCAACAGGTTCTCCAAGAGACAAAAGCCAGACTATAGGAAAACTCAATTTGCAGAGAAACCCGCCTATAAAGATCTCAGCTACCCGCACCGTTTGAATTTCTACTCCATACCTCCTACAGCCGATATAACTCTTGAACAATTTGAACAATGGGCTATTGATCGTCTGCGAGGTATGCTGCTAACTTAGTAATGTCTGCAAATGCATAATAACGTGAGGAATAGTTCTTGCAGAGCTCGAAGCATGTTCTTTCAGAAACAGATCCCCCGCCGAGACAGCAACCCATATGAAACCCCTCCTCGATAAATATCTACCTCTTTCTGCTTCTTCATCTGGCTCGAGTACACTGCAGGCCGAAAGACAGAAGGATCATTATAGCCATTTTATCCTACGACTTGCATTTGCTTCAACAGAAGACTTACGGAGACGATTTTCTCGGGTTGAGTCTATGTTATTCCGTTTGCGGTTTCAAGCAGATGATTTGAGGGAACGGCAAGCATTTGTCGAGGGCTTAAATCTGGATTGGGAAACAGTGAGCGAAGATGAGAAGAGAGATTATTGGGAACAATTGAAGGGTGCAGCGGGCAGAGATAAGATGCGAATCGAAGAAGAGAGTTGGTTTAAGGTAGACTGGGAGAGGGTACCAGAATTAGTAGAGAGCCGGAGAGTATTCCTGAGGGGTGGAAAAGCATACGTGCATTCCAGGGAACAATTATCAATGGTCGTTGCGGAATTTACAAGTAGGCTGGATAAAGCTCTGGAGGTTTGTTTGTTCATTTGTAACCCCTCATTCTGATTTGTTCTAATAATTGGCTCAGGTTACATCTCGCGCACTTCCTCGGCTCGATGAAGACGATCGATTAACTCCAATTCTTACCCATCTCTCTCAAAACTTTACCACGCCCGATGCAAACTATTCCAGCTCAGCCACTGCGGTAGACGGAGCCAACATATCCGCTCGTAATATCGACGCACTCTCCTCTTCATTCCCTCTATGCATGCAAAATCTCCACAAATCCCTCCGCCGCGATGCCCATCTCAAACATTACGGTCGTCTTCAGTATACTCTGTTCCTCAAAGGTATCGGATTGAACCTCGAAGAATGTCTTGTGTTCTGGCGATCGTCTTTTAGTAAAATTACGGATGATGTGTTTAATAAAGAATACAGATATAATGTTCGTCACTCATATGGTGATGTAGGAGGAGATTCAAATCGCAGAGGAAATGGATACTCTCCATTTAGTTGTCAGAAAATTTTAACGGAACGTCCGCCAGGTCCAGGAGACTCGCATGGTTGTCCTTATAGACATTTTAGTGTGGACAACCTGACATCGCTATTGCGTGCTGTGGGAGTGAATGATCAGGAGGTCTTAAGAGGGGTGAAGGAAGACAAGGAGAAGCAGAAGTTCCATCTTGCTTGTAATCGGTATGTGATTCGGAATACTTGCCTCGAACAAATGCTAATGAGTGAATTAGCGTCTTCGAATATGCACATAAACAAGAGATTAAAAAAGTCAAAGATGATGGTACATGGGGTGCAGCACAATTAGAGACCATTGTTCACCCTAATGAATACTTCAAAAGAAGTTATCTACTTAAAAATATGGGCAAGAGCCCTATTGCAGAGGAAGATGTTAGAATGGACGGTTGAGTAATGTATGAATCATATGAAATAGGTTAGTACTGGCGTTAGGTGGCGGAAAAGACCCCTGGGGACCTTTTATGGCTTTTGATATAATAGATACCATGATCAAGGCCTGATTTTTGTTTCTCAGTGAGGGGTTTCATTGGATACCTATATTTAAACATGCTCATTCACTCTCTCCATCGTTCTCTCATCCTTATCTTGACTGTCCAGCATGTTCTCATTTGTTTGACTCTCATCTGTTTGTTTTGAGGGCACAATAGCTACCAGACTTCTCCAAAACTCATTTATCTCTTCGGCATCTCTCTTCCACCTTTTCCCAGTCTACCAAATATTGGTTTTCTCTTAGAAAGGCCTCTGGGGATAACCAAAGACTAGACTCAACAAAAGATTTTTCTTGTTTTCCATGGCAAGTTTACAGACATCACAGTGATCACTTCATTCATTTAAAAATTCAGAACAAGTCAGTTATCACATACACCTTATCCAATATCCCTCCCACACAGTTCGATCTACATTTTAGAGCCGATCTGATTCACACATAGTCAATTATTTGCTGACCCTCACATAGTCTTTCAACAACAAATCAAAAACAACTCAACAAGGAACTCTCCCTATTCGAAATCTGATCAATCACAGTCATTTACCTTGCCAGCCACTCAAAGGAATTACCAAAAATGTCTTCAAACTTCAATCCAAATCATCCCAACCTCACCAGTATCGAATCAGTCGATGTTGCAAAAAGAGTTTTTGGATTGGGCATAGGAGGAGTAGTGGGATTCGCTGCATGGTTCTTCATATACTACTATATGGCCGATTTTATTATTGATAGAGCCTTGGGAGCTCAGAGGGACTCGGGAGTGCTTGACTGACCTTGGAAGGAGACAGTTCGTTTGGCGTAGGTAGATGGAATGGGAATAGAGAGTGCGCGTTAGAGGATAAAGGGGTGGACCTCTTTACCGAGAGGCTGGGCGGATATCGACGTTTGAGATTCAATACGGGGTTGCGGGCTTGGCGGCGCGGGGCATGGTAGACACATTGTATACCATGGGTATACAAGCCGAGACATCGACAACTTTGGGTGCCAGCGTCGAAAACACTACCACAACAACTCTAATAACTTGCCAGAATGCTATCGTTGATAATAGTTCGCTTTGCATAGATGGATGGATTGGGGCAGATTCTGGGAGGAGGATGGCGTTGACAGTCGGTGGCTATAGAAAAATAGGTTTCCTTTCTCAATAGGTAGGAGGCATCCTCAGAACCTCAATCCATCAGTGTCATCAGCTAACGTTCCCATCTAATAGATGTAGATCTTCCCATACACACCGTGTACACTGCATGCGGTGTTGGTGTATGCGCGGCTCTCTGGGTAATATATCGCCACTCACGGATTGTAATCAGTTGAATCAATTGAACTCATCTCATTGCAAACATAAAGTACCCATCACATTACTGTTTGCCATGATAATTGTTTTCGTTTTCTTTTCCGATCTGCAATGTACAAATGCGTAAAGAGGTTAGGTTTCCGATTTATTTTCCTCATGCGAGAGTGGTCGAGTGCACATTCCACCCCCCGAAAATAGCCGAAAACGGCAATTTCCACTTTAATTCCCGATTAGGTCTTTTTGCTACACAAGTTCCACAATTCCCTTCTTTATTCATCGAAATCCAATAAATAATTCGTGACGCTTGGGTTTGTTTTGCTCTGCTCTTTTTTATTAAAGCTGGAGAATGGGGAGAACATATGATTTATGTGGACCAAGAAATAAGAATATGTTAAGTCTCCATCATCTAAACGCGGCGACAGTCGTGTGTGGATTGTTCTTGGGGGTTATGCTGGCATTGATTGCTTTTATTATTACATTTAGAGTGGCGGTAGATTATGTAGATGAACTAGAGGGGCCTGGGGTTGTTTAGAGGGGGGTTGCTGAGAAGTTCACTGGTCTGGGGAGTCGGTGTCTACCGGTGGGATGGAATATTTCATAAGAGATGTGATTTGTCCAAGTCTGAGGGTCCTGTGAAGAACGAATGGAATATGGAAGGGATCAAACCTAATAGAGACTCACAAGGGGATCTTGTTTCATGGTTTGGATCACGGAGTTATAGAGGGAAATGACTGAGGGATTGAGGAGAGAAATGATCATTCGGAGATGCAAGTAAGTTGTAGCCCAGTTAATTGAAGAGTATTATTACTGACGGTAAGTTTGAGAGATATAGATTCAACAATCTTGGCAGTAATAATAAACTTGACCGAGGGAGTGGATTCATACGCGCAGAGAGGAAGGTTTTGATTTTTCTTGGTCGGTTATTCACCATCGACAGGTGATTGAAAACATACGGCAGGTTTCAAAACCGTAACCACCAGTACTGCGTTTACAGTATTCTTGGAGATTATATCTACTCAATCTATTACCCCTCCCTGTACAGCGACTACTTTTACAATCTCAAGAGACGATTTTTTCTTTCGGAGGAAACACTGAAGTTTGTATCTACCTGCCTGTGTTTCTATACTTGCATTAGCTGATTGTTTTTGGTCGCAGATTTCCATCTGTCGCATCTTGGCTTCGCAAGAAGATATTATAATACAAAATCGAAGACCTCGAAAGACGAAAGACGAAAGACGAGTCATTTACACACATGCTCTTTGCTAGTTTCACTCTCTCGGTAGCAAAACCCTTTTCGACGATTATTCCGATCTCGATCGTTGGATAACCCAAAAATACACGAAGAACCACCTAAGGTTCACCAGAAGAGATTACGACACCATTCAACCGTTCACCCACATAACAAACACATCATTTGATACTGAAGGAACGGAGAGCATGTCCGGTGTGATGACATTTGAGTTGCAAGGTGGCCTGATTCATGTTGGAAATATGGTTGTCGACAGGAACCAAGCAATCTTCATGTTCATCATTGGAATGATGTTGGGAATCTTCATTTTTTTCTTCACGCTGAAACTCTTCGATCAAGTCATCCGACCAAGATGCTTCCCAACACTACCAAGCATCCGGAATACGAGGCTGAGAAGTTTACGAGATACGTATCGCGCGCCTACTACGCCAATAGAAAGATACAGGCTTGGCCTAAGTGTTCGTTGAGGGAATTTCAATAGGTGTTGTATTTATGCATCGGGAATGGTTACTGCGGAAAATATGTATGTTGTTGGAAATTCATGGGTTTGATGTGATCTTTTCAGGCTCTCGGAAACTCTCCATAGGTACTCCTCCGGTCATACATATCTCCGATCAAGATTCTAAAGTTAAAGGAAAGAAAATAAAGCCTTTCAATTCAATGAGTTCTTGTCTATCTTGCAGCTTTATTCTTTGTCAACTAATTTTAAAGGTGTTCCTACTTCTTTGTTGTGCATGATTCACGATTGAGATAAAGAGTAAGGTTTTATGAAGTGCGTTTGGGCCTTTTTCCAATGACTATCTCTTGGCTTTGGCTAAGCCATCTCTATTATTGACTATGGCAGCAACACCATTTGCAGAGAAATATGGTCATCCTCGAGGTGGAGGTCACAAAGTTCTCGAAAATTGGCTCCCGTTGAAGAAGAGTGGCCTGACACCAGCCTCCCCAAGTGTAGTGGATTGGAGAAAGTTAGCATCAGTAGAGGCCCATTCTAGATTAGAAGAATACCAGAGAAACCGATTCTATGGCAAGTGATCAATTGAGCTAGATTGATTGGCCATAGCTTACCTGTTGAAGGATTTACTGCTCGCGAATTAGAATCGCTTGGAACTCTCGCAGATCCCAGGCCAGGTAAATGGGACTCCGATGCCAAGAATCGATGGACCGACCTTGATGAAGTTCCATTACATCCTATTTTTGAGAGGGGGCACTGGGAAAGGGAACACGAAATACCGTTACATTATCCCAAACATCCATATGGAGACGGGAACAAGTATTGGGAGGTAACGAAATGATTCTGAGATTGTAATGAATCAGTTTGACCGGTAGAATTAGGTAAAAGGCAATGACGATATATGGGAGGCAATGCAAACCGCCCTAAAAATTGCCACGCTCGTATTGTCAAATTCTAATACCTGGCAGTGGTACGGATCCTGATTTATTCATCGATATATTGTCCTGCTAACGAAAGAAGGTTCAATGCACTACTAAATGGCCGATATGAAAATATACCCGAGCAAGAATTACCTGAAGAATACCAGGGTTCACCGACAGGCTTCTGGCGCTTTTTCCCTGATTACACAAACTATCATCGGGATAGATTATATGAGCAAAATAAAAGAGTGATAGACCAAATGGCAGGCTCAATTATTTGGTGCTTCGGAGTCGGAGCAGTTAATTTAGAAGGACTTCCCACCTTGGGATTTACGAATGGTGTGACACTGGGACCTACGGGCTCTGATCTTAACCCTAGGGGTCATTCGATCATCTTTGTTGCGCATGATTTAGTCGAGCCTCTGTTAAATCCAAACGTGCTACCGGAGGATAAGGCTCTAGACAGCTTTCAACTTGCATCTTTGCTATTACACGAATTGACGGTCCGTCACTCTCACTCATCTAGTTGGTTCATTGTTATTAATAACCTAGAAAGCATGCAATGGTTACATATAAATCGTCGAAAGACTGGAGATTCAAACAGGAGCCGTTTTTTATGAACGAACCCATTGCTGAGACGTGAGTCACTCAAATATAAGTTTGAAATTTCTATAAAAGGCTTAACTGATAAATGACCTCAGTGGATTCTCTATGCAAACAGCTGTGTGTTACTATATCGAATGACTTTGCATCTTAGATATTAATTTTATCCAGATATTTGGAGGCGTTAATCTAGCACTCATAAGCGGCATTGATATCCAAGGCAAATCGTGCGGGGGGGTGGTTCAGTAAGTGATCCTTCATACTTTATAGGCCTTTGTTGCTAACCCAGAAATCAGATCCAGTTTTCCAAATATTTGGTTTCAGATGATATCAACAGGCCCTCTGCTCTCAACTGCCAAGGAAGATTTGTGGACAATCAAAACAACGTATCCGGTCCCTGTAGATTTCTTCATGGATTTACAACAGCGAAGTTTCTGGGACTTGTATCTACGAACGTGAGTACCATCGATCGTGATCAAACTCTCAGCCTCATCACCTCATTAATTCGATTGCAGTTATGGTCCCAAGGCCACACATATGGGTCCAAAGATTATAGGCTTGTGGGAGCTTGCTGAATCTAGACAATATGCAACATCGCCTGAAGGCCATGAGGACACCAGCCCAATCGATGTATTATCATTGAAATCTGATCTAGAAGTGGGAACAGCATCGATAGAAAATGCGCGTCGTAGAAGAGTCAAGAAGATCATGGATAGGGCTCGAGATATTCCACATTTAAAAACAGAGGAGTTGAGGCCTGCGAAACGACCGGGGATGTTAGACAGGGCCGTCTTTGAGAGTCGAACTGTGAGCACACTTCGCTTTTTATTCTGCGTCTCTTGATTACAAGAATGTTTGATCATCATATTTCCCCACCTCTTCCTTCTATTGTGAACCCCTCTCTTATTATATTCCTCCCTAAATTTGTTTTTATCATAGACAATTTCTAACTCTTCATGTTATAGTCTCCAAGATATGAAGAAATCAAGAATTACTTCGAGGATAACAAAACAGCCCTGGGACTGGAAACCATGGACTTCCTCATACCCTCGCCTCTATTCAGAAGTTATGTCGTACGTCATGGTGGAATTAATCTTACAGCATTGGAATGGACGAACTTTTTCAAAGTAGCGAATGATAACCGAGAACTATTCTCGTAAGTGGTCCCCAGATCTGAAATATTTTTACCTCACAATATTCTAACATTTAAGCAGATATAGTAATGCCGGTCAAGGAGTTATCGGATTACTGAAAGATGGGTGGGCCGAAGAAGAAATCCAAATCGGACTAAAACGCCGTCCATCTCTGATCCGGCGCGTATCCTTACGCCTTCGATCAGAGACCTCCCCCAAACCACGTCCACCGCTCCACCCAAATGACAAGGTAGCCGAAGTATTTGCACACCTCTGTGCCATGGTACTCCAAGACATCAACCCCGAGGAAGCCACACCAGATATATGCAAGAATTTCTTTCGCGAGGAATGCAACGCCTATTGGAGAACGGGAAGGGATGGCTTCTTCAAAACAAAGGGTCTGGACATGCCGGGCATGCGAGATGGTTTTCCGGAAGATAATGTCATTTTTGATCGCTGTATATATTGGTCGAATTTGTTTCATCATGACGCTCCGCAGGGAATTGTTAGGAGGAAGGCTTTGAAAGCTCCGGGGTTTGTAGAACCGGGGAAAAGGCCGTTGCGCGAGAAATGTGTCTTTCAAAGTCGGATTCCTGGATGAGCTTCTTAAAATAAAAGAACACGGTTTACACATTTGTATATCTGTGATGATCACTGCCCTCGGTAAGTGATAAAATGACGACCGGCGTTAGTAACGCCCCTTCCCCTTCTGGAACGTCAGTGATACAGACATTAGTATAAATAAATATTTCAATCATACAACCAATTTCATTCTCAAAAAAGTAAAAAAAATAAACCTAAAGCTTTTCCCAAACTTCCCACCTTTCTACATTTTTTAGTTTTCTGCCTTTCTATTAGCTTTTCCAACCCAAATCAGTTGTTCCTATTCGGGTTATCTTGGTATCCCCTCAATGGTGATATACGTTGATCAACCCGTATACGTAGGTATAAAGAAGATTTATAATCTAGATGTACGTCGAAGTCCCCTTACAGAGATCAACTTGCATAACTCAACTCAGGTGCAGTTCTGAAAATCGAGCTTGGTATTTCTTGCTCTGTAACGATAAATAAACCGATATTTCATCTAGGGACCTCTTAATTGCAACTAGCGAATCCCTCCAACTTCATCTCATTTAGCGCAATGCTAAAAGATGCGCGTCGCCTTATTAGTCGCTTTAAAAGGAGTCATCAGTTCTTCGGTAAATTGAATGATTAGCTTCAGACAATAGGTACTGGATCCCCCAATCCCCTCGCCTAAAGTAGTGGGATAGGGCTGTCTTCAATTCTGACCGGGAATTATCAACGAATCGGAATTCACCATTTGAGAAATAGTGTAGAAACTAAACTTTATTTGAAGGCAATCAGGGACACGAGTCGGGATGGTGGATTGCCGCATCATCACGCACTATTACGCACTAGGTATTATTAAAACTGAAGAGAAATAGTTTATTATATTTTTACTTTACGCTACGTTCCTTAGAACTTAAAGCTATACTCTCTAAACGCTATAATACGTATTTAATTTGCTAATCGGCATGTGCTACCTGAACGCGATCGAAATCGAATTTCCTCCTACCCATCATAGTTAGAAGCCCTACAAAATGAACCGGCCCTCGACAATGGTGGAGTGTCTGGGTAATCAGGTGCGCAAGTGTCAAACTACTTGAGTGCATGAAATTCCTTCTGCAGCTTCTGATATGCCTCTTGGAGGACGAGCAGGTCTTGCGCCAATTCATCGCGAGGTTGAAGAACTAAATCGTGGTGACTGAGATACAACAGGCGTTTGAAATAATTGCTGTTCACTGACGTTGAAGTAGAAGGGAATGGAAAGCTTGCGGAGGCGGAGGCGGAGGCAGAAGAAATAGAATGAAGACGGAATTTCTTGAGTAATATCTTATCTTCTTCAGTGAGAACGTTTGGACAGAATGCCTCGTCATCCTCCAAATCGAACGATCTAGCCGACTCGAATTCTGCCGCGCTGGTCTCGAGACTGTCCGGAACAGTTTTCGTCATGAAGATATCATCACTCGTGGGCTCAGCTTCCTTGACCATGGATTCAGGTCTCTTGATCTCAGGTTTGACTTCTGGCTTCCCATATGTGGCCTTCATGTAATATATTTTCTGCTCAATGGAAGCTTCCCGCAACTGTAGATAGCCCCTTTGAAGAAGAACGATGTATTTTGCCAACGTCTCTCTAGGAGTAGTTGATGCCGACCTGCGATCATAAACCAATGCATAATGCAGATCGGGAGAAAACGAGAGGTTGGAGCCGTGGACATCATGTTTTAGCGCTGAAGGACCAAGGCCACCTGAGGGATAGAAATGGAATGGCAAGGCGTCTGCGTGGAACGGCATACTGTAGAACAATCGATGACAGGTTTCGAAGCTGGTCTCTAACGTGTGATTAGAAGATGCAGAAGAGTGGGAGAGTGAATATTTGAATGATAAATGATAAGAAGCCAAAATCGGGAGAGGTATGGCGATAAAAGATTCTTATTGTAGGGTATCTAGAGAGAGGTTTATTATAATAAGTGTACCACCCTGAATCCATATAAACATACATCGATCGTATATTCGCACCTTCCATGTTGAACTCTAACAATCGAAGTTACATGCTTTAACCCGTATTGTGCTAATAGCCGGGGACTGGGGAAACCTTCGAGGAAACAACGACTATCAGCCTCAATGTTCAAGATGATATCGCTCTTACCCCTCAGAGGCACACTATATCAGACCACGGTCGGTTGTCACCAGAGTTGTAAATTGTCCGTCAACTCAAATTGTACAGTCAATTCATGTATGTCAACTCATCTTTTGCCTAAAACGAAGTGTAAGGATTTCCGCGCTGGAGCCAGGACCAGAAACCCCAATTTTGCTGCGATCGATTCACATGACCATGGCATGTAAATGCATTTGTAAACGCATCAGCTTACTGTACTACCGGGGCTATCTAACGCCCTGGGGGGAGGGGAGGTTTTGTGCCCCCCTCCCTCCCCCGAGCTATTCAATAGTGTTGCTAGTATATCTGGATAGAATGAGTTTCAAGCTCTCCGGCTGTGGGTGTTGCCCACTCAATATCCAATATTAATATCCCAACCCAAAAACACACGATCTACCAGTGATAAATCCCCAACTTTCAATACCTACCTAGGTATTGAACATTCCAAAAAAAAATCAAAACTATATCCCGAAAACTATATCCCGAAAACTATCACCACAATGGATTAATTATCTTTCCCATATAATCAGCGCGGAAATTAACACGTTTCGCCACGTACATCAGGTGCGAAGATTCGCAGCCCTTCACCATGTCAGACTAATTCGCAACTCCTGGTGTGAGCAAAGTTATGAAATCATGGTTGGTTTGGGTCTAATATATATTTGCTATATATAGATATATATCTTGCAGGTTTCGGTCGAAATCCAGTATGGCAGCCACACTTGCGTCATACTATCGATTCCTCATTTGAGCTTTCTCTAAGACTAAGGCTAGGCTAGGCTAAAAGCTTTCGGAAAAGCATTTCGAGAACGACGGAAATATTTTCCACTTGATGATGATGCAGGTATCGAGCCAAAAGGAAGAAGAGATATGTTTCCTCTAGGGAGTGGAGTGGAAGAGATATCGCATCTCCAGGGAGCGCTATTTTTCACGAGAAGAGAAATGGTATCCTTATTGACTATACACTATTCGATGCAGTAAACACTATCCGACTTAGATAGGTAAGTAAGTTCGTGCACCGGTTCACCATAATACACTCGCAAGCAAGGCAAGGCAAGAAAAATCTAAATCCAAGACCTGGCCGTGTCCCCAGAAAGAGAAAAGCTCCCGAGGGAACTTTTAGTTCCAAAACGCCAATTCCTTGTTCCCCATGTGCATCATAGAGATGCAGGAGCAATTGGTTTTCCACCTTCAACTATTATCTGTTCATCGATTCGCTTCTCGATATCTCCGTACTCGAGACGTTTGTAAGTTACTATTTTCGCTTCGTTCATGTCGATTTCGAATAGACGAATTCGGCGATGATATCCACCATAACCTCCATAACCACCGAACCCTGCGCCGCCACCATAGCACATCCAGAGAGCAGGAGTTTCGTCTTCCTTTCGAGAAAGAGAACAATATTCATTTGCATGATCACTATATCGGGTTAGGGGACTCCAGATGGAGGGTGAAAGAATACTTACTGTCCACAACTAACCATCACGACACCCTGTTCTACAAGAGCATCCCGGAACCCGGAATTGAAGCCAGGAGCAGTAACACCTTCTCGCCATTCGCCCACTTTAACAAGAGTGTCATCTCTATACTCAGGCAGTGGGATGTGGATAAAAGCAAGATCCATATGAATGTGGGTATACCCTTCATGGGCTTTTTTCAGCCCTTCGGCAGTTTGTTTGAACCAATCAATCTGGTTCTTTTTCAACCAATCATATCCTTTGAATGATCTCTCGTCAGGCGAATAGGAATGGGTATCCAGTAGATAAATTGTTAGAGCAGAATGTTTTGAGCTGCCCTGTGCAAGGACTTCAACGATGTAGTTTCCAACCCCCTCGAGTTCTTCGGGACCGGCTTCAGATAACGAATATGGAAGAGACTCGACCAGTGCCATTTGTTGATCTCTAGGTAAAGATCCTTCATCATCGTGATTACCAAATATTGTTGCAAATGGGATTTTTCGTTTAATGAACAACTCTGCATACTTAAAAATGGCCTAGTTTTGTTAAATGGTGAGCAGTGAAACTCGGAGAGGAATTCTTACACTCTGTGCATCCGGCGCCGTCTCTCCGTTAATTTGATCACCACTAAGAATAATCAAGTCCGGCTTTTCTTCATCAAGCAATCTTCCAACAAATTCCAATGTCCTAGGATCAGCCTCACACTTTCCACCATCCTGAGGCATTGCATCTCTACAGTGTCCAGTCCCTGTACTCAAGTGTAAATCTGCTGCTTGTAGGATCTTAAATTTCCCATTGTCCTTTATACGAGGTATTGGTTTGGTTGGCGTTATGAGTTTGCCCCTCCTTATGCTAAGCCGGGCTTCCTGCATCTCGCCAGAAGAATCCAGCAATAAAGGCGTACCAGTCATCTCCCATCCATCTCTTGGGTCCACAGCATCGGCACCGAACAATACATCCACAGAAGTAACCGCCTTACTCGAGTCGCTTGCGTGGCGCTTTGCCGATCGTTTCAGCCATAATCCAGCAGGTCTTGATTCCCATCTTTCATCGCCCTCGCCTTTCGTAGCAGTCGATGGATCCAATCTCCCCACACTGACATCCAGAACCACCTTATCTTCCGATGTAAGTTCTTCCTCTTTCTTTCTCTGCACATGCATATACGCGCTATTAACCCAACCCTGGCCCAAGTATAAGTCCTTCTCTATACGATGCCATCTGTCCGCGTCAAGCTTGCAGCTTGTAAAAAGGTTGATCTTAGAACATTTTGTAACAGTAATATCCGTAATTACTAGGCCTGGGTGATGTGCTGGCATATAATCATGAATCGCAGAAGGGAGGAGTCGGTATCGATTATCCAGGAACCACACGACTATGATGGTAAATACAGCAAGCGCACCAAGTTGTGTCGCTGTGCGAACCTATCCCGGGGTTGGTAAGCAATAGAAATAAGGACATAGGAAAATGTATAACTACAATTCTTCTCGTCATCCTAACAACAAGCTGAAGCTCTATTGAGCTATTCGCAAACAGCTTCCAGCTCACGCGATCGTTAAGCTTGGCTTGATGGATTGATTTGGTTGTCCCATCCGTTAGCCTATTAATAGGTCATCTCAAACTCAATAGCCAGATATTTCATTTACAATACTTGAGCGAGTATTCATAGAAAGGTGGAAAAAGAAAAAGGTTGAGAGAATTTGGATCTTCACATCATTTGGCGCCGGTTACTCCTGGCATGGCTGACTAACATTGTTCTTTCTTTGATGGGTGATGGCAGATCTGGGGTAAAACGCTAATTTCGTTTAAGCACTAGCGCCACACACCCCTGGAAGCGAGGGAAACCTTAGGTTCTAGACTCGGGATTTAAAAGAAGGCGATCAATCCATTCCTCACGACGGGCATCAGACGAAGGCATGGAAAACATGACCTCCTATAAGGTGAATTTGGATAGTAGATTTGTATTTTTGTTACATCTATTTTGGTACACGGAAAACTTCATATTATAAAGGTTAATTATACATTCATATCCATCTTCTTCCAAACTCCAACAAACCCTCCACCTGATATTCTATCTCCAACTCTAGGTCTGCATATCATCTCCCATCCTGTCATATCGACGAGATCAGTCGCTTCTCCTGAACCTGCATTAACAGCAACACTTTCTGGCTCTGGTGTTTCCACAACGTCTTCAGTCGACTTGGGTTCGTTTTCAACGTCGGCAGATGATCCAGCATTCTTCTCATTTGAAATTTTGGAAAGGAATGCATCAACAGCCTCTGCTGTCTCGCTCTTATCAAGTTGCTTAAGTTTTTCCTCCATTTTCTTCTTCTCGGCTTTGATCAGTGCTCGTGGCTTTACTGATCTCACTTCCCATTCTCGTCCTCCAGTGCTAAGTTGCGATCCCAACTCTAATACCCGGTCCAAAACAAAAGGCAGTTTCTTTCCTTTTACAGTTTCCAGACACTTCATATGTTGTGTAATACTAGGACACCATGTAATTAAACGCCCATCGGGTTTCATACATTTCCCGACAATTTCCATTTCGTTATGAATACCAGGTATATCTAAGATGGCATGATCAAGGAAGACATCATTGGTCTCTTCCAGACGTTTCGAAAGATAATCATGAATACTGCCAACATGGAAATCGATGTGTGGGAAGTAGGCTCCATGGCGGAAATTTCTGACGGTCCTTTGCGCATGTCTCGAATGGTGATCGTCCGAATCCAGGGAATGAATCACAGCTCGTCGCTGAGAACGCCATTCTTCGTATATAGCTGCAATTTTATCATTTGCGGCGCTAAATTTACCGCCATATCGGTAGATATCATCATCTGCATTAACCTTTCCTTTTGTTTTAGGAAGTCTTGGTATCAGCGGAGCTCTTGTGTTTGCCCCATGAATTGCTCTTGCAAGGTGTAATGTCAACGAACCGTGACCAGTACCAGCCTCGAAGATTTCTAGCCTTCCAGTATCATCATATTTCACGGAATCCAACCTGGCCAACCTTGCCGCATCAGCAAGTTTTTCAATAGGTTCTGAGATCTCAGTTTGTGACCCCAAGAGATCATCCCCGTCGGAAATATCTGTAGGTTCCGGATTTTCACTCTCGGGCGATAAAGCTGGCTCCCAACTCTCACTCTCTTCAGTTTCACTTTCCTGAGGAACTTTTCCTGACTCCCAATACTCCCCATCTTCTGAAGCAACAGATTCTCCAAGTGGTCTAGAAGGGTTCAATCTTTCTATCTCTGCAGCAGCCTTTGATTCAGCTGATGGTACTGCTCTAAAATGAATATCCAATAAGGAAACAATCAAACTCGCATCTGAGGAATAAATCTAATCAAAAAATCAACACGTATAGTAAGATTTCCGACCGGAGAAAACTTACAGGTGTAACAATTCTTGGAGTATTATCACAATATTGCCCAAGCGTTGGTTCATATATTCGAAATAGAGCTCTTCTCCCACCAGCTACTACAGATCTATATGGTTTCCCAATAATATCTTCTCCCTTGACTTTTCTATGATCCCTGAATACAACAGAATCACCAGCGTTTAGAGGCTTTGTCAAAGTAGGCAAAGAATTTTGATTCGCCTCTGGCTTTAATAAAACAATATCATTTTCTTGGGAAAAGGAAAATCAGTAGAGCTTTAAACATTAAGAGTATGAGACTTGACCTTACTTTGAACTAATCTCTGGGTAAAAGAGCGACGACTACATGATATACACGATGACTTGTAAGGATTTATCCTCCTAGCACCGGAAAATATGGTGCGTTGGATTGTTGACATTGGGCGTTATTGTAAAATATTTTGATGTTTGATATAAATTTGATATCAATGCCTCCCAATTTTTTTCACGAGTAGGTAACTTGCAGCTTCAAAAACATAGTCACGCTAGCGGCCGCCAAATACAGGGGTTGGGCCATCAGCACAATTGCCCTGTAAAAGCCGAGGCAACTCATGTTTCATTTCACCTCAGCCCATCCTCATCCTCATCCTCATCTTGTTGATCCGAATAACATATCAATCGTTTGTATTTGAACCCAATTCTTGACTCTGCTGCCTCACACAATCATTCAATATGATTAAAGAAATTGAAGGAACGCATAAAATTGGTTCCCAATCTCTCTATACTAAAACCTGGAAAGTCCGTCAACCCCTCCCTCCGCATTGATCCGTCAATGATATAAACTAACCCCACGCAACTCTTAGGACGATGATCCAGACAGCAGCCCCCCAAAAGCCAAACTAATATTTATACATGGCTTCTCCGATCACATCAACCGTTACTACATTCTCTTCCCTACCCTCGCCGCGCGCGGAATCGAAGTGCACGCCTTCGACCAACGAGGCTGGGGCCGCAGCGTCAGCAAACCCTCGGAAAAAGGTCTCACAGGTCCAACCTCACAGGTCATATCCGATATCGTTTCATTCATCGAAACACAATTACCTTCTCCTGTTCCCGTATTTGTGATGGGCCATTCGATGGGCGGGGGTGAGGTTCTCACTTTGGCTAGTGATCCACAGTATGCGGATTTGATGAAGAGTATTCGAGGATTTATTCTGGAGAGTCCTTTCATTGCATTCCCTAAAGGATTTGAACCGAGTTTTCTCACTGTGTTTCTTGGACGATTGGCGGGGAGATTTCTGCCCCATAAACATATGGTGAGTCGACTTCCGCCCGAGAACCTTACGCGGGATCCGGAAGTTATAAAGTCGATGGATGCGGATACCTTGATGCATAATACAGGGACGCTTGAGGGGTTGGCGGGGATGTTGGATAGGACAGCTGCGTTGAATCAAGGCAAGACGAAGTTGAATCCTGGAGTTGAGAGTTTATGGTTGGGACATGGAACCGAGGATAAAGGGACGAGTTTCGAGGCGAGCGAGAAGTGGTTCAATGAACAGACGGGATTGAAAGATAAAGAGTTTAAGAGATATGAGGGTTGGTATCATCAGTTGCATGCTGATTTGCCAGAAAATCGCGAGATTTTTGCTAAGGATGTTGGGGATTGGATTTTGGCTAGGTGTGATGGGGAAGCCGGTGGCAAAGGGGGGCAGTCGAAGTTGTGATTCATCACATGCAATGAAGAGGGCTCGGCGTTGCTTGGGAATCAGGAATGTTTTTATGATATCATGCAGTACTTGTAGTTTAACTTTATTTCTATTATTTCTTCGGCGTTAACCAAAAGCTTTAAACCCCGCCTTTGGTTTCGAGCGGGCAATATCTGTCGACTTGAAATTGATACCCTTTGCTTGAGGCACCTTTCCAGACCTTTTCTCAATAGACATTCCTCCATACGTAGCAACATAACCTTGCAACTTCCACAACCTCATCTGTATCTCCTTTGTAGCATTCTTATGTTTCACAACCAAAATCTGATTCCTAAAAATCCCATTCCCCTCCCTCATTTTCTCAACCCACTGTTTCCCCATCATCGTCCTCAGATTAAACACAGGCACTACTTTCCTTCCTCCCGGCCCAATCCTTTTCGTTTCGAATTCTCCGGGGGGGGTTTCTTGCTCCTGCTCGTGTTCTTGTGCCCCTTCTTCTCCCGAAGCCATCTTCTGTCCCATCCACAGCACACATCCAATCTGTGCACCATATTCCACCTTTTCCCAACTGGAGCATTCGTGTACATATCGATTATCCTTCTTACACAAATACGCCAGCAATTCGGCGATTCTCTTCCTCAACAATTCCAGCACAAAAGTATCCATATCCGTTCGCCAAACCGCACGTATCACCATATGTTTCCTCGCCACACTTTTCGCATGCATGAGTCCGAACTTTTTGTACATCCCCGTGTTTCCGGTTCCTTTCTTGATGAAAGATTTTAGGAGAGGTTGGCGCATGGCGACGTAGGCGCTGGCACCCAGTGAGGGAGTGTGGGAAGAGGAGGCCTTGTCGTCGGAGGTTTTGAGGTTCGAGGAATGCGCTGCGAGACTCCGGGGAACGTGCCAGGGGAGAGATGTGGTGGGATGTGCCATTATCGTGAAGTCTTGCAGGAAGAAAGTGGGGAGGGAGAGTAGTGTTGCGGAACATTGGCGGACGGGGGTTGCGAGAGCGAGAGCTGGGGTTGTATGGTTAGTACTCAAGTAGCATGTAGAATTGAGAGTAGTCATACCATAAGGATTTTTAGCAAGTTGCGCCTGGAAAGCTGTTCGCTCTTCTTTCTTGGGCGGAGGCTTGGGAGCTGCATGCCTATTTCGAGCTTCCAAGAATGAGGGATCCATGAGTGGTGAAAGAGGTAATTCTCGTGGCTTGATCTTTTTTCCAGATCCATCTTTCTCCCCCGATCCTTCATCTATCCTCGTGGTTTGTAAATCATGGCCGTCCTTCCGCCAGCTCAAGTCATCTGCGGTAGCAGAGCTCGAAAAAACATTTTTGTGGTCTTCAATCTCTGCAATTGGTTTCGAAGCCGATGTAGAATAATGCCAATTAGAAAATTTCAAGTACCTTCCAGCACTTCTGCCTTGAAAGAGTCTGCATCCCTTCATAACACATATCGCAACCCAAAAAAAAGTTGGCGGGGTATGGGTATCAATCAAAATATCTTCGATAAAATCAATCAATCAATCAATCAAAGCTCAAGCGAAAACGCGATAATCGCGTCTCCCCAAATCCAAGCTTCACCTCACCTCAATTACCCTCACATCATCGTATTAACACCAACCATACCATACATCAAGATGCTCGCAACACGAGTATTCCGATCGCCTGCAGCGCGCAAAGCAGTATTCGCAGGAATCAGATCCATATCTTCTTTACCATCACGATCCGAACCTAATAAATCATGGACTCCGGTACCATATATCACAGAGACGATTGTGAGCAGGAAATAGAACCCTATGAATTTGCGGACGTGTGCTAATGAGATAGGGAGGTGGATGGCGCACTTGTATGTATATTGGTGCTGGGTTTCTTGTTGGGGTTTACGAAATACTGACAATATGATTGATTGATCAGCGGATATATTTTCTAAGCTTTTACAAGTACGTATCGATATATACGTTGTGCAATGTGACATGGAGCTTGTATCTGACAGATAATAGGAAAGAATCATTTGTCTCAATGGCGAAGTAGATTCGTCCCTCTCCGCAGCCGTTGTAGCCCAACTCCTCTACCTCGAATCCGACGCCCCAGAAAAAGCCATCACCCTCTACATCAACTCCCCAGGTGGTTCCGTCACCGCCGGCCTCGCCATCTACGATACAATGACTTATATAAAATCGCCCGTCTCCACCGTTTGTGTCGGACAAGCCGCATCTATGGGCTCCCTTCTCCTCTGTGGTGGAGAACCCGGAAAGAGATTCTGTCTGCCCCATAGTTCGATCATGATCCATCAACCCAGCGGAGGATATTCGGGACAAGCAACTGATATAGCGATTCATGCGACGGAGATATTGAGGGTGCGAAAGAGTTTAAATGAGATTTACAAGAGGCATTTGACAAAGGAACACTCGTTAGAGGAAATCGAGAGGATGATGGAGAGGGATAAATTTTTGAGTGCGCAGGAAGCCTTGGAGATGGGGATTGTGGATGAGATTCTGGATAGAAGGGAACCCCACGGAAAGAAAGAGGATAGTGAGGGATCATAGAAATATCTACAATTTGGATGAAATCTTTCAAAGGTGTTTGGAGGCCCGATTTCGTGGTAATCCCGTTATAGAGGTTCTCAGCGTCGAAACTTTGATTATTGCCTCAAAGCATGCAAGATGCATGGCTAAGTCATGTCATGGGACTTTGGTTGGCTTTTTTTGACGCACTGGACATATTCCTCTCGAGAGACTCCGCTCCCGAAATTATCATTTGGTTGAGAATCTTGATTCGATATTACTGGGGCCCATTGCTTAAGTTGAGCATTCCATGTTGTATGTAACAAGTCTTCTTCAACACTCATACTTTCGTCAAAAGATATCAGATGATTCCATGTTCCTTACGAATATTAATATGTAATTGCAAATGATATTTACCAAAAGTCTCTTGGGTGAGATGTTGCATAATGTCCACTTTTTGGCCAGATATTTATTATCCGATCAGATATCCAGTGTATTTTTCTTTCTCGTAGCACGTTGTGCTACTTTATGTTCATCGTATAGACATGTTCTTCTCAACGGTGGAACAGTCGGATATATATATTAGGGTAAATATAATACCGCCTGGTACTTCATTATGACTGTAGCTTTTAGAGAATACTTGGGGAAGAAAAGAAAGCGGTTTATTCATATTGTGGAATTTGAAGACGATGAGCCTATGGTTAGGTATATGAAGGACTGAGAAGATTCATTTTCCGAGTCAAATTTTTGGGTTTCAAGTCCCCAAACCAATTTCTTGGAGCCATACTACCACAACCAGTAGAGTATTTTTTTTCTCTCTACTGCTATCTAATATACGTTTATGGAAAAGGTCTACAGCAAGTACATTGTTGACTTGGCTCAGTCTCGCTCTCTCTGCCTTGAGTATATCTCACGGGCTCACTCACACGGCTTTTTTATTGTTCGAACTGGGTTCTGATCATCGAATGAAGATGGCTCTTTTTTGGCTTTGGATGGATTGGATATTGCAATTTATTTACTTTAATTGTTTCTTGTGCGAATTGGATATGGATTGTCGAAGGGTTCTTTTTGAATGGGATGTTTTAGCTCCAGTTTTGGGGGTTTGAGAGGTTTCAAGAATTGAATTGTCTATTCGAATTACCTAGGTAAGAATTGAAGCCTCAGCTTGCCGCACACCCCCTCTCCCATTTTTCATCATTTCACTTCGAAATTTAATAATAAATCAATACTACATTGTTTTTTGATAAAATTGAAAATATGCATTAAGGAAAAGTAGATAATCCCCGCACTTCAATCACATCTTCTCATTTGGACACCAATCTTTCAGTATATCGCCTAAAATCTAAGGGATCCACCCTCTCTCACAATTGGTACCCTTATCTCACACTTCAATTCTTCAATAGAAGTAGGTACAAATGATGGTTTTTTGAGTTCCTCCTTAATACAGCGCCACTCCTTTTGAACTGGATTGAGATCTGGTGAAGAGGGGGGCCAGTCGAACCCTCGTACAGAGTGCTCTAGTCGACCTGGTCGAGCATTCCCTGTATGAACCTTTGCACCATCCTCCATAAATATATACGAGGGCTTCACGCGACTCTTTATTATTCGAAGCAGATGACAACAATCGAATTACGTATTCGGCTTAGGTGACTCTCTCCACTCTCCAGTATTCAGACATGACAATGAGATGGCGTACGGGGACTAGACACAAGACAAGTCCCTAGATATCTGAAATAATATCAGACAATTAGATAACCTCTCGGATACAAATACTGCGCCCAGTCTTCCTCGTTACCCAGGTACCAATATTCACACCGATCACCCAACAAAAGTACCAATCAACCTTGTTCATCGGGATAACAGATATGAAACGATACCCCAAGACTCCAGCAAAGACACCTTCAACATCCAAGTTCCACTTGCCATGTTCGTATTTCTAATCCCACAGTGTATTTTGATTGTTAGTTTATCACTGCTAGTACCAACATTCAGCGAGACTTTGCAACCACCACGTCACATCCTTCGAGACATTGATGAACCCCTGATCTCCAAGCGAGCCCCACACGCTTCTAACTCATATTCTCAACCAATCAATACGAGATACCTAGCATATCTCCCAACTAGGGTGAATATCACAAAGTAAGAATGACAATCTGGAAAGAGATGGCATGCCGGAGATTTTAAGCGTTTAGATAGGCAGGGAAATCTCATATACTTTTGGAAGTCCCGCCGAGATGATGGTCAACATACTCACACACCTCAGAGCCTAACTTGATTAGGTCGTAAAACTACTTAGGCAGAGGCACAAAGTAATTTTCATAACTCTCTACGTCATTAAATAGCCCAGAAAATTTATCAACTAATCATTCCGTAATTGCCTCCTCGTTTCTATTCCACCCGAATAAATGCTCCAACTACTACTACGAGTATCTCAATTCGACATTAGCCATTCATCATTTCCTTAGAGGATTTAACCGAAGGACAAATTGTGAAGCCAATCCACCACTTCACAAATGTGGTATTACACTAGCGATATCACATTGGCATTCACATCTGGAAGAACAATCAAAGAAGTCTCCATTCGGCACACCTCCTCCATTTCCACTCCGACGTCCCTAAGATCGATATGGGACAACCTGGAACCTACCTACCGGTACCACTTGATTATATTTGGAAAGATACAGGCATCCAAGATTACATTGGCACCACACTAGATAACTCGAATCTTCCTTCAAATCTTATCTCGAGCTATCTCTCTTGGTCGATCGATCTATAGAAAGAATTTTGCTCTGCCATTGCATACCGAAATCTTGCCATAATATAATTCACTTCGCTTTCATGAATAATGTTTTGGGGTACACGAATTGTTCGTTTCTGGAGAGTATAAATTCTTTCGGCCTCCTTCATCAAGGAGGCTGGTCTAAACTGATCTGATGCAATTCGCCACATTATTCTAGACTAAGTATACACTCTAAGATCCATTGGAGAGAATCTTTCGTCTACCATCACACTGAACATCCCTAACCCGAACACGAACAGGAGCACGACTCGATCACATCGCTATCCAGTAGTTCCGGATATCACATGAAGCTTCGTTCCTACTCGACCAATCCTTCTCTTATATCGATAAAATAAAAATATACATTTTTGAAGATAGACCATGCATACGTGAAACAAGTATTTTTTATTACCTCGACGCCTCACCCAAGGAACGCAAGAGGTCATTGTTTTCCATCTGTATGTCATGCAGTATATATAGAAGGTTTTGAGGTTATGCGCTAATTACTATATGATAGTTTGGGGAGCTTCAAATCCAGCTAAACATGAGGATAATATCAACGACTATATCTGGGGTGTGAGGGGTTTCAGCTAGAGTATCCAGGTGGACGCCGATGGCAAAATCTCGCAAAATAAGATTATTATCTGGGCAGAGATGATGGCAGGATTGTTGCCTAAGGCATGGAACTAAAGCTAGAACTAGAGCTAGAACAGGAGCTAGAAAAAGGGGCATTTAACAGTTTCTTTTTTAGAATCCCTTTCCTCTTTTTAGTTTACTACAATACTACTCCAATGTCTAAGATTCATGATTCCTTTTTCCCTTCGATTCGTGACAAATCCCCCCAACCTGTGGTTTCAAAGATCCTAACCTAACTTCCTTTCTAGGACTCTACGCGGCATCTGAATCCGCACTTAACACTATGGGCGAAACGCTTCGGTTAGAATTAGCACCTTTCCGCGTGAGAATATTGACTCTTATAACGGGGTTTGTTAAAGCAGATATCTACACGAAACTAGGGGAATTTCAGCTCCCTGACAAATCTATCTATTCACGTAGTATTTCCACGCTCACGGATACGGCCGAGGGAAAACTAAATCCCGAAATGATGTCGGATGATATACATGCATTGAAGATGGTGACTGATGTATTGAAGGATAGAACGGGGCTGATGTATAGGGGCAATATAGCAACTGTGATGCCGATTATTAGTTGGCTGCCACCGATACTTCTTGTAAATCCCGCTCTTTGCTTCATTTCTTTGGCCAATCGTATGAAACGGTCTTGATGAATTGGCTAAGTATGTGAAAGGTTCAAGTTAAGGCGGCATGAAAAGATAGACGATGTCGGATGAGTTGGAGGTCTAATGATTGGAATGATTTAAATAATTTAAATCATTCAATTGAAATGGAATTTGTGAGATTTTTGAAACTATTTCCTTCTTAATACCAAAACCAATACCCACCTGCATCAAACCCCTCCCAATCATAACATTCCATCCTACTTCTCAAAATACCAAGATACTAAGAATTCCCTCCAATATTTCAAAATAACAATCCTTTTCCCCACCCCCCTCCTTCCTATCCCTTCCTATATCTAAAATCTACATAAAAAAATCCGAGAAATCCCACAAATTGAAGAAATCGAAGAAATAAATTGGCCCGTATGGGAGACCAGACCGTACCTGGATGTTATTATATGATTATGATTATACGAATGAAGTTTGAAGGATGGGGAGTGGTGGAATGGGGATCGGAGAATGGAGGTAGTTGGTTTATTAGCTGGTTTAACTTGTTAATATTGATATAAGTAAGGGTTCAAAGATTTAAGGTCTACTTATACATAGAGGTATTGGTAAGGTGAGGCGAGGTGAGGTTGGGGTGTTAAAAAGTAGAGTCGTATGAGTGGGCTGGCATTGGTGAGCTGTGATTGATCTTTGATATCTGGTCTATGATATAATATCGATGTAGAGGAAACTTGGAGGGGTATTGGGTTTCATCCTATCCCTTCACCAAGCTAAACCATGAAGGATTACAAGGAACAGATCCAATAGAGGCTGCGGCTATACAACTTTTAGATGTGATCATGGATTTTAGGTCAATTGATGTGAAAGGACATAAGAGAACGATAATATTGATATTTATTAATTCCTTGTATGGGAATGCTTTTGCTTTGGTATAATGCATACTTGCATACTTTAATAATAGCCTTTCAAACACGACCTCCAAAATTCAATACCTCAAGTTATCCACCGGATCCATTTCATGAAGTTGAAAATCCGCAATATCAATTCCCTCACAATTAATTTTTGACAGCATGGACAAGAGCACCCTGTTCACCTTCATCCAATCCATCTAGCAACACCATCTCGTGCGGTTCGAGAGCGAAGTCAAAGACATCGGCATTATGGGCGATTCTCAAAGGATTTTCGCTCTTGGGAAGAGGAATCCATTGCTTTTGAATGGAATATCGCAATAATATTTGACCCGGGGTTTTGTTGTGAATGTTTGCGAGGCGAACGAGGGTTGGATCTTCATTTCTCGTGTATCGGACCAAGGGACAATAGGCTTGTATGAGAATTCTATGCTTCACACAGTATTCAACTACAGCTCGTTGCTGACAAAATGGATGTAACTGATTTCGTTAGATCACCGTCGGATATTCCATGCAGAAAATGAATGCATACCTCAATCTGAAGAACATGAGGGGGCCAAATAGTGGCATAAGTTTTCAACTCCTCAATATGTCCGATGCCCCAATTGGAAACCCCAATGTATCGTACTCTTCTTAGTTTTACGAGCATCTCGAGTGCAAGCCACATCTCCTTGCGAGCCTCGGGTCCAGTACTGGGGCTGTGGATCAAGAAGAGATCAACAAATGCTAAATCATTAAAATCTCTGTTTTCATCCAGTGCTTCGATACTATTGATACATTGTGCATAGGATTCCTCAACGCTTCCTCTTGGTGTAAGGATCTTCGACGTGATGAATATATCAGTTCGTTTTTGCCCGGATTCTTCGAGATATTTTTTGACAGCGATCCCGACCTCTGTTTCATTCTCATAGTATCTGTCATGAATAGGTTGTTAAAAATAATTCCAATGGATATCTTGTTGGAGGTAGTATGTATTTATGATCATTTATTTCATCAATCATGGAAATGAGTTCTTACTGCGCAGTATCAATACATCTATACCCATGTTTTAGGGCCGTGACAACAGCATCGACACATTTCTGCCCATAGGATTGATAAAGTCCGAATCCTAATCTCGGGATAGAGACTGGGGGATCACGAACTGTGTTGTAAAGCTTGGAGTAGATCGTAATTGGAACTGGAATTGCAGGTGTAAGTGTAGGTGTAAGTGGAATCTTAAGTTCATCATCCCTTGAACCCATGATGAAAATTTGAAGTAGGGTATTTGATCTTTTCTCTGATGTATGGTTATCGTGAATTAAGAAGCAATGGCAATGGTTTTGATGATTTTCTGGATTATGTTGAGTTGAGTTGAGTTGAGTTGAGTTAAGTTAAGGAAGTCAACTTATCTGATAATATGGAAACCGCTTTTCTAGGAAGCTTTAAGGAAGGTTCGTTCTTACCTTTTTTTCTCTTACCTACCTTTTGTTCTTTCTTGCCTTAACAAATAATGGATGATGTTTAGGTATTTGATGCTCATATTGATCAAACCACATCTAAGTACCTAAACCTAAGTACTTATAGATACCTAGTATGTGACTTATTAGACTTGGACTCGGTAACTCATAACTTATGATGAGGGAAGAATCGTGTGTTGGCCAATTAGAAAGTTCATACTCGAGTAATGATACAAATGATATACTCTGCTAATCTACTTGGAGTTTGGTGTAATTAGATGTTACATAATATTCGCCACTGACTTTGCCAATTTCGGATCATCACAACATCATCTGAATACCCTCATTTTCTTGCTAGGTACTGACGACGTCACAATGGATCACGATTCATGATTTGAAATAGAGGAAATGGAGAAAGTTCACCATTTTCAAGTGCAAGGTAATGTGGAATAATTGAGGATTGAGAGAAGAGATGTCACTGTCACTGTCATACATATTCTTAGTGGTAGTTTACCACTGTTTAAAGAACAGAATACATTTCCTGGGTTGAATATTCTCAGACTTAGCTTCTATTCTCTCCTCTCCTCTTCTCTTGCCTTATCTTTTAATCGTGTAATTTACTTCATTGTTTTTGTTTGGCTAGGCTGGCTTTAAATTTCAATGTTGGCCAGTTTAGCTCCAAGATAGTTACAAGCCAGAAGTGCAAGTGCGAGTAACTAGACTTTCTAGCCCCAAAACTTCCGCACAATGTAGATCAATCTTTTTTATCAAAAACAAGATTCTGGAAGTCAGAGCAGTCATTTACATCTTCCTTTTCTTCCTCATTCTACATTCATTCATCAGTATATATACTCCATTTTTCAAGTTTATCTACAAGCTTAAATATTACTTCCCTTTTCACTTTGTGGCTAGACGTCATTTCTTAAGCATTCAATTTAATCTCTATCTATCTTATACAACTACCGCAATGAATCGTCGTGGTGTGATACCAGTTTACACAATCGATCTCTCTCTTCCTCCTTCCAAACGATATGAAAAGATTGCTGCGGATTTCAAGGATGAATTATATAGATTACCAAAAGAGCTAGATGAAACACTTCGCCAATGGGTTAAGAATCCCATTCTAGTATTTTTGTTTAAAATCTTTGCATTCTTATTCATCCGTCGCTTATACTCTGCAGAAGAGATGGAAGAGATAAAGGGGATAGCCAAGATCTCGAATGTCCATGTGAGATTTTTGGTAGCATTGAATGTATTGCTTGATTCATTGATGTGCTGTACCAGCGGCGGAGTTGTAACGTACTCACCTGGTAATATTCACAAAAGGAGGATGATGCATTTCCGATCTTTGGATTGGAATTTAGATGGCTTGAGAGATCTGCTTGTCATTTTATATTATGTTGATTCTAACTCTTCGGATCCTACAAGAGTCATTGGCACAAGTATTACATATGCTGGCTATGTTGGAATTCTTACTGGAGTGAGGTATGTTTGAACTTCCCCATGCAGAAATATCCAATCGCAACAGTACCTCGATGAACTAATTAACCTTAGGGAAAACTTTTCATTATCAATGAACTTTCGTCCAAAGTCTAGTTCCTCTAAGTTATCCCTACAATTCCATCGATTGCTCGTCCTCACTGGATTTCGCCCATCAGTCGCAACGATTTTTCGATCTTTAATGATTGCACCCATCGGATCGACATTACCCTCCATTATTGAGGCTTCTCATGCCCTGGCGAAAAAACATACCTTTTCGCCGTGCTACGTTATCCTCTGCAATGGCACCACCACCATAGTCATCGAAAAAGACCTCCACAAATCTCACATGCGCTCCTCTTCCACCTTCATCATCCAAGCAAATCACGATATATATCTCTGGCAGCTCCGCAATAAAGTTCCCATTGCCGATCACCTGCGATCCCCCTTCCCAAATGATGCATCGGCTCCAAATCCATTTCCTGTCCCTCCTCCAGATCTCAGTCGGAACGACCCCAAAATGCAAAAATATCAAGAATACTGGGGCATGGAAAATTCCATAGGAAGATACAAGTTTCTAAGAGAACAATGGACGGCGATTCAAGGCCCGGTAGATGCGGTGGGAATTTCGCAGCTTAAGAATTGGATGGAAATGGAACCGGTTCATAGTACGTCTACGCATTTTATGTGTTTGTTGGATCCTACAAAGGGGGAGTTACGTTGGCTTAAGAGGGGGATGGAAGAGGCTCATGAGTCTTGTTGAATGGGTTTGGACTCTGGAGAATTTATTGTTGAGCGCAAGATACCCGGGTTGGAATATATGGTGTACGGATACGGAAATTTGGTTGGGCGTTTTGGGTTAGGGAATGGAAGATTGGGATATTTATAGATGTATAAATGGAATGGATAGATATAATTGGCATCAAATTCAGAATTGGATAATTATTATTTGGATATTCAGTATACATAGGGGAAACTTTATCTTTCAAGTGAATCTTTGGGCGAGATTCATAGATATGTAAATTTCAATGTTCGATGATTTCAATTCAAGGATATAATTCATGTGATACCATTCCATACAAGTCATACCAGTGCAGTGTAAGCATCATTGCATCAGTACCCCTCCCCCAACACTGCCATGCTCATAATATTCTACATCTGAATTTTCACAGTTGATTCATTCCTACATTCATTCCTACATGTTTCGATCGATACTAGGGATAGGATGCTAGGTAGGTATGACCGTTTACTACCTAGGTCCTATGTAGGTGGGTATATTGGGCTATTAGTTGAGATATTATGTACTGACACTGTCGTTTTCAAATTTGGATGCTCATGACACCTATCTAGGTAGGTAGATCGTTTTGAGGTTCGGATAGATGGATTTGGAAATTCGTTAATAGGACTAGGACTAGGTTCCTCCTGCCTTGACTGCTTCAAGATTGGCATAGTTTGTTCATGAATTGAAATTGAACTGAAAATCTGTTGCTTTGCTTTGAATTGTCCATGTTAGAGATCAATATGGCAGGTGCGACTACATGGTCTACATAGCCTCAGGATCATACACTCAATAAGAAATCAACGCTTCCACACTTGGACCTACATCCACAATCCTCCCATTGGGGTTTTTTCCTGCAGTTTCGCTCATCTATCTAATTTGGAATTTTGGATGGAATTATATAAGATCAATTATCTGCCAACTTCCTAAATCGTCTGTTTGATAGAAGTTTAGAACTTGACGCAACTGGGTTTCTTCCTTCGCGCCTTCCTCCCACCGCGCCTTCTTTCCACTTCAAAGTTAATTGCTACTACCTTTCCTAGCATTATTGGAACCTGCAATTCTATCCTATCTTATCTTACTCATTTCAAAACAACACAGCACAGAAATCAATTCTATTCTATTCATTCCATCCCATTCCACTCATCCATGATACTTCACTTCTCTACTTTTTGGGTCCCCCATGCTAATAAGTGCAAGATGACATACTCTCTAAATACTTCAGGAATCTCCACCTCTGAATCAACAGAAATTTTCAGTCCCTCAGTATTATCAGCTTACTATGATAAATGCGCCTCCACGTACGATGATTCAACCACGTTGTATAAGTCGATCGCAGAAGAATATGTGGGCTTTGTGAAACCGGTGTTCGGAGAGAAATTGTTGGATTTGGCTTGTGGGACGGGATTGGTGGCGTTTGCTTGTGAGTTCTTCTGCTGTGGTTGAGCCTTTATCTATTCTTTGGGGATCCAAGGTGGTCTAGGATGGAGGGGTAGGGACGGCTCATCCAGTGATGTGCAACCATTCATCTTATCATACAACCGCTCATCTTATATGAATAATGCAAAGTGCATCCATTAAATATTGCATATTTCCGCAATTCGTCAATTCAATCAACCGGTCGATTGTCCGGATAATATATCCATTGACTCTGAGGAGCATCCCATTTAACTTTGAACTGCTGCTCAGCTGATAGACGTACCTCCTGCTTACCTATCATCAACTTATCTCATTTAATATTCCCATATGTGTGATGAGAATGGCTGCTGTATGTTTGTACAAAATTAACTCATTGCCCAGTAAACTCCCACGCCTGCCTCTCTTACGTCCATGGAGTCGATATATCCACCGGTATGCTCGATATAGCGCGTTCCAAAGTCAAGTCTCTTCCAGGATATACTCACTCGAGCGACATTCCCCTCCATCACCTATATGTCCCCCCAACGGAATTCGTTTTCGAACAACACGATATAACATCCCTCTCCACTCTCCCATCTCTATCTGATGCAAGAGGCACGTTCGATATAATAACCATCGCTTCCTTGCAAACCCCTTTTTCCCCATCATTCCAGGAGATTCTAACATCATGGATCCATTACCTCAAACCTTCCACTCCCACTTCCCCCGGTGGAAGATTAATTTTTGATTCACTGGTCCCCTTGACGATACACGGCCCCTCCATCTTTGCCAAACTCTGGCCCGAATTCAAGACTCTCATTCCAGGATATTCTGATGATGTGGGAAAGGCGAAAGTTTTGGAAATGGCCTCTTTGGAGACATCGTTGAAGCATGCGGGGCTAGTAAAGGTGGAAGTTTTCGAGACGAAAATCTTCCCCAGTATTTCCACCATGACAAGGCCGGAGGGCGAGATTTTGGGATATATTAAAGGAGAATCGAAAGATCTTCTTGAGAGACCTGCTACAATGCAGGTGGGAGGAGAGGTATTTGATGCTTTCACGGCGGGAGCAGGAATGAAGCAGTGGAGAGATAAGAAGATAAGGCAGAGATGGGCAGAGGAATGGGTTAAATTGGGGGTTCCTAACGAGAAGGGGGAGATGGTGGTTAGAAATGAGGGAAGATTGATTATGAGCATTGGCTTTAGAGCTTGATGTATACTGTGGCGTGTGGACTGCCTACCTCACGCATATAAAGTGCTTTATATGCGTGAGGCTCTTCAAGCAATACATTATATTTCACTCTTGACAGATATATAATAATCATGATTTACCGATTTACGATGGAAATCGATGCATGTGTCTAAAATTGTCCCAAAAAGACACCGTAGAGGGGCTGGACTTTTAATAAGTGGTTCTCAGTTCGCTTATTAGTGCGCTTACTTTTCGCTGAGTCATCATACTGTACCACACGCGTACTGGACTAATCTCAAGCTTTCATCTTTCTCTCATGTTTGTTCCCAACAACATCATCATCCATCACGATAATATCAACGCAGTCTTTCCATCACATCGCCATTTCAATTTCGCTTTATCTCCATCGCCATCGCCATCGCTATCGCACATCATTTATTATTACCATAATATAAACGCAGTCTTTCATCGCACACCATCGATTACAATAATATAAGCGCCGTCTTTCTATCGACACCTCGATTCCCCTTCATTTTCATCGCACATCATCCATTACAATAGTACACAGGCGGTCTTGAGATGGATACATCAAAATTGCTTCTATAATGTGTTGTCCACAAAAGTTTTGTTCTACAGCATCTGTCGTTTAGAACAACCCTGACACTATCTGTACAGTGGTGGTGGTTACGTTCTTCAGCTCCTGCTGTTTAGAACAACCCTGACACGGTCTGCATAGTGATGGTGGTTACGTTCTTCGGCATATGCTATTGTAAACAGCTTTAACGCAATTCATATATTGGCTTTGATTGATCAGTCCTACGTCTCATTTTATCCTAAGAATCAAGGCTGCTCTATAGCCTGGGTGGGTGAAGAATCACACGTAAAGTGTGAGGGCTAGCATTGTTTTTCATGTAATCGTTCTCTTAATATATTTACCACTAATTATAGCTGTAGGGGCAGGTCATGTCGGTTCCGATTAAGAAGCTTCAGCTTAAAACTCTCCTTCGCGAGAGAGTGTTTGTAAAATGGGTGGATCCGTCAGGCATGCCTTTCACGTTAGGTTCTTGCTTGTATGATAACAAGCAGAATCCCAAATTTGTTATGACAGCAGGCTGTGATATGGAAGGACATGTTCATATTCACTTTTCCCTTATGGTGTCTATCAAGCTTGCTGGTAAGGATCAACAAATGGAGATGTTGTTGGTTGTTCCTCCAAACGCCAATTTCGCAAATGCCTCTACGCCTCTTCCAAAATCGAACATCGATGATTTATCTTTCCTCGATGCTTCTGCCCTTCACGAAGCCGGCATAAGCGAATCAGAACATGTCATCCTCCTACGATTCGATCTGACTGCGAAGGGGTTCGTCGTTATGAAGAAGAAGACTTCTCCGACTATTAGGCCCAGCAACAGTACCTCGAACAAATTGATTCGTAGCCTTGAATCTTTGTCTGATATGATGATCTTCAGCGTATATATCAGGCCAAATGATTACGCGCGGGAGGGTCTGAAAGAACTTTGCAAGCGCTTAAGCAACACTGGTACCGCCATACACAAAACTAACATGGAGGAAATGTACGTTCAACAAGGGGCTATGTTAGTAGAATGGGATAGATTTATGTATCAGAATCGACAAGACACACTACCGCCACCATATACCGATAATCCTACTCGGCTATTATCGGAAGTGCAGGTTCCTCAATCACCACCGATCATATTCGAAAAGGAAACGCTATCAATCAATAATATCGAAGTGGCAATTGCAGAGAAAATTGCAGAGACACCGACTCAGACTCCAGTTAGCCCGAATCATACACCGGTATTGCACGGCATGTTCTCTTCTAGCGCTGAAGAATCATCAGACAGCGAAGTGAACTTGGACGATATTGAAGAGGACTCGAGATACATCGAAATGGACTTTGACGTGGGTTCGGATGAGGAATTTCTCGCCAACTTGAATTCTCGAGAACTAAGTCAGCAATTCAAACACGACTTGGCAGTTCCGAAGATGCTTGAGTCGAAGTTCGTGGAGTGGGTCAACGGGGCAATGACGATAAACCCAAATGTGTACGAACACAAACGTTTAATTACGAAGTTGTTAATTCTTGGTGATTGTGTCCGTACATCTAATGCTAGAGTATTTGATGCTACTACACCCTGGTGTTCTGCGCTATTGTTCTACGACCCGTTCGATTCCGACAACACTCTCGAGTTGTGGGAGGAGAGAAATCGATGGCTCATCTCAGACATGGCCAAGCTGATTAAATGGGCTAATGAATTTCACTATGGCGCCGAGATCAGCTCGCTATTGATAAATGATTTTGTGAAGCTAGGTAGTGCTGCTCGCACTTTTGCTCTGCACCCTGGATATGACAAAGCCGAGTACAGCCTTCAGAGAAGTGTTTGTATTGTTCGCGTATTGGTTAAATTTGGCAAGCCAGGTGCTGGTGGAAAAAACAGCAAGCCTGTTTCTCGAAAAGGGCATACCTTGGAAACTCATAGCAATGTGTCTAAGCGAGCCAAAATATCAAATGAAAGATGATTATCTGTCTGTAGTTTCCAACTAAATCTGTGTGTTCAATCAGCCCAAAATCACCTTACCCTTGTGTACTTTCAACCCACTCGTCGATATTCTCGCATTCAGCCTCTTCTTGGGCGGCAGCCGTAGAAGGCCATCTGGGAAGCCCATCTAGCGAGTGAGTAAAGGTATATTTTTAATCAAACTATACCGCTTAAGTGTGATGCGTTTAGAGGAAAGAGGCTGATTGGGAAGGATTCAATACGATATGGTAAGAAGTGCCTATGATCGTTTATTGTAAAGAGAAAAGAGGGTGAGTTGGCTCTATGGCCAACAAAATAGAAGCATAAAGTCGCGTCTTATCGCCGTCATGGAGCAAGATAAATATACCACCGTCGGTGTCAGCTACAGAACCTGACCCCTCCCTCTCAATGAGCTTGCCTGGCCGACCTTGATCGACTTTTGCCAACCGTGACAGTCGCAGAGTGGTTGAGTCTTTCATTACCATCTGGGATGAGAGCTAGTAGGTGCTGTGCCCGAGCAAGTTTGTCAGCTATTTGAACTAGCTTGTTGCATGCCTGTATTATAAAAGTCTCGTTGGAGGCAGTTTCGGTCACAATCCCAACTCCGCGGGTGGTGGGTGGACCAGGCTAAGAAATCGCCATCTTGCCAGCACTACCTACCTTGCCAGTGAGATGTCCTCTTCATCTTTCGATGGAGTACGCATGTATTCAGACTTCTTCACGGCACACCGAAACTTCTCATAGCCTCGAGGAACGGCAACCGCCCCCTTCGGAAATGCTTCGTGCGTGTTCCACGAAGACTCGAACGCCGGATGCTGGAATGGCCGCCTGCCTGTCTCGGGGAGGGAATCATTCTGGCTCGGTCAGAGAGGCAGGCGTACCACGTTTCTACGGAATCCATGGAGCTAGCTGGTCCCTCGGCTTTTCTTTCTTGCCCTCTCTACGTAACTTGGATAATTAACTGAACCCCGGTTCCCGCAGATGTCGGGACTAGCATCGGTCGCTGCGGCACTTGCTCTGCTGGATGCTTGGGATTATTTCAATGCCATCAATCTCCGCGAGCTCGGAAGTGGCCTTCTGAGGCCTTCGATATATGAGGAAGGGCTGGGCAGACTCATACTCACATGAGCTCTAGTTGGAGCACCACCCCCTTCTGCCAAACTCGTTGGCAAACTCGTGGCAAACTTGGAAATGCACATCAGGGGCGTGAGATGTTGGTCATGAGGGCTGTGTTGGATAGGTAACTATCTCTCTGTCTGCAACGGACGAGCGTCATGAAACTAATCCTCGGATCATACTTCTGATTGAAGAGATCCGCAAGTAGTCTGTCTGTCTGTCCAGCTTCGAACGATTTTCGCTCCTACCCTCAAAGATGAAATGTTCGGCTAGGCGTACCGTAGCGTCTACAGGCCCGGTTTGATTATCAATACCTATATCGGCACATATCGATGCGACGCATCTATCATAGATAACTCCGATACCCAGCTTTTCTAGCTGCGGAAACTTTGGCGTCCGGATGTTTTAATCGAGTTAGAAGATCGGTAATAGATAGATAGATAGGGTCGCTTGAAAATTGTGTGTGTGTGGATGGATGCGTGGGATTCGGTTATTGAAGCTCTTCTCGATCATAACTTGGATTCACTTATCCTCATCTGCCGGTCGCTGTTACTGGGATAGGATACTTGTATGTATGTATGGTGGATTTCGACAGGATCTCTGGGAATCTTCCTCTTCAAGCTGCGGGATACGAATGAAGTGGATTAGATTAAATGGTCTGATGGTACTGTATAGGCTGGTTTCATCATATAATCTGGAATTCCTGATCAAAGCGATGTGGTATAATAGGAAGCAATGTACGCGACGCATCTACTCAACAGGTCAAGAGTTGCTCTGTTCTGCTCTACTCATCATGCAACACACACACACACACACACACACACAGCCGGGGCACAACAACCTATCCATCCATATCGAAAACCAACTTAAGATAGTGGAAAAGATTTGCCGTTCGACGGCCCACTGGGGAATTTCGTCCCGCGCAGGTTCATAAATATGGTTCTGCCTGTCTGTCATCGTGGAGACTGGTATGTACCATCTAGCATCTTTCACTTTGCTGGAAAATTTCGAAAATCACACGGGAGCACGTTGATTAGCCTTCTTCTTTTTTTTTCTTTTTTTTTTCGGGATGCGCTAATTAAACAATTGATTTATAATAGATGGGAGATCTTTTGGATATAGATAGATATAGTCAATGTATTCCATGACGATTTTTCATACCTCTATCTACCTACTTACCTTATCTACCTCATATCTATCTATCTGCTTGGAATTTGGAATTTCTCGGGTGGGTGATGGGATCTGCGACGAGCGAGGGAGCGAGAGAGGGATAGATGGATGGATGGATGGATGAAAATATACAACTATCTTATCCGCGCGTTCCAATGGCGGGATGCCGGAATTCCATAGGCATGATTTGCTTTGGTTTGGGTGGTTGATGATGAGTTATATATACATACATACATACATATATACGTGTCGATGACGAGTCTTTCCTACCGGTTCATTACGGATCATGGATTACAGGATTGGTATGGCTGATGATGGGGAAATAAATAGATCTGCTACTTGGGATTTGGATCACTTGTTTGCAGTTTGGTGTCTGGTTCACTTATTCCATCCACGTATTTATTTTGGGGGAAGGGAGGGGGGGAAGGGCAGTTCCATCGATTTCTAGATACTCCTTGTATAGAGGCAAATATGATTCATAGTGCAGGTTTGATAGCGGGCAATTTGATGTCTATTGATTTGCTTATGTGATGCCGCTAATGCGTAACTTGATGTTAATTGTATTGTAGCGTTAAGAGTAAGACAAGTGAAGCTTAGACTGTCCAGTTTCAAGATATCATATAATGGTAGATAGAGCTTATAAACCCTTATATCTATATCTGCACCTATATGTAAGTCTTCCGGTCTACAACCTTAAATCATCATCATCAATAATAATAATAATAATAAATGCAACGCAACCCCTAGCTTTATTAATCATTACCAGATACTACCACGCGTGTGCCATCATCACCCGGAGTGATTCCAACAACATCTAATTGGTTCGTTTATTTTATTTTGTTCTTTCTTTGGCGATCTGATCTGATCTAATCTAATCTCATCTGATCTCATTTTTCTTAGTCATTCCTCGATAATTTTTCTCCATCAGGATTTCTTGAAAATTCGCAAAATGGCTCAAATATATATTCAAGTAATCAGCTCAGTCTCAACAACAATAGATCGGGCTTGTGGTTTAGTGGTATAATGTTCCCTTAGCATGGGAGAGGTCCGGCGTTCGATTCGCCGCTAGTCCAATTTATCTTTTTTAAATGGGAGTGTTTCGGTCACTCGACTGCTTTTTATCTTTTTGGTATTTTGGAATCGGGATGTTGGTGGAATTGTGAAGTTTTTTTATGGTGATCAACTGATCGGGAGTTAGCGAGGTGCATTCAATTTTTCATTTTTCACTTTTTTTTTGGGGGGGTTTGGTTTTGTGGATGAGTTTAGGTGGGGTTTTGTACATCAATGGATGGGGTTCGTTGGCTTTGTTCGGATAATAAAACCTAAAAGGGGTAAGCTAATTAGCTACAGTCTTCGGACTCGGATTGGAATTTAAGACGGCTTGATGATTTTCATTTTTTTACGTCAAGTCAGACATATCATTTGATATCGATAATTTTTCTCCTGATATTCTCAATATCCCGGTGAATACACGACCGTTGTACTCTACGGGATGAGGAATCAAGGTTACCCCACATCATCTCATCTCGTACACAATGCACCTTGAAGACGGGAATCATCAATCATTCATGGCCACTCGCCAGAATACCTTCAAATATCTACCTACTGTACCATTCATAAGTAGAGTAAGATCTTGAGTTCTCGTCGATGAGTTATGTTATGGCCGCCGAGCTGATATAACTCATAGCATGGCTCTCGTCACTCGTGTGAAATCTCAAAGAAGATATCATTTTATACATACCAGTACATACTACCTCACATATATATACTTCCACCATTTGTATTTAAGATGATCATTGATAATGGTTCATCGGTTTGAGTCAAGTGTTATCCATTCACACAAATTCAAATCGAATCGAATTATCCCTTTCTTTTCCTTCTCAAGTCTCTACTCATCACGTCATGATAGTCATTATTATCCATCCATAGATCACCCACCCAATAAATTTCATTCCCATTCCTTTAGAATCTAGAGCACCTATCTCTTCTGTTTAACATTACCTTTGTTGCCTATCTGAAATTCAATAGTTTGTTTGTTTATTTTAGTGATGTGATGTGATCTGAAGGATGGATGGGATGCGTTTTCAACTTCAATACTCCAGTGACTATCTGACCCTCATTAATAAGCAAAATAAAGTAGAGTAGAGTAGAGTGATATCGGATGATTCTTTCTTGATTCTTGTTGCCTGTTTTCAACCTTTAGTTAGCGATACTTCAATATCAAATTCCTACGTTCGTTTCTATTAGAATTTAGTTTGTCGATGATGAGGATTGGTTATTTTTTATATACAACTAGGTAGATACCTACCTAATTATCCTTATAATTAATAATAAATAATGAATGAGAATCAAACCTGAAAGGGAGAATATAATATCGAAATATAATTTGACGGGGAACTTTCGAACTGGATGAACGGCCCAACAGTCAAAATTCGCAAGTCTTGTAGCCCTCAAGGAAGTGAGTAGATAGATGACAATTTGCGGAAAAGCTAGATATTCGGAATTTTGGAAATGGCGGTAGAGAGAGAGAAAAGTGGAATCCATACAGTAAATCCTACATCGATATAGTAAAAGCAAGCAAATCTACCTACCCTATCTCTCTATTTATCTACTATTGAATCAAACGAACAATTTACATACATACATACATACATACCGTCATGCTAATCCCCCACCCAATTTAGCGTGGAAAAAGGGGGGGGAGAGGCGGCGCTAATCCACGTGGGAATTCGATGAATCAATCAACCAAATAGTACGGTATGCTTGGAACTTGGAACTTACATAGATAACACAAGCACCGGGATTTTTCAACGCTATACACTGTTCTGGGATTGCGAATCGGAGAGGAAGAGAGGGGGGGGAATAGCCTGTCTTGACTCTGTGACTCGATTCGGATACATGTATGTATACATAGAATGTGAGAATCAATTCGAGATGAGAGTTCCTCCTCCAACCGGGGCCTTGGGAATTTGGGAATTTTAAAGTTGTTTGGTCTGGGTTTAGCTTGGTTTGGTTTAATATGGTATTGTAGGTATGGTATGTATTTCTCCTCCCCTCTCCCCCCCACGGGCCTGATCTTTTTCTATATCTACCTGGATACCTATCTAGATATACAATAAAGTTAGCCCGTCCCATTTTTTTATTCTACGCACTGCACTACACTGCACTGCACTGTACCCCATTCATAAGAAAGAGGTTAGAGATTAGAGTGCCTTTTCCTTGGCTATCGATACCTATGTATATACCGACATATTTATTTGCTTATAGCAAAAGAATAACTACCTACCTACCTAGCTTTAATGACCCCACCACTTCGAAAAGAAATTCACCCCACCGATCTGCACTTCCTGTATGTAACTATAACCCCTGCCTGGATCTTTGAAAATCAACACACAGACTTCGCAGTATGCACGTCCTCAGAACCGAGGTGCAGTGGCCCGCCCATATTATTGTTTGTATCTGCTCCGCTTTCAAGCACTTTGGAGTTTCCACCCACAAAAAAATAAAACAGATTTTCTGGAAAGTTTTATCCACTTCTCTTCTTCTTGTTTTTCTTCTTCTTCATCCATGAAGCCAAAAAAACAAAACGCAAAAGATATCCCAAATCTCTTCTCTTTTCTTCTCTCCAACCCCGAAAAATGCAAAAGAGAAAAATAATCATGACTCGAATATTCAAGTGCTGTTGATTGATTGACTGGACTAGCGGCGAATCGAACGCCGGACCTCTCCCATGCTAAGGGAACATTATACCACTAAACCACAAGCCCGTTTTTTGATGTCGATCGGGAGTGAGTTTGGGTTTATGAATGAGAGGATGCGAGGGATGGAAGTGGAAGGGGTGGGGTGGGGTGCTTAGGGGGAGGAGTGGGGGCTTGGAGAGGGGGAATTTGGTCTAGTGGTGGATGGAGAGTTCGATGTCGATATTTTTGGGGGTTTACTGGACCTATCCGAGTTCTTGTTGATGTTGTCAGTCAGTGCATTGGCTTGAGATTGTAATACTTTGCCCGGTAGACTTTCATGTTTTCCATTTATTATGTACAGTAGATGTTCCACTAACGACCGCAAAATATTGATTTTGATATCGAGATGTAGGGGGTTGGAAACATGTATCTATAGGTACGTACCTAGGTAGGTATATAGTACTGAATATCCTTTTAAATATATTTCCGTAATTACAATTATCTTCGAGATATTCTGATTATTCTATCTTATCTTCTTTTTACTCTATAACTATAATATTTGGACCGAATGCTAGTATATCCCTTAGACTTCAAGACAAAATAATATCTATCTCATGAGTCATGTATGGATGTAAGTCTTAATATGCATCGATATAATATGTTTCTTGGCCGTTATAGTATGTATGTGTATGTGTGTAGAATGTATCAGAATATAACTTTTCTTTACAGAGTATGGATACTCAGGAGAAGGATATCTTGTATGCTTGTATACTTGGATGGTAATCGTGTATCGAGTACATTCTGGTTAGAAAGGTATATAAAACTGTACATACCATTGGTAGTATAAAGGCAAAATAGAGAAATAAGAATCGGTAATGCAATGGAGAATCTTGAGTATATCCTGTAATACCGAGTACTTCCCGGGCCGATATATAAATGTATATCAACTTCGAAGTTCCACTCCTTGAACAAAAGACATCCAATATCGGTTTCCGGAGTGAAACCCGAACGGAAACTTAACCACCTCTTTTTCACCAACCAGTCCCCCGATCCCAATCCCAATCCCGACTCCCTACAACCCATACCTCCCGACTGCCCCACTAATCAAACCTTAAAATCCCGTAGGCCTCTTTCTGCAAAATTTTCCCTCCACATCCCCTCTTCCCAAACTTCCGAGTATATACACGAAATCTCAACACAACAGAACAAAAAGCGAAGGCCGGATGGTGTAGTTGGTTATCACGTGTCCTTAACACGGACAAGGTCCTGGGATCGTGCCCCAGTCTGGTCAATTTTTTTTGGTTTATTGAGGGTGGGAAGTTGAGAGGCGATGTCTTTTTTTTTATTTTTGGGGGGCTTTTTTGGGGGTAGGCGAGGAGGAAAGGGGAAAGGAGGAAGAGGAGGAGGAAGAGGAGGAGGAGGAGGGAAGGCGGATGGAGGTAGGCTGGGTGGATTCGTCGAGGAGCGAGAGCTTGAGAAAGCACTTGAGAAAGTGGGTTGGTGGGGGGGTGAGTCACGTGGCATGTTTCATACAGATGATGAGAGCTCGAACTTTTCTTTGGTCATTAGATCCTTTTGTGTTTTCTTGATGTGCTTGGGGTAAATAGGCTGAGATGGTCGAGATAAATATTGAATTGGAGAGAAGAGAGGAATTTGAAGATAGGTAAAAAAGAGAATAGGACAGGAATTATAAATCGACTCTTCTAGATGATAATAGGTTAGGTAGATACAAAGGCCCAAATACCATATATATCATCAATATTTGCGTCACTGTATTACAATTATTCCAAGTTTCTAATTGGGATGAAGAAGAAAATAAGCTGCAAACTAACTTTAGCTTCTGGATTAAAAACTTCAGGGTGTAAAGCATATAGATCGTATTGTATAGCTTACTATACTGGCATTAACTTCCCTTATGCTACTCTTTAACTAGCTAGGTAGCTATATTTCGAATCTAAAGCCGGCATACCTCGGCTTTTACATAGAAAATGCCATACAGATAGATAGTCATGTGATAATCTCTTCAGCGCGAGCCTTTTCTTCCTTAGCATAGTTCTGTCATCTGATTGTTGATCTTTGCGCTATGGCAACCCCATATACCAATGTGACGCGTGTGACAAAGGCACTGGTATTGCAATTTGAATTCTAGTATTTCCGTATATTCTTCAAGTTAGTATTTCTCATAATGCCATTTTAGCTGCCTAACTACCTAATATCAACAAAATTAATATCATCTCCCTTTTATACGTATGAACTAATGTATTAATGCTCTAATACGCGCCATCTTTAGACTATATTTAATATACTAATGCAAACACTACAGTGTAGCCACAGAAGTGTAACCCCCGGAAACTACCTCAAGTTGATATTTTCTCGTTTTTAGAAGATAAAGGCTCTATTCAGCTCAGTTGAGAAGAGAAAGTTATTGCATGACTCAATGATCTTGGAAACTTGAAGGATGGTATGATAAACGTAAGGTGTTTAATTTATGGCTGTTTGATTGTATGTTTTGATGCGAACTTCAGTTGACGATAAAATGAGATTTTTGAGAGTTGTAGAGCATACTTTTCATTGCTGTTGTGTGTTCAGAGGTAATTAACGAGGCAGGAAATTCCATAAACATCGATAACCTATCTCACTCAAGCTTTAACACTCATTATTTAAAACGTACGAAGCATGGTCTAGAAAACTCTAATCCTGCTATTAAGCAAGATGTTTGTTAAAAGACCTATTTGATTGGAGATATGGAAGATAGTATGTGAGAAAGGAGGAAAGATATAACTCCCTCTAGCTCATATAATGCTTAACGACGTAGCTTCTTCGATGCTTTTAAACGGATTGCGGAGGCCTTTATACAACTGAACTAGACCAATTCGTCTGAACTTACTATCGGCACCAATTTTACCATTTTCCCCTTCCAATCGTTGCAATATCAAAGCCGTTCCAGGGAGCACTACCTGTAGCCCGTATGTCTGTCCATATGCATATTCCGGTTGCCAACCATCAACGTCCAAATCATCTTCTGCGTAATCAAGTGTATTTGAACGATCTTCTACAACATACGAATTTGATTTCAGAAGATTGTCTTCGTTAAAAAGTGTTCGGACATCTCGGGCCAGTGTCAGTCTTCCACGGACCTTTAATATGCCGGACGAAACCTTTCCGAAGGGATTAACACCTTCCACCACACAAATGATATCCTCGATCTGGTTCATCCTGTTCGTCAATTCGGCTTATTAACTAATAGAATTACTTTATTGATTAATAAGATCTTTTTATTCGAACAAAGTGTTCGATTAGTTAATCGGCTTTATTATTTAAAAATCAATTTTTAAAGATATAAATTTTGCTTTTTCTATTAATCAATAAAACGTCCCATTAATTAATAAATATTCAATTAATTAATAAACATTTTATTGATTAATCGATACTCTATTGATTATTGATTAATGAAATATCCTTACATCGATCAATTGAAGGGTACAAAGGGTAATAGGCGAGGGGTAGTATGCAAAGGATAGTATATAAGGGATAGTAAACGATGAATAATATTAAAGGAGTAATATTGAAGGGGTAATATTAATTTAAAAAAATTATAAATAAAAAAATAATAAATAAATAAAAATTAATTAAATAAAGATAATAAAATAAAAAAAATAATTTATATATTAAACTTATTTATATATTTATTTTTAAAATTATTTTCAAATTTATTTATTATATTTTTTTTTATTTTTCAAAATACAAATATTTTTAAAATTTTTAATAATATTTTTTAAAATTGGGTTTATAATTAATTTAATTAATATTTCGATTTTAATACTTTTAATGTTATTACTTTAAATTACAAATTTATTGTTTTTTCTCCTTTTGTATTTACTAATTAATCGAAATTTAAAAATTAATCAGCGGAAATCGAAAATAAATAAAATTAATATATAAAAAACAAAAAAAAAAAAAAATTCATTTTAAGTTTTTTTAAATATTTAAATTATATTAAATATTTATAAAATTTTTTAAATATTATATTTGATAATATTATAAAGAAATATTAAAAAAATATTAATAATTAATTTTATTATTTGAAAAATTTTAAACTTTAAAAAAAGCAAATATATCGAAAAACTGAATTTAATAAAAAACTCAATTATATTATTTTAATTTAATATATAATATACTTTTTTAATATATTCTTTTATATTTATATTATATATAAAGTTTTAATATATTTTAATATATTTCCTTTTTTTATTTTTTTTATTTTATTAATATTTAATTTTAAAAAAACTTTAAAAAAAATTTATAAAAAGTTTTTCGAACTTTATTATAAGACTTTTTGCAATAATATAAAATAAATAATTTTTAGATATAAATATTATATTTAAAATATTAAATAAAAGAATAAAAAAAAAAATTTTATTTTATTTTTTTATTTTAATAAGCAAATAATTTTAGATTTGATAAATTTCAAAATAAATTTTTTTATTTTAAATATATTTGTTTTTGTTTTTTTTAAAAAATATTTATTTTTAAATATTTTTATATTAAATATATATTAATAATTATTTTAAATCGATTTTAATGAAGAGTATATTTAGATTTAACAATTTAAAGATTATTTTTTTAAATTTGTATAATTAAAAGTTATTAAATCGAAAAGTATTAATAAGTATATTTTCGAATTGAAGTTTTAATTAAATAAAAACTTTTGTTTAAGAATTTTAGAGGTAGATAATAAAAAAAAGTTTAAAAAAGCTATTTAAGAATTTGTTAATTTCAATGGTATTAGAGT
>JANPYM010000006.1:2683364-2716283 GCA_025890175.1 Ciborinia camelliae
ACCCCCCCCCTCCCTCAAATTCATTATTCAAAACAATTCATCCAAATATACATTATTTCATTTTTCAATAAATCCAATCCTTTTCTTTTCTTCAAAACAATCTAATCGAAAACATAATATACCCTCTTTTCTTTTAAAGTTTTCCAACAAATCTAACCCTTTCCCCTTTATATCTTTAATATAACAATACTTTCAAAAATTTTTGAAAACTTAAAACAAAAATAATATCAAAAAATCGATTTATTAATAATTACAATTTAAAAGAAATAATTTATTTTATTTTTTTTTTTAAAATTTATAATTTTTATTAATATAAATTATACTATTATAAACAAAAAAAGTTATACAATAATATTATAAAAACTAATTTTTTTGATTTTTTTAAAAGTTTTTTTATCCATTATTTTAAAGTTATTAAAATAGAATTACTTTTTAAATTTTACAATAAACTAAAAATTTGCAAAATATATATAAATAAAAACATTTCGAAAAATAAAGATAAAATATATATCACTTTTTTTATAGTTTTTTATATAATATATCGATTTTAGATTAATAAAAAAATCGAAAAAATATTATTAAATTAATATATAAAATTTAAATCCTATATATTGTGAAAATATATTAAACGATTTTAAAATTTATTAATTCCTAAAAATCTATTAATTTCAATTCCTAAAGATCTATTAATTTTAATTTTTCAAAATTCATCAATTTTAGATTTTTATATACTAATTTCAAATTTTTATATATAAAAAAATTATATTTTAAATATTTATATATAACAAAAAAATATATTAATTCTATAAGAAGATAATATTTCAATTCCTTATATACAAGAAAAGTATATTTCAGAAAAGTATATTTCAAAACTACAAGAAAAGCATATTTCAGGGTATATTTCAAAAGAATACATTTCAAAGGAAAGCGATATACTAGTTTTATAAGAAAGTGATCTACCAGCTTCAAACGAATCATTGTCTACAAACGAATCACTTTCTACGATCAAACCACTTCAGAAGTCTACTACCCTCTGCACTTCGAATCTACGTACGCCTACTATCCCCGACACTTTGATTCTACCTACCCTCTGCACTTCGAATCTACGTACACCTACTACCCTCTGCACTTCGAATCTACGTACACCTACTACCCTCTGCATTTCGAATCTATACACGCCTACCACCCTCTATACTTCGAATCTACATACATCTACCCCCTACACTTCGATTCTATATACACCTACCCCCTACATTAATTCAATTTTATATACGTTTTAGTTTTAAACCTTATTTCGATTTCAAATTCTACATTATTTATAACAACAATAAAAAAATAAAATAAAATAATAATATATTAAAATATAATAAAAAAACTAATTAATAGAAATATTAATTTATATAATCTTTTTAACCTTTTTAAAAAATTATTAATATCAAATAAATAAATTATGCAAATTATATAAATTATACAGAATTATACTGTACGAATTATACAAATTATATAATACTAATCTACGAATTAGTATAGGCTAATACGACATCAAATAGCATATAATTAGGTCATTTTAGCTAAAACCTCTTAATAATATATGGTCAACTGAAAGCATATATCTGCATATATGCGTGGTCATCATTCCCCATGGTATATTCCAACAACAACTTAAAAAAAAAAACTAATAATTAATATTATAATATTTTGTTAGTTTTATAAATATTACAAAATTATTAAAATCAAATAAATCAATAAAAATTTTAACCCAGTTAATACAATAACTAAATCCAAATTATATAATGTATTAAAAAAATTAATTAAAAACAATATTATTAATATTAAAATTATAAAATAAATTAAATATAATAAATAAAAAAATAATACAATATCGAAAAAAAAATAATATAAAAAAATAATATTTTTTTTATAAAACTACAAATAATTATATAATTTTGTATAAAACATATCATATAATTAAACAACATTTTAAATAATTATAAATATTAAATAAATTACATATTTATAATATATTTGTGTATATACCGTGTACAGCCACAATATGCCGCTTAAAATACCCCCGCGCTACAACGCTAATATACACTAGCGAATATATATAATTAATCTATAATATAGTTTTTAAAGCTTCAAGCTAAATATATTACATACTATAGTATATTTGTCCTCCATCGCCCATAGTGATTCCAACAATACTTTTTTAAAGTATATATCTGTTGGAATCACCATGGGCGATGGAGGATAAATGTACTATAGTATATAGTGTATTTGGCTTGAAGCTTTGAAAACTATGCTACAGATCAACTATATATGCCCGCTAGCGCATGCTAGCGCCGTAGCGCGGGGGTGCCGCAAGCGTGCCGTAGGCACGTGATTTATCCAACAATATCCCAATCTATTTATTATTAATACAATAAATAAATCGAAAAAGATTTTGATTTCTAAAACGATATTATTTTTAAATATCCAAAATAATATTGTAATAGTTCAAAAAGCAAATAAAAATTTAAAGTATCAAAAAAAAAGATTAATTAATAAAATATCAAATAAAAAAATACAAAAATAAAAATAAAAAAAAAAGTTTATTTTTCCCTTTTTTTTTTAAAACGTTTAAAAAGAAATTTAACAATAACAAATACTATATCTATGGGATATATTAATCTTTGATAATATAATAATAATAATAAATCATAAATTAATTACTTAAATTGTTTAAAATAATTAAATTATTTTATTTTTATTATTATTTTAATATTATATACTAATAATAAAAAAAACAAAATTTATATTTTCAAAATTCGATTTTTAAATAATAAAGTTTATTAATTAATCGGATACTTTGTTCAAATAAAAAAGTCTTATTAACCAATAAAGTGATCTTATTAGTTAATGGGCCGAATTGACGAACAGAGTGGACCAGATCGCGAAAAGATGGTCATTTTCAACTCCCCAATCTAACCATGAATCGTGGAATTCGAGCCACTGGGCAACGGCCTGATCATTGTGAATATTTTCAAGTACAACTGACGCCCATGACCATGTTGGCGCCACAAACCTATCAGGCCTTTTAAGCCTAAAATGATGACTGTCCCGCCTCCGTATTGAATGCCAAATAACTCCTCGCAAAGAAACAGAGCCATCTATTTTACATGCACTCCACATACCGGCGACATACTGTGGAATCTTTAAGGTGATAGATTGCCCCGATGATATTAACTTTGAAACTCGATTCAAAGAGTCAAAAGTACGACTCGCAATTCCAGAAATACCTGGAAGTCGATCTTCCTCCTTCGTTAATCGAAGATCTGCATAGCCCTTCACATGGCCATACCAGTCTTTGAGAATCTTCTCCTTGATCGAAAGAAGTTGATGTTGTGGCAGGTCCATGTTTGAGTCAATTTGAGCAGGTATCTGCACCTGCTTATATTTGCTACCATATTTTTTTCTTCCGACAGCCTCAGTCGAAATCATGTTACACTCGCATGATATTTCCTCCATACATTCCCAGATTATCTCAGTCTCGTAAAAGCTTATAGTCCTTCGGGATAAAGCACGTTCCTGGTATACCCATCCTCGTGTGTCGAGCGGGGCTGTAGGAGATGGGTATCGACTATGCGGCCCAAGTATCCTGGAGCGAAAGTATCCATCATGGGTCCTTATTAAGCTTGATCGTATGAATACAGACCTGCCATTCAATTCATGTGCGGGCCCTGATTCTTTAAGAACTTCCTGAAAAATTGGTACGATTTCTTGCCTGTTCTTCTCAGGAGCGGCTGAATGTAGATCCGTATTTCGAGGATTGAACAGCCCAGTCTGACTGTCCCAGCCATGAGCAGCGGCAATATTCAAAAGTGAGCCAGCATATATGTCAGCCATCAGTGCTGATTGTTGTTCCCAATCAGAAAGATCATTCTGTATAATGCACAAGGAATCTATCCATATGTATGCTATTTTCAGTCCATTCGTGAGAAGTATTGCATCCTGAAATGTTTGAGGTAGGGTGGAGAACTCAATACCATTCACGTGTTCTCTATAGTTGGTTGACATTGTTTTGATGAGCTGAGCTGACCCCCAGCAGTGGCTCAAGCTTGTATACTCAATCGGACGAATTTGCTCAATTCTTTCCCACTCCACCAGGAAGACTTTGTTTTCCGCAATACATTTGGTTGTATCAAGAAGACGCCGTGGTAGAGGTAACTCTGACGACGTAGCACATTTCTCTCGATGTTTTGTACGGCATTTTGATAACTGCGGATTTAGGATAGTAAGAGCACTATCCAAATCAAGCTTCGGAATGATATGTCGTGAAACAAAGAAAGGTTCTGGTATTTTTGCTTGGTTCATATTGGCATCTAGATGTACAATGGTCAGCTTTTAGTACAGATAAGTCTACTTGAACACGAAAGATTACCAGGCAGCATATAAATATCGAAGCTATATACACGATCTTTGAAAGTTTGCACCATAATACGTTTGTGTAAAGGAGAAAAGCGCGCCACTTTCGCGGTCTCATTCTTTTTGTTAAGGTACTGGAGCACACCATCGCGAACGATTTGGCATCGTCCACACAAAATAGTATTCGCTGCGGATAGAGGCAACTCCACTATCCTACGATTGCTATTTGTAAAATCCTCTGCCGAAGATTTATAGTCTGGCGTTTCTCCTGGCTCCCCGATACAGATTTTGCATGCAGAGCAGGACATAGTAATTCGGGTAAAACAATATCTGCTTATTATTCTTATCGGGAGAAAGGTTTCGATACAATCTTCTGGTATCGTATAATGACGAACTGCGTCAAGACTCGAGGTGTGAAGTGTTCAGATCTGGAGACTTGAAGGTTGTGAAGATGCTGAGGTAGAAGATACGGGAGCAGAAAATAATGAAGATGTGAGAACATAGCCTTCTGCATCACCAGAGGTGCAATGGATGACCACGTTGTGGAGGAAGGAATGATTGGTAAACTATTACATAATCAATTTCTTCACTTACTTAGTATAAAACATCTATTTTAGCTAGTAAGAATAAAATCATTCCTTTCCCACTCAATACAATGGTGTCATACCTTCGGCTATACAGTCAATTTCAATCAAACCCAACAAATTTTTTAGAAAAAAATAAATATTGAAAAAATAAAACTTTTTTTATATCAAAATATGCACATTTTCAAGCTGAATCTAATGATATAAAAATAAATAAAAAGTTTTTTTGAAAAGGATTTTAAAAACTCTAAAAACAAAAACTTAAAATCTGAACTGTCGTCACGTGACGATCACGTGATCGTCCGATCTCTTATATAAGCTATATCAGATCGACGACGCCACTTACGTATAATCTAATTAAATTATTCGATTCGTTTAACTTTCCTCTATCGTTTTATACTATTTAAACTTCAAAAAGTTAAAAACTTAATAATAATCACATGACTATTTATTTTTAAGCCCGAAGCGATCGGACTCAAAGCTCCGTATCACATGATTTCCTTTTTTTTTTTTTCTTTTTTTTTTTTTTTAAATTATTAAAAGAAATTTAATTTTTTTAATATAGAATATACAGATTTTAAAGCTAATTCTAATACTATAAAAAAATTTATAAACTTTTTATAAAACGAATTTTAAAATCAAAAAATCAAAAAATCAAAAAATCAAAATCCGAACTGTCGTCACGTGACATCCCCGGGTTTCTTATATATTAAATATTAAATCAACTCTATATCGAATTTCAATTATTATTATATATTTGAACTCTTCTAATTAATCTATATATTTTGATATAAAAAAGGTTTCATTTTTTTAATATTTCAATTTTTCTAAAAAATTTGTTGGGTTTGATTGAAATTGACTGTATACAGTAAGCGATCAACTCATACTTCTGGGTGTCAGCTGACGGATTAGTGTAAATTTAAATGAATATCTTTCTTTCGGGTACGAGGTTACATCTCATATTCAACATCTTCAATCCACCCATCTAAAGCAATGCTGGCCAAATATCCCCGAGAGTATGACATGGGAAGATCAATTCCCTAAATCTGCTTATCCTGTTACTAGGATAACTTGATTTGGATAACTCTGAATGTAACAAGTTCTGCATAACGAGTCCTCAACTCAATGATACATAATCTTATTCCATTGCGCAAATCTTCTCTCGGTTCTTCATAACGTCTCTATCAAAGTACAAAGTTCAAGCTAATCCTATATATAACCTATTGCCCTCGACAAATGACATTGTATTACGTCAGGATGCTTGTCATTATGATGCTTAAGCGATATATGCGATAATTTCCAAGTTCCAAATTTATTTACTAGGTTATCTGAGATAGAGTGAAGATGAAAGTACTGGTAGGGGATCAAGTGATGGGAAAGAAGGTTAGGATATCTATCACTCATCATCCGTCAATAAATCAAATAAAATGATATTTGAACTGGTATGCCTACTTTCAAACTTTCCAACCTTCCAACCTTCCAACCTTCTCCCTAAAATTTCCAATTAACCTAACCTACTTACACCATTTCCTCTCTCTATCTCTATTTCATGCTCTCTCCCTTACGTAGAAAAAATCGGCTTCTTGCTCATCGTCTGCTTAAACGCCTGCAACGCCAAAGCAGGCGTATAATAAGGAACCTCATGACCAGCCCCAAAGACTCTCAACCAGCTCAAGTTCCCCGCAGTTTTAAAGGTGCCCCCCGCAACGCCATTGACGTTGTAGTTTGCAACGGCTGCAGCGTTGAACGCGGTCGAGTTCCCGTAGGTGATGGCATCGGCGGTGACGAGACCGCCGAACCAGTTGCAGATCCAGTCGGCGTCACCGGCCCAGATGAGGACTTGGATGCCGGATTGAACGACGGTGGAGAGGGTGGGGAGGAATGATCGGGCACCTGGTTTTTTTACGCGTTGGTTAGATGGTTAGATGGTTAGGTGAGGGAGAGGGTGGATAGAGGGTGCACTAACCATCTCCTGTCGCGGCAAACTTTTCATAAGGTGCATCTGGACATTCTTGATATGTAGATTTCGCACCAATAGCACTTACCACCGCCGCGTTCTTCAAATATGAAACATAAGTAGTGGGTGGATATGGATCGTTCGATGGCTCTCGAATATCATAGACATCGAAGTTTGCATTGGCAAGCGGCCCTTCAATATCATCATAACAGACATTATCCGCATTTACACAAGCCGAGTTCGATCCAGTGGTCGATGTACATTTTTGTAGAAGAGGAAGACATGACTTGGTATATGTGTTGAGGTAGGTTGTGTGTTGCGAGGCTGTGATGAGTGATTTGTATGTGTTGTTGTACGAGAAGTCAACATATGCCTTGTAGGAGATGATGGGATCAAACCATCCGTTATTGACACCTAAAGCAACGAGATCGATAGTTTGACCAGAAACGGTACCGGCAGCAATTTTGGCATTTTGTTGTTGGAAATAGTACGCGAATTCGGGCCCATAGTGACCGCCGTAGGATTCTGTGAAGATGCCAAAATCGCGGTTTTCGTAGGCGGGGAATGAGGCATAGAAGGCTTGGAGAAGATTCCAAACGTATGGAGCGGCGGTAACAGTGGAAGTCACAGAGTCAGTACCATATGAGAATCCCACTCCGATCGGTTGATCAATGTAGATCATGTTTGCAAATTCGTTGAAGCTGTATGGATTGAGAGAGGGTGTTGAAGCTCCGTTATAAAATTGACATGGGCCATTCTCTTGGAACAAACCAATCATAGAAGAGCATCCAGGACCTGTCTCTCGTTAGCATGTGTAGCCCATAGAAATAATAATATCTATACCTCCATTGAACCATGTTGCTAATGGTGCAGTAGTAGGACTGTTTCGGCTTTCGAAAAACCAGAACCACATGTTCATACCCTATTTGATGTTAAAATGTAACTATTACACTAGAAATAAGTCAAACTCACGGTTCCAACTGTCAAATATCCAGAATACTGGTTCACACCAGGTGTAGTCTCGCAAATGCCCGAATTTGTGACAAATGCAATAGTGGAATCGGTGGCAGCATGATAGAACACTGTATGATTGACTCCGTCACGAAGCTCAAACGTTCGCTTGTCCTTTTTCACTTCGTCAGTAGGGGCGGCTAGGATAGCCGGAAGGAGGCAAGCAATCAAAGAAAGCGAAGGGAAACGCATCGTGATTTATGTGAAGAATGAACTTGGGGATTGTTGAACGACTACAGTTCTCATTCTGGCGATTGATATAGAACTTATATTCACTTCCCTCCCCCCGCCCCCGCTTCCCCTCAACCCCAAACGCCCAACGCTACTACGCGTTTTTACCCGGGGATAATTTAAATATGCATTCGGAGAATACTAGTCCGAATGGAGTAGGTCTTGGACGTCAGGTACGAAGGAAAAAGCCTCAAAATCTTAAGAACCCCACAAGAATCCCATATAAAATTGACGGGCTTCGGATGATGATGGAAACTAATCCCACATCCTCCAATTGCCGTTGATAAGAACAACGCATCTACCCCACGGTTCACGTCACACACGTTGCCAAGTCCCGAAGCTAGGCAGGAGGTCTACCGGATATATGCATAACATGTAACCTTAAAGTGATTATTGGAATCTCTAAAATTGCCCAATGTGGAAGTTGATAAAGAGCTTGGCAACGAGTGATAAGATTTCGTGGTAAAGATCTTTCTTCAGAGAGGGCGTAGATATCGACATGCCTTTTTGAGGAATTTTGTTGATTGTGGTGGCGCGAAATATGACCTGTCAGATATGGTGATGATGGCACGGCAGAGGAAGATAGAGATCGATATCAAATGAAGCAGGGCATGTGGTAGAACATTGATCGTGAGAGTAGCAAACGCTACAGGAGATTAAGGAGATTAAGGAGCTTTGAAGATGTGACAGTCGGAAGTATGTTAAAAGAACATTGGCTAGATAAATTTCTATTCATTATACCATCACGAGATGTATGGCGAGCTCTTAACGTTGGGTGATTGATTTGTTTGAATGAATGAGGTTGAGAATAACCTTATTTGAGGTTCTCCCCACCACAAACTTTAGCCGAGCCGCCTAGGCTCTCAGCCATCCCCGATCCGCCCGGCTTGGAAAGAAAGTGGTGGCTTTCATCGGCAAAATGTGTTTGCAATCTTTGCCCTTGGCAATCTAACAACACAAAAAAGAATGGTTTCGAAGTCAAGCTTTGAAATTTTTGATGGATGTCAATACCACTTCTTATATTGGTTGATGCTTTCTCTTTTCGAGTTCTGTATTATACTCCTGAGCACCATTTGAATAGTTAGTGTGACGATGAGGTATTCTAAATACCCTTTGGGTCTCCACCTACTGGTAGATTATGACAGTTCACTTCCACACGAGATTTCTGCTGCCGGTGAGTGTCATGATGAGTTGTCGGTCCTCACTTGAGCTGAGTAGAGATCAAAGTATCTTACATCCAACCAAAATTTTATCGCAAGCAAGAGGAATATCACGACGAAATATGATGTTAACGTAACCCTATTGAATCCAACAGCATGTATCATTTTCAATCTATTCTACATCCTTAGCCATCTTTCTACCCATCTATCAATAAATAAATCCAAGATCTATCCATCCTCCTCTTCATCAAATCCATAACCTCCAACCCAGGATGAGAGCCATCATTATTATCCTATCCCATGGATCCCATCCATATACCCAAATGAAAAGAACGCCACCAGGGTATAATACCATGAATGTCTCCAGCATCCATAAATCATGATATCCAGATCCCAACCACGTCCATTATCACCAATCCTATCCTATTTCTCCCATGAAAAAAAGTCGAAAGGAAAGATTCCTCAATCAATCATTTCTGAATCCCGCATTGCCACGGTGATGTACAGTCTGATTTTCTCTTCCCTCCGTCTCCGGCTTCTCCCCTCTTCCAGCATCACTCGTACTTCTGCTCTCGACATCTGTCGTTTCAAAGCCGTAGTGTCTGGCCATTTGCTCGACTTCAACTGGGGTCAAGAATGGCAATTCTTTAGAAGCCTTGACATATGACATGTTCTCGGAGAATCCCTTTGCGAAAATGATATCGATTTCCTCGAGAGATCTGCGCTTGGTTTCGGGATAGAAGAAGTAAATGACGGGGATAAAACATGCGTTGACAGCGGCGAAGAAAAGATATGTGCCCCACTTGATATTGGATATCATAACGGGGGTAACCATGACAATGGTGAAGTTGAAAAGCCAGTTGGTGCAAGTCGACACGGCGTTAGCTCTGGCGCGAGTGCGGATAGGGTTGATTTCAGCTGGGTATAACCATGGTAGTGGCAACCAGGTGGCGCCGAAGAAGGCAATATAGGTAAAGAGACCGACACCTGCACCCTTTGCAGATGGCCCTTGACCATTTTGTGGGATAAGACAGGCAAACACTAGCACCATGGAAAGGCATTGTCCAATAGTTCCAATGATAAAGAGCTTGCGACGGCCGGCCTTCTCAATGATGAACCAAGAAACGGTAGCAAAGATAGAGTAAACAATCATATTGATACCTCCAAGAAGAAGAGACATATTTTTTGTGACTCCAAGGGAGGATTCAAAAAGAATCGGGAAATAGTAAATAACTGCGTTACATCCACCAAGTTGTTGGAACAATTGAGAAGATGAACCAAGAAGCATACGACGGAAATGTTGGGTCTTGCCTCCAGTGAAAAGAGCCGAGAAAGGAGTCTTAGTAGCGGCTCCGGATGCCATGATACTATCCATAATGATGGTCTTCTCCAATTGAACTTGTGGATCATGATTCTCGAGGCCAGCAAGAGCGGCAATGACATCGAGTCCTTCATCGTGACGCTCTTTAGCTAAGAGCCATCTTGGAGACTCTGGAAGGAAGTAAGTTCCAATAATGAGAATGACACCAAAGATAACCTGGAAAGCGATGGGGAAACGCCAGGTAAGGTCATCAGGACCATAAGAAGCGCCGTAGTCTATCCAATATGCAATCATGGTACCGAAGGCGATGACTCCTCCTTCGATACAGATGAGTAGACCGCGATTAGTAGAGCGACTACATTCTGCTTGATAGGTGGGAATAGTGGAAGTGTTGATTCCATTTCCAACACCCGTGATTGTTCGACCAATAATGAATTGAATCGTTGCATTGGAGCCTTTGACAGCAGAGCATTGAATGACAACTCCAAAAATCATAATGATTCCACCAAGCATCATCTGTGAAATTTTGGTTAGAATTTCTTATCTTATCGTGAGAATCTGGGGATGTGGGGGAGGGAAGTTGGGGTAAACCTACAGCCATCCTTCGACCAGTCATGTCGCCAAACCACAGAATAAATATGGCACCAAGTAAACATCCAATCTCGTATATCGCTGTTACGAAACCTTGGTAAACACTATTATCTTTGGTTTCTGGAAAGTAGTTGTTGAAAGGGTCAGCGGCGATAATGCCGGACATAACACCTTGATCATATCCAAATAGCAAGAATCCAGTTGTGGCAATCGTCGAGACCAGAAGTCCCAACTTTCGACCGTGGAGACCAGCAAAGGTCTTCTGCGTCGGTGATACCGAAGAAACCATTTTAAGTATTGTATGTAGTCTATCTAATGTTGGAAACGTCTAGCTCAGCCAGTTAATATCAAGAGTTTTCAAACACAACACTGTTGCGCCACTGAAACTCTGGAGGTCTGGAAAAATAGAGCGAGGAAGTATGAGAGAAGGGAGAAAGAAGATTGGAACGAGGGGGGGGATCTACTGCTTATATACCTGTTGATTTGACCCCATCCTCCTTCTTACAAATTGGTAGATCCGCTATTTTCGAAGTTGACACAGTAGAAAGAGAGCCCACATTTCCATATGCTAGCTCTTCCAGGGACCAACATCGGAATGGTAAGATTGGGAAAGCCGCATCTACTTATTACATCTAACTTTTAAGCTACAGCTAGTGGTTGAAGTAACCGTCTGCAGAAAATTACAGGGTTCGTTCACGATTTCGTGAGTCCAATGATCTTTTGTGGAACACCTAAGCATGGTGGGTACTGGGTTGGGATCTGCATCAAAATCACGACTGGGAAAGACCCAACTGAGAGAATGTCTAAAGTTATATGATTGGATTTTGATAATCAAAACTAAATGGATTTAGCATCTTATTAAGTTGCTCTTCGCCCATACATACGTAAATAGCTGGATAGTCGCTGGACCCTAGGTACCAAATGCGAAAGAGAGTCAAGAGAAGTAGATAGATTCACAACAGACCTCACGGGCAAAAACCGCGGGGGGGTTCAAGGAATGATCGTGCGATTCGAATTTGAGTGTAAGGTCGAGTTTGTGATTGAATGTAGCATACCTACCTAGTTATAGCTACGGAGAGTTTATTGGTACCCCTACCCCCTTACCCAAAGACTTGTGACAAGTTGACAATCAGATATGAAGATAAAACTGTCCCAATTACTTTAGCAGTAAGATAAAAACATGATCGATGCAACCTTCCAGTACCTAGGTAGTAGTTCAAATGAAACAAATCGAAAGTAAGCTTCTTTAAGAGAGGCTTTTTGCACTTCAACTTCAGTGCTTATCCGGTATTGTAAGCTAAAATGGCTAACGAGCTGTTAGCCCGACAATCAACATTACCTTGGCTGTAAACGGTAGATTAGCTTCTAGATATCAGGGAAGCAAGCATCGATCCCTTTCAATTCCCAAACATATACCGAGGCAAGATAATCTCGAAAGAAAATATTTTCAAGCGTATAAACCATCAACCATAGTTTAACCGTTTCAGGAATAAATAACGGTGATCTATTCCCAAAAAGAAACCTCGTCACATGTTAAAATTGATATCAACAGTCCAATCATATTGTTAAGGGAAATAGATTCAATATAACGTGGAAAAGGGGTTCCCACGTCAAGATAGACCGAGGCAGATCGAAGTAGATTGAATCTTTGCAAAAGACCCTGCAGCGGAAAAGTGTATAGGCGGAAGGAGGATGTATTTATATTGGGTGGCTGGCGCGAAGTTTGTTACGATTCATGATTCTGGGGAATCACGAAACAGAGGGGCGAGGAGAAGGAAAATTCATGCCAAGGGTACCGAGGTTGCGGGGTTAAAGTGGTTTTCTGGAGTAATGAACTTTAATGAATTGGTAACGCAATCAGCTTGGAAGCTTGGAACTCAATAAACTGGAGCCGCGGATATCGATTTTGGTTTGACTGTGCCTTCCCTCCCCATCCCCAGTTCCGAAGATAATGCGGTTACATGAACGCTAATACACTTATGGAGAAGTACAACTCAACTCGAAGGTTATCGATATGTGGTAGGGTATCATTGCAGACAAACGAACATTTCAGGTGAGACCAAACGTAGACAAAATGCTACCACGTCTCGCTGTACGGAGTATGTTAAACCGATCCGAAAGGCACAAGAGAGTGAAGGGAAGGAAAATCGAGGTCTTGTCTGTAGCATTTGAAAATCTCAAACATCATTCCATTCACATTGCAGCCTTCAACCTTGGTGTCGTTCTCTAGTTTTTCCGTTCGCTCTTGATGCTAATGAAACGCGGAAAGTTGGAGGGAGGACTTAAGTGGAGAATGGAGGAATGGCGGTGGAGAACACCCTTGAAGTTGCATCATTCAACTTCCCCAACCACAGACCATCAAATCAAATCACGAGTTTGATATCGCCGAAAAGCATGACTGGGTTCATTCACATACACCCCGGGAAATCGTATCATTATTATCTCGACTTGTGCTGTGAGAACGGGACTATAGCGAATGTGTCTTGCAAGCAGCAAGAAGCTTTTGTTGACCTGCGATTTTACTAATGATATTCGAATTTGAGCGGCTAGCATGATATCGGTAGGTATCCTCCTGGTCCTCGGGGCGTGCGTAGTCTTGTCGATCACAATCATGTGCCAAGAATGTCTACCCTCTAATCGGAAAACCAAAACAGAGTTTGCATTATTTTGTTATCATCATCTAAACAAGACACGTTTATGTCTAATGCTCAAACATGATGCAACAAGAGCGATCAAAAAGATAAAACGGGGGATCGCTATATATCTCCAACAATCGACAAAGCAGAGAGTTCGGCATAGACGAGTATCAACAGAGCATGAAAGCTTTGAGACGTGAATTATTTCCGCTCCTCTGGCGGTAAATATTCTCTGGCCAATGGAGACGAGGATGGGTGGAAAGGTTGAAGGGTGGGAGAGATGGACTATTTCGTCTCGGGCGAAGATCTGATGGAGCGTCAGTTGACAAAACTCGAGATTATGAGATTATGATCTGACTCAATGCCGGTAACCTTAAGGCCTTGGCATCTATTGCGCAAGGAGGTATTACGCGATGAATTCGTGAGGCTCGGCGATCGCTTCATAAACCCAAACCGAATTTTGTGCTGCGAAACTGATTTTTAAATCAGATACGATCGATTCTTGTACTCCATGAAAGGTCACTTTTCCACCGCGATTTGGGATCTCATGGTTTGAGCGATGTTATTCCATCAATTGATGCAGTTATTGTGCGGTATACCAAGCTTGCCCTGCGTGCTTTGACTTGTTGGCCCTACGGAAGCACCACACTAGTAAAATACTAATGATGTGGTCATAACTGAGCACTCAAAGCTGGTTTTTTAAATGTGCATCAAGATTCACATCGAGATTGCACATCGAGTACCAAGTGAGCAGGAGGTGTTCTAAGTGGTGATACTAATCCTTAACCCCTTTTCGAGGGTCTTTTAACTTTCCTTTTCCCACTTCTACTTTTCAAATTTTCTACATATTCGCTCCCTCCCCCTATTCCACTCCCCCAACTCGAAAAAATCCTGATAGATCTTCAGCTTTAATGACGATGAAAATAGGCTTAATATTTATCGGGGTCCAAACCCAGGGTCCAGAAGTGGACAGAATAAGAGCAAAAGATCTACATGAAAAGGGGATCCTAGCTCGATCATCACAGGCTGGAATTTCAAAATTGAAATACCAGACATCTTTTTCAAATCGTCACTAAGAGAAAACAAAGACCTAGAATTGCTAATGATTAGTCGATACTTTACTGATAAATTCTCGGTAGATTTACTGACCCCGTCGTCATTAATTTACTGATCTTATGCTTCCATAGGGCAGATGCAAGTCATTCAATTTCTCACCTCTAATTAATTATACACAGCGACTATCAAGAAAGAGAAGAATAATCATATGGAAATATCAACGTGAATAAAACTCTAATTTTTGGATCTCATTGAAAATAAGTCCATCAGTGGAAAAAATCCATATTGAAAGACTAAGATTAAAAGGCTGAAGCTTCGAAGACAGCTGGCTAGCTAAACCAATCAGGCAATATATAAAAACCACACCTTTCTCCTGCCATATTTTCAATACCGACACTTTACTTTATTTAGTTGCTCTCTCCTGCGCCTATTGCATTTGATCCTCAGAACCACCTCCACCGCTCACAAGCATCTCAGCCAATTCCTCAGCTCTCTCTCTCGCCGCCACATTCTCCCTCTCGATCTTGCTCCCGGTTGCAAGACACCTATATTTTCCCTCCCGTTTCTGTCTCTTCTCCTCTAATCTCTCAAGTTCCTCTCGATCTGCCCTCTCGTCGAATGAAGGCGTCTTTCTAAGTGAATTCCTCAGATCATCATCGTCACTTGTATCATCAATGCATTCTCCATCAGCCCAAGCAATAGCCTTTTCCTTTCCCTTCCCTTCTTCCCGCTTCATTATACCTTTCCTAGCCCCGACTTCATCGTTATTCTGGCAAGTGCCAGCTGAGACCCCTTCTTTGCATATCGATTTCTCGGTTTTTTCGAACTTGGCAGCGGCGGTTTCGCGTTGCGTTCGCACTTTCCATTGTGCTGGACTTTCGTTGGGTAGCAGTCGCGAATCTCGAATCGCGGGGACGGGGAATATAATGGGAGTGGGTGGATGTTCGGGCTTGGCTTGGGGTTTTGCGGCGCTCATCACGAGGGGGGACGTTGGTGGTATTGCGATATTCGTTCTGGGTGAATAGATAAATGGTAGCCTATTTGCTTCTCGTGCGGGTCGGACGTTCGGTATTAGCACGTACTTTTCGTCTGCGTAGTTGACAGGTTCAAACTCTCGGTGGGATGGCATTGCTTGGGGTGGTGGTCTTTCTCCATCTTTAGATTCTGGTAAGTCACTAGTATTGGCTCTCACATGATGACGCTGCGGATTAACTCCTGCCATTGTAAATAGGTGGCTTTCAAGTTCCTGGGGATGCGATGAAGTATCTCTTGTACGTTGGACTCTTCTTCTTCCTCGCTCCTCTGGACTCGGTGACCCATCCCCATTTCCATGTCCCCTTCCAACAAGACGCCTGGATTCTGCTTCGACCCTTGGAGGAAACTGTGGTTCATGTCCTGGTCTGGGATATGCTAGTGCTTGTTCATCTCGGACTCGTGACTCTCTATTCGTGCCTTTATCTTCCACTTCGCTTGCGTTTCTCCATGACCCCTCTCCATTGACAAAATCCATAAACTGCTCTCCTCCTTTCCAAGCTGCTCCTTCGGCAACAGCTATGGCTCGATTAACATCCTTCAATAGGCTATTTCTTGTAATTTCATCATTTTCCCTTTCTGCTCGTCGATGACCCTCATTTGCGATCCATTCATTGTTTGCCTTTCTTCGTGATACAGCCAGTTGCTTTAATCCATTTGATGCCTTTGGTGAAGATTTTTTCTTTTCCTCTTTTGATGCACCCTCTCTTCTTTGTATGTCGCCTTCTCCATTCCTCGCATCTCCATCAAGAACCGCCTCTCGGAGAACATCAGCACCACGCCCTATATTATAATTCATCCGCGCTTTACTTTCCTTCCAGTCTTTGAGAGCTCGCTCTTTCCATCGCGCATCCACTTGTTCTTTCGCAGCTCGACGTCGACCCTCCATTTCTAACGTTTCTCTTTCTCGTTTAAGATCTCGTATTTTGATTTTTTGTTCCCTCGATTCGGGTGCTTCGGTCTCTGGATCTGTATTCGGTGTTTCTGGAGCTTTCGAGAGAATATTTCCCGTGTCGATATCAGCCTCAGGTGGCAGAGAAGGACTACCTCGTGGAGCACCTCGTGGACTAATACTCGGGGTTTGGGCCTGAGAACCTAGATCATCTGAAACTGGACTGCGATCACGCTCAAAGACAGCACCTTCTTCCAGCGTCAGACCCGTGATGTGAATTCTCAGATCTGGAGGTGTGTTTGAATCCGTATTATATTCCAAGATTTGCCGAAGCAGCTTTTGCCGCAACTCCTGGGCGGATGACGTTGCGCTACTCGACGTGATAGATGATGGGTTTGATGGTTCCGGGTTGGACATTTTGTCCATAAAGTTCATTTGCTTGTTTATAGGTATTGTTTTTTGAGATGCTTAGTAGATACTGTGGTGTAATGTAAGTTGGCTCAGGTTTGATGGGTGGGTTAGTTGGATGTGTTGATGCGAGTTGTTCACTTAAATACCTGGTTATATAGAGCTCTTAACTACTACGGCAGATCAAATCAATAGCTTCTCATAGCTTCTAACATATTATACACTGACAAAATCGTATGGGAAGATTTGTGAATAAGTCTACTTGAGACTAATAATGCTTGCGTTATTGATGATTCAGTAGCGCAGTAGCTGGTAACGCCGTACAAAATTATTATATTGAACAAACAATGTCTCCTCACAACTATACGGCAGGACAAGATATATTGGAAACCTTTAGATGGCTATTCCTGAATGCCAAAGGGAATTTGTTTGTATAATGAAAGAGTCCCTAGAATCAACAGAAGATCTGGAATAATGTAGAAGAAACATCATGTCTTTGAACTCTTTTTGATCCCCCTGGCAATAAGCGATGACTTTCAACAGCAGTTCTCCCATTTTGACAAGGAAATTTGATATGATCTTTAATATCACACTCATCCATTCAGTTCGGCACATATGTTCGACGGTTTATTGCATTGCCCAACCACAAAGATCATGTGCAATATCTTTCTACTAGGGCAAGCAATCAGGGCAAGCAAGCAAGAACACATAGAAGAAAAAGTAAAATCTTTTACTTTCCACCGTGATAGAAAGAATCAACATGATAAAGTACACACAAAAGATACAGTTCCTCTTAGATTCTTCTTTCCCATTTCCTTTCTCTTTGTCTTTCTTTTTCAGCCCCAAGATCATACAAGAAAAGTGACCTCCTCTTTATCACCCCCCATCCATCCCATCATTATAAATGTGGATCAATCTCCCCTCCCCTTCCCAATTCAATTTTTCCATCATCATCAACTTTCACTCTCATCTTCCTTGACATCTCGACAGCGTGACACCGTGATAACGTGACAATGGATTCACACAGCCCCAACACCAACACCAATACCACAGGAGAAACCCCCAAAAATCAACTCCAAGTTCTCGTCACCATATCTACAACACCCACCACGAACACCAACAGCACACCCGAAGCCACGACCGAAAACCCGCTGCGCGTAATTGTCGTTCCAGGCAAACCCATATCCCTAACCCTAACCATCGCTCTCCAAGAAGCTCACCCAGCACTCGAGCCCGCACCAACCAATCCTTCATCCTCCGCAACTCCATCCTCCACCCCATATCCGAAAATCCCTCCCCCCTTCGATCTCTCAGCGCATTCGCGAACGGGACCCCGGAAGCCCGAGCTCGGAGGCGAGAAATCCACTTCGGCGACCGCGACCCCGGAGTGGTTGGAGAGGAGGGAAATCTTGTGTCATTTTCTGGCGTATCGGTATTTTGATACGATGGCTGATGTTTCTGGGTCTGGGTCCGTGCCGGAATCTAAGGTGGAGAATGAGGATGAGGATGTGAGTCCGCCGACCACTGGGGATGATGCGACGACTAATCCTTCGAATGAGGAAGAGAGCGGTCCTTCGAATGAGGAAGAGAGCGGTCCTTCGAATGAGGAAGAGAGCGGTCCTTCGAATGAGGAAGAGAGCGGTCCTTCGAATAAGGAAGAGAGCAGCCATCCAACCACCAAAGAGGGCACGACTCCCCACCCTTCAAACGAGGAAGCGATCAGTCCCTCCACCAGCTCCTCAGCTCTCCATCCCGGCAAACCCTCCCCACCACCCCCACCCACCCTCACCCTCCTCAACCTAACACACACCGACCAAGTCTTCCTCTCCGACATGACCCACAAAACAAGCGGGTTCAACACGCACCACCGCTACGCCAACTACCTCGTGCAAACCCTCGCGCTCCTGAAAAATCACCCCGGGATCGATCCGCACGTGCGTCCCATCTCTCATCGCGAGTGTTTCCTTTATCGCGTCTGGGAATATAATCGGGAGAGGGAGGGAGAGGGAAGAGATGAGAGGTTTGTGATGGGTGGGTTGCAGGGGATGGATGGGGCGTATTGGGAGGGGTTGAATGGGTTGAATGGGGTGAGGGGAGAAAAGGGGAAGGGGAAGGGGAAGGAGATGGGGAAGGGGAAGGAGATGGGGACGGAAGGAGGAGGGGGAGAGGAGAAAATGAAAATAGAGAAGGGGGATAGTGTATCTGGGATTTTCGATTCCTCTGTTACGATTGGGTCTCTAGAAGAGCGGATGAATGAAGCAGAGATTCTATTTGCGCGCAAGGTGGAGAAGTGCTTGAGTGAGCATAAGAAGTACGTGCAACCTCGTGTTGAGTCGCGTCATGGGAAGGTAGTGGTGCTGCCCGAGGCAGGGTCGGAGATGTAGGTACAGGAACTCTCGGGGTATGGTGCGGGATGGCCATAGATCTTTGGTTCGTCGAGAATAGTATGAATGAGAGTGAGTGATGATGATGATGAGAATTTCAGGAAGGCTTCTGTATATCATGTGCACGTGCGAACTACCCACCTCCCTACACAAATGGTAATTGAACAGAACATCAGTCTCAAAGATCGAACGAGATATAAGCGTGATTGTAGTAGCCGACTTAATGATTATAAAATACTATTGTCCAATAATATCCATAACTTTCTTAATGAAAACCTTTTAACAAAGACTTCAGAGTTGTACTGACCTTCAACATCCAATCCAGTTGGCTAAGGTATTATTATTCACTCCACCAATACACAAACATCACAGGAAAATTCTATGTCGATATACAATCACACTTTTTTCTACACTTGTGTTACTACTTCAATTTTGCTCCTCGCTTTCATTGCGCCATGCACCCAACATACCCAAACCAAATGCTAATGTAACCAATTCCCATTCCCATTCACCAAAATCAATGCAAGAAAGAACCAATTCCAACTTATGATCCGCTTGGACCTGCCTCTTGATCATCGTCATCATCCCTCGCATCTCTTGATTTCCCTCTTAGAAACTCTCCAAGTGTATTACTTAAGCTCCGAGCTCTTGTTCTTATCGAACGATTAAATGATTCACGCTCTTCCGTTTCTTGTAGTGTTTCACCATCCATTAGAGGTGCATCAACATCCTCGTCATCGAGATCACCTTCACTAGCCTGGATAAGCCTTTGAGATACTGACTTTGATCTTCGAAGATCGGGCTGCGGTCTCTTATAAGATTTGCCGCGAGGGGAGTCAACTCCACGTCTTAATGTATCTGCTATTACCACACTTAACCCTCCGGACAATGGTGATAGTAATGGACCAGGAAGCATGCGAGATATTGAATAGCTAGCCGGAGTCATTGGTCGATCTGCTTGGGGTGGCGAGGGGCCATTTTGCTGACTTTGAGGGGTATTGAATTGAAATTGGGTATTATTTCTGTTCGTAGGTGGTTTCAGAGGAGGGGTTATTTGGGCCTCGGATGGAAGTACTGGAGAAGAAATGCTAGTCTGTATCCCTGGGTGTCTCGGTGTTTGTAAAAGATTTTCATTGGAATCCATCCATGGGTTTGAAAGTAAAGGACTATCCTCACTTGCAGATCGCTCATCAGATGGGCCCGAGGTATGAAGCCGCACAGTTGGGTGTCGTGATGAAGGTCTTTGTGGAGTCTGTGGTCGTGATGATGATATGGCGAAGCTGACATGCGATGATCCCCGCGAATCCTGGACTGACTCCTCGTCAAATAATCCATCGCCAACATGAATGAGACACGGCCTTGATTTCGATTGAAGACTAGGCCGTTTCCGTGATCCGTTATGATATAACACTCCATCAGCAGTAGCACCCTGGGTGGCGAGTCTGATCCTCTCTTCCTCCCCTTCAATATCTACCTCATTATTGTCCTCATGTTCATCATGCGATGGCCTACCGCTGGTGATGAGCCAAACACCGAAAAATGTTAACATACATCCACCAATAAATTTCACTGCATTCTCGCTCGTGACTTTTTCAAAATCGCGATAAAGAATTGCGCTGCCAGTGATGACCGATAATGTGAAAATGACGAATTGTACGGGGATGACTTGAGTGGAATCAAAACGTTGGAGAGCCCTATTAACATATCTAACCTGCATGATGGCAGTAGTAGCTAGCACGAGGAGAAGAACATATGTAACTGGCGTCGTCAAAGCTCTCCAAAGAGTAGAAGAGAGCATCGAAGATACGCCCTTTGTAGATAGAGCAGTATAGCCTCCTGGCAATGGTGAGTGGAGGTATAACCAGTGCATAATAATGATAACTTACCAAACAATCCCACAAGTCCAAGGTCTACCAATATCGTTTTCCTGCCATATATCGGGCTTGCCCACATCAATATCGCAATTAGCAAAATTGTAACACCCATGTAAATCTCAAACTCTGTGGTGGTGATGGCACCCCAAATCTCATGAGGTCCAAATTTCTTTTCCTCTTGTTTGGCACTCAATACAACCGTCACAGCACCGGCAACAGCAACTACCACTCCCCAGAAATCTCTGAGTCGAAACTGCTCCTTCAACATGATTGGCGCTATCACACAATTCGATATCAAGGCGACGACACCCAGAGGAGAAACAATTGATGCGGGCGCAAAACCATATGCCAAAAAGTTTCCAAGCTCCCCAATTGTCATCAAGACAATTCCTCCCCACCAGTAGGGAGATTGTAGATATGTTGATTTTTGATATCCATAATTATCTTCTGTGCAAGTCGAAGACTGAGAGTCTTGAGAGTGAAATGATCGTCGTAGAGGTTCCTCTTCATCACCTTCACCCTCATATTCTTCAATTATTCGATTTCCATTCGCCCCTACTGTCCCGTATCCGCCCGCAGATTTCGAAATCGCCTTCAGCCTTTCTTTCCGTCGTATCTCCTCCCCATGTAATCTTATATGCGCATATCGTTGTATGTTCAAGGCGAAGGATATGAGAATATTTCCTACTATCGCAGTGACGATTCCAATCAGTGATGACCAACGCTGGATCTTTGAGTCGCCTTTAATATATACATTTGACTCTAGAGATATCGACTGAGCTATTGGCGTACTGAGAAAGGATAAGGTCTCCGCGTCAAGTTTTGGGGTTGATAAAAACATAGCAGCGTAGCAACGTCCAAGTGAAGCTATCCAAGTGAAGCTATCGCGATGATGACTTCACCCCACTCATAGTGTACAGGGGGTTCGTTGGAGAAGAATAAGTAGAGTTTGTTCACGGAATGAAGTCAAAAATCGGATGAATATATCTGCCAATAATCATATACAACGATGAGCAGAATGAGCAGATTGAGCAGTTAGTTTTTGAAGTGAACAATTTGGTTAAAGTATTGTGTTGAGTTGGTTGTCGCATGAAAATGAAAATAATTAATTACCTAGAGAAAGAGAAACCCTGAAGCGCATTCGTTCATTTTCGGAATTTCGGATGCCTGTATCTCCATCATTTGATGTGGGACGGACTGCCCAGGGACACCGGCACCAGTGGACGGAAAACGGGTTTTCGCCTTACAGGACTCTGATTACCTAACCCTTTCAATTTGGAAGCTCTGCTCCTGCTCTGTTCTCTGGGTATTCAATTCAATTCAAAAACTTTCAATCAGTTCCCATTTTCTCCTGTCAGTGTCTACCTACATACGACCACGAACAATCCTCGAAAGTAATCTGCGAAGATCAAATTGAACAAAATGAGCGACGATGAAGATTTCCAGGTTGAAGGACCGGAACTAGCAGAAGATGATCCCATGAGAGCTTTCTTACCTACATCATTTGGGAAAAAGTCAAAAGAGGCAGATGTAGCCGCGCAAATCAATCGAACAAAACGACCAACAGAAAAAAAAATCGATGCGCCAACGCCAACTCTGGCTGTAGAGAATGAAAAGCGCGCGCCAGAGCCGGCCTCTAAGGATTGGGGTTCTGATGATGACGATGAGGATTCAGATACCGATGGGGGATCCGATGATGATGATGAATTTCCAACTTCTCACGAATTAGTACTCAAGACGCATGATCGGGCGGTTACTACTACGACTCTTGATCCTTCAGGTTCAAGACTGATAACTGGTTCTAATGATTGTACGCTCAAGTTTCATGATTTCGCTTCTATGACACCTACGACTCTACGATCATTCAAAAGCGTGGACCCAAATTATTCGAAGACATCAGCAAACTCTGAAACCCATCCTATAAACCATGTTGAGTTCAATCCACACGCCGGAGGAACATTTCTCTGTATATCGGCTCATCCACAAGCGAAATTAATGAACAGAGATGGGGATATCATCGGGGAATTCGTGAAAGGAGATATGTATTTGAGGGATATGAATAATACGAAAGGGCACATTTCGGAAATTACTACAGGTACATGGAGTCCGATGGATAAAAATATCTGTGTCACGGCCGGTACGGATAGCACTCTACGAATATGGGATGTCAATGTCAGGAGATGTCAAAAAGAAGTTATTGTCCATAAATCTAAAGCGTCAGGATCGGCGGGAAGGACCAGAATGACGGCAGTGGTATGGGGGAGTCCAGCCCAAGGTGGAAATAATCTACTGGTATCTGCAGCACTGGATGGAAGTCTAGTGATGTGGGGCGGTAATGGACCCTACGCAAGGCCAACGGCTGAAATTAGGGACGCTCATACCCCGGATACTTGGACAGGTGGTATTGATATCAGTCCTGATGGACGGATGGTTGTTACTCGAGGTGGGGATAATTTGATCAAGCTTTGGGATACTCGAAAGTTCAAAACTCCTATTGTGACGGTTTCTCATCCCTCAACCTCAGACGTCTATTCTGTCACCAACATTAAATACTCGCCCAATGGCTCCAACATCATCACCGGTTCAGCATCAGGCCACCTTCATATTTTAAATTCCGGCAACCTCAAACCGGATCTCGTTACTCCGGTTACTCCTGGATCTCCTCTCATCACAGTTCAGTGGCATCCAAAACTCAACCAAATTGTAACTGGATCTGCCAATTCTGAAGTCCATGTTCTCTACAACCCAAATACATCAGTCCGAGGTGCTGTTGATGTAATGTCTCGTGCACCTAAGAAGCGTCATGTCGATGATGACCCCAACTTTACAACAGATCAATCTACCGGTATGTCAGGGGACAGTATCGTCACTCCAGGTGGTCTCATGTCCAATACATCCGCCACATCTTTTTCCGCAAGACATCCTACTCTAGGCTTGACCGCCTCTGGTCGTTCTCGCGATCCACGTCGACCTAACTTACCACTGGTCACACCATTTGCGAAAAGTCAGCCAGATGAAAAGCATATCAATGAAAGTATCACATTGAGTAGCATGCGCGATGAGGATCCTCGGGAAGCATTATTGAAATATGCCGAGCTTGCCAAGACCGATCCCCTCTTTACCAATGCCTGGAAAAATACCCAACCGACCACTCAATATGCAGAATTGAGCGATGAAGAAGATGAGGGACCAGATAAGAAAAAAGTTAAGAGATGAGATCAATTAATCGGAATCTGAATGATGTGAGATGAGATGACCGCATTCGTTATTGTCATGAAGATAGAAGTCCATCAGTCCTCGAGATGAATCTCCATGGAAAGATAGGTCTACCTATTGAGATCATCTAAAACTATCTACCTACCAAGCAGTGTCACGGCAAGTTTTTAATACAATTCTTTCCTGATTCTTTGATTGAAAAAAGATACAATACGATACTCAACCCAGATCCACATCCCATCTCGTAGATACTCAAAACTTGCGATCTTTGAGTGGAGGGAAGGGAAGGGAAGGGCAGTAATGAGTGCAGGTAGGTAGCTAGGTAGGTACCCACGTATGTGTGCGTTTCTTCCAAAAAGGAGAGTGGTGAATGAATGGTGGGAGAGTGATGGGTGTGTATGGGAGTGTATGATGGATGGGTGTTGTATAAGATATTTTCCCATCCAATCCCATTTGATCATTCTATTTGATCCTACGTTCTTTTGAAAATGTAATATAGACCTCTAGATACCAGGAAACTCTAGCTGCTAGTGAAGAAATCCTTAATATGATAATACCTAGGTAGGTAGTAGCTATCGTGTACTGTACTGTCCTCTACTCTACTCTACTTTACTCTACTCTAAGGTCCGTATATGTACATACATCATACAATTCATACAATTCAGTTCATACCCATCCATCCATCCATCCATCCCGACTCTTCTCTTCCATTCTCTTCCATTCCATAAAATAAAACATAACGCAACAAAACAGAACCCCCAACCCAAAAACGTGAATAACCAACGCGTTTAACTGCCGCCCAAATATCTATCTACCTCAAGCTTAGGTATCTACCTACCTAGTATATACCTACCTCAAGCTATCTACCTAGTATATATATATATATATATATCTAGTCTAGTCTCTCTCTCTCTTTCTCTCAGCGCCTGCACTACGGGCCTACGGCTCACTGTCAGCGATTCACCTCATCTCATCTCAGCTCATCTCAGCGCAGTGATTCACATCTCCTCAACTCGAGGTCAAAGATTATATTTTCCATGATTTTTTAATATGGATTTTTCAATATGGATTTTTTAAGGTTCACACACGTAGGTAGGCTTGCTTAATATGTAGGTGTATAGGTGTAGAGGAAACTAGGAAACTAGGAAACTTGGAAATGAATCAAATAGAATAGAATAGGAAAGAATAGGAAAGAAACCCAAGATGATATGATATGTGACATTGATATCGACTTCGTTCTGAAGGAAAGGAAAGGAAAGGAAAGGAAAGGAACGGATTCTTTAGTTTATCCTATTTACTTGTAACTAGATTGTAACTTGTAACTTGTAAATTTCAACGACCTCTGTTTCAATTTTCCAATGATCCAGCCAGCCCGTAAATATCAAGCTATCCATAGCTTGATACTAAACTTTCTGGAAATATTATGTTATATTGTATGTATACCTATATTCACTTTTCCATACTTCCATAATACCTAGGTAGGTACCTATCCAACGAATGAAAACGCATGCTGGCCTGAGTATAGGTACCAGGTATGAATAGAATCAATATTGAATCGACATAACTACCTAGGTACCTACCTATACACAACAAGGTTGGATCAGGTCCTTGTAGGTAGGTAGGTTAGGTAGGAAACACAAACGCGAAGCTACGCTCCAGCGAAACTAATAAGCTCCAGCCATTGAGGTGATATCTTGAGCAATGGAAGCGCGCCGTAGGTAAGTAGGTAGGTAGATAGGTAATTCACTTCACTTCATCACAATACAATAGAAACAATACAATAGACCTCCAAAAACCATCCCAAGCTAGCGTTAGTTTTGGGTTTAAAATTGATATCGTATGAATCCATGATCAATCCCAATCCTAATCCTGCACATGAATTTAGAATTTGGAAGTGGAATAATTGAACTTGAAGAATTTTCTAAACTCGACTTCGCTCGACCTCGCAATACCATCTTGTTCATCTTCTGGTTTTCTGCATCGTTATCATCATACCTACCTACCTACCTAATTATAATATCCCGAGGTCAATCGTCAACACCATCACCATACCATCATCGCGTAACAACCCATAACAACAACAACAGCAACAACGGGTTTTTCGTGTCTTGTATCTACATACATAGGTACATATCCAAATACAAATTCAATTTATTCTTTCCACCTTCCACCTTCCGCTTCTACTTTACTTCTACTTCTACTTGTACTTGTACTTGTACTTCTACCATGACAAGCAGTAAAGATATGGATATCTATCAATCTGCAAGTATGAATCCGAATCCGAATACGCTACAGGTACCTTCATCCGGCAGCATGAACGATCATGATCATGATCAAGACATCGATACCGAGATGCTCGGCACGACCATGATGGCGCCACCAAAGCATGAGTCGATGCGACTTTTCCACAACGAGATTGACCCCAATATTCCGCCACCACCCCCATCATCACCACCTGCATTTTCCAAGCCGGTTTCGAGTCGCGGTTTTGTGATTTTTCAAGACCAAGACGATGATGATCATCAGCTGAGCGCGACAATTTCATCTCGGTCACCTGCGGTTTTGAATAAAAAAAAGAAAAAGAAGAAGAAGGAGAAGAGTTTAAAGCGCAAAGTGGCCGAGATGTCGGATTATGCTGAGTCCACTCCCAAGAGACCTCGCAACTCGGCGGGTCCGTTGGAATCTGAATTCGATTGCGAATTTGAATCATTTGATTTATCTGGAACGATGCACGATGATGATGATGATGATGCTGCAGGTGCAAATCCATCACCCACACCACCTCCATCGCCCATGACGAAAGTCGGTCTTTTTGGTGCAAATACGAGGACTTCCAAGGGGGGATCTTCAGACTCGTGGAATTATGCTGGCCATGATGAATATGCGGAATTATCCGCGATCTTGCACAGAGATGCCGCGAAACTCAAGGCGGGCGAGATCATCGATACCGTGGATGCGATTGATGGACTTCGAGGCTCGGCGACGACTTCGCAACGCGTGGCGATATTGAAGGCTCTGGAAGGTATCAATAGAGATTTTCGAGAATTTAGAAAAAATGTATGGATACCTACCCTTCTCTTTTGGCTTTGGCATCTGGCGTTTACTAATGTGGTTTCTAGGAAACTGCAAAGTTGAATAAGAAGAAGAGTATGAAGAAAAGAATGCCAGCAATTTCAGAAATCGATTGCATGCTAAGCGCCGATGGAAAAAACCTGGATGATATACTAGTAAGTGGATTCTTCCAACTCGCATCATTTTCCCCATCACCACCATCATCTTGAATCATACATACTGACTTCCTCCCCAGCAGCAAGCCGACTCAAACGATCAAGCCCCAAAAGCCGAAGTCGAGAAAGACGCGGAAAAACCAGTCCTGCAAGAGGTGTACGATGAAGCAACCAAACAGCGACTTCGAGGAGGAATCTCATCTCTGCAGACCTACGAATTCGACCACCGCCACCACATCTGGAAATGTGAGATCAAACACGAAAAAGAAGTCTACCCCTACGGTTTCAATCCCGCACTCATGGCCACGTTCAAAGTATGCAGCAAGGAGCGACTTCGATGCGAGAGGCTCGACAGAATCCAGGTGCTTCGAAAAAAGCATGGTGCGAAATATCTTCATAGAAATCCGATCTTGCCCGTGGATGTGATCAAGGAGTGTGGAGCGGAGAGCTGTCGAGAGTTGGAAGACAGGCTCGACATGAAGGATGTGAGGGATGCTGCATCTTGGGAGCTGGCGACTCGACAGGTGGCCGATACACGCTCGAGGAAAAACAGAAAATTTACCTTTCAGAAGCAGGCATCGCCGTTGAAAAGGGAGTTGGAGAAACTAGAGGATCATTGCATTCCGGAACATGTATTGCCGTATTATAGAAAGGACAACACGAGGGCTGATTTTTCCGCGGAGTTCATGGAGAGGAAGCGTAAGCAGCTTGTTGAGGCGGAGAGGAAGAGGGTAAAGATGGAGGATGATAAAAAAAGGGCAGCTTGGAGGAAGAAAGATAAAGTTAAGCAGTCGCGCGCACTCGAGGAAAACCAGGAGAGGGAAAGACGAGACAATGAAAATAGGGAGAAATATCGTGTGGCGTGGGAAAATAGAGAGAGGTCTGATTGTCGTGTTACGCAGGCCTGGATTGATATGGGTGTTGAGATGGCTCGTTTTGGAAAGCAAGATTGAGGACATGGATGGGAAATGGATGGGAAGGATATTAATGGTTGCAAAGGAATGGATATTAGTAGTCGTATAAGGAAAGGATATGGTGCCATTATTGTAGTCTGTACTGCTTGCTCATAGATACAGAGCAGACTTTGGGATTTTTCAAAAACGACAGTTTTGTCGAGCATGTTGCTTGCCTCTCTTATGGATGATATTTCCCGATGATAGTATGCCATCAGGATAGCATCAAGGCAGCGTTATATAGCTCAGCGGTATATTTTATGATGCAATTTTCCATTTTTCCCTATTGTTGTTTGATGGGGCTGATGATCATAAAAACCATTTGTATGGATCGCTAGGTATATTTGGATAGCTATACCTATTCATCACTGAGGATAATCATTTTCTTTCGAGGAGATTCTCATTATATTTTCATGCTCATTTTGACCTCACCATTCGACCCTCACCACTCGGAGTTCTAGTGATGAGATTTACGAAACGTTCGAGACTTCATTGCCAATCAGTCAGTGCACACCACTTATCCTGACCGATATAACTTATCCACAAGCTCGGGCCTAAAATGTGCTAATAAAAGGCGATGATGATGAAAAATATGATGATATCAATTATGGAGCACAAGGTCTCCACGCGAGATTGCGCAAACGAATATGGGGCATAGAAAGTTGAAACCTAGATAACTAACTATTATTCTATTCTCACGCGAGGGTTCTTTTCACACACAGTAGCAATATGATACTAATATTCTACTATGTCTGTCTCATGGCTCTTGAAGTCCTCATCTCGAGGCCTTTCTTTATTTGAGGATGGGTATGCGAACGAGATCCTGTGTCAAATCCTCAGCTTCGAGGAGAGGAGAGGGATGCAAGAGTTTCAGACAAAAATTGAGGTTGAAACGATACATAGTAAATGCTGGAGAGTCGGGACAGACTGAGCGGGAAGACCGGAAGAGGTTACACGTTCCATGGGTTTGGCATACATTAGTTAAGTAGGTCCACTTTCTTCCCATGTGGAATACCTATCCAAAGATCCAATTCGACAATGTGGCGCGTAGAAAGAAGACGTCGTAGATTAAAAAGCCGCCAGAGAGCAAGATGGACCGGGGAGCCACAGCGTGGTCTTCAAGTACTGGTTGATGACCTGTGAGGTTGATGATACTTGGTCCACTCACAAGTTCCAATTAGCTAGGCCATGCATAAGTGTCGTTTCAGGAACTTCTGCAAGGTACCTCGATACATGTTGGGTAACTTGCCTCTTGAGTTGAGCACCTGCAAGATCCATATCTGCGTTGTGAACACATGTAAAACATGTTTTTGATTGCTGGATATCGAGGTCATCATCATTTTGCACAACGCAATGGTGATCCATGGACATTGGATACGTGCCATTTGAAGTGAGGTTTGATAGAATTAGTTTCGGGATGGCAGGTCCAATGTTCATCCAACAGTTGGTCCTTCCCGTTTCGCTGTCAATCACGTGGAGTTATCGGGGTGATTGGTCCAAGCGTCAAAAACTCATGACCCTTCGACCCAGCCTCCTCAAAAATGGATTTTCTATGGCGCTACATATGCAAGAGGTGAATCATTGGGTCTGAATGTCAGACTCGAGGCTCACTGCCACGTCTTTGCTCAAATATTCCCAAGACTAACTATCCTACAGTCGTTCGTTCGCGGTCGTTATATTGCTAACAGTCCCTCGCTCAAATTAACATTCTAACAGGACTCGAATATCGGTATCCATCCATACTATTACTATTGAACAATGTTCCATCATACTCCTGAATCTTTATTACGTCGAACAGACTCGAAAAATCCCAATTCAACATGTCGAGGTCTATCATCCAATGGAAAACCATGTCGAAGAGGTCTCTCTAAATCACCACATAGCTCACCAAGTCCGAGTCCCTCGAGAGGAGCATCGAGTCCAGATGCATTTTGCTGGCAACATAAAGATCAAGCTGGACAAGCTGCTCCACCTACTCAATCTCGACCCAATGCACTTCGTGAGAGATCCAGCGTAGATACATTGGTGGAAAGATTGGGACTTCTCGAGGTTGATCAGAAGAAGAATAAGGGAAAACAGCGTCAAACTTCAGAAGATAATCGCGGCAGACGACCTGTCTCGAATGCCGCTTCGAAAAATGAGCAGCCACAACTTGGAGAGCAAGAGAAAGCTCAACGGCGGCAGGCTCAACCACATCGGTTACATGAACAGCGGAGGCAAGAACATCATGAAGTTCCACATTCTGAAGAGGATGATCGAGGACGTCACAAACCAAGACGGAATCTAGACCTGTTCTGTTGTATCGGTGAATCGGATGATTCAAGTGCACCAAGACCTCAGCAAAAGCCACACGACGGACGTTCTTCTTCCCATGTCCCATCAAGTTCTCACATGTCAGATCATCTCGATGTACCACATCCAACAACTCGTCCCCCCTCAAGACCTCGACCTTCTTCAAGGCCCCACACATCATCATCGAGGCCATCAACTTCCAAGCCGCCTGAAATGCTTCAACGTCCTACCATGGAGCGGGATCCATCTTCAAGAACAGGAGAGTTCCTAGCTCACATACCTTCATCAGCAAGCCCTCAGACAACAGCTTCACTCCTGGCCGAATTGGCCAAACCCATTTCCGATGCTGATCTTCCTGGATTTATATACATGTTCTGGTTGACCGATGAAGGATTACCTACGGGACCTTCGGATGAAGCAGCTGGTTCTCTTCTAACCCCACCATCATCAAGATCCGGACCAGGTCATCGACGCACCTCGGATGTCCTCAACTCATTTACCTCCGCACCACCAGACAAGAAGCAAAAAACCATGCTTCTAAAGATCGGTCGAGCCGAAAACGTTTTCGCCCGAATGCAACAGTGGAAAAAACAATGCGGCTACAATCTTTCGCTCATTCGCTACTACCCATATCACGATTCATCAAAACCACCATCGCGACACGCGAGCGAAAATGACGGCCCTAAAAAAGTGCCAAATGTGCACAAGGTCGAAAGATTGATTCACATTGAATTGATGGCCCGAAGGGTCAATTGTGGGAAGTGCAAAGCGTGCGGGAAAGAACATCGTGAGTGGTTCGAGGTGGATGCGGATCGTGAAGGTGTGGCCATGGTCGATGAGGTTATTAAACGTTGGGTGGATTGGGCGGAGAAGGATGAGGCTGGGAGATGTTGATCGGTGGGTTGATTGGTTGGTGGGTTGATGGGTAGATTGAGATAGAGAGATAGAGAGCGTTAGAATTCCTACCTACCTAGGTAGGTTATATATATAGTACGTACGATTACCTTTTTTTCATCCCACTTGGTTCTGGTTCTTTGCAGCGATGCTATGCTTTACTGATCTGAATTGCTTATTCCTCATTCTATATCATTATCAATCTCAATATGTACGTATGTCATTATTTCATTATGTCATTATTCTTCTGGTTCTTCTTGATCTGCTTCTTCTTGCTCTATATAAAAATACACTTGGACAGAACAGGACAGGACAGGGTAGTTCCCTTCCCTTCCCTTCCCTTCCCTTCCCTTCCGCACGGTACGGTACAGTACGGTACGGTATATGGATATGAAAATCGTGGCATTTGGGTAACCCCCCTTTTTGATATGGCACTCGTATTTGATGGTTCTGGTTCTGGTTTGTGTAATGCTATTTGGTGATTTGGTGATTTGGTGATTTGGTGCGTGTCTTGTGTTGAATGTGTGTGTGTGTATTTGTTTATGTATTGTGAAAGAGTTAAGGTTGGTAGGGGGTAGGGGGTAGGGAGGGGGTAGGTAGGTAGATTAATATGTTGGGGGAAGTGGAGGAGGGGGAGGAGGGGGAGGAAGGGGAGGAATGATGAAACGGAAACGGAAACGGAAACTTGAAAGAGGGAATAGTTGAATGGTTGAATGAAAGTAAAATGGGAAATGGGAAGAATGGATGATATTGGGGGGGGGGGGGGGGGTGTGGTTGTTCATCTTGAATACCTTAA
>JANPYM010000006.1:2716293-2752319 GCA_025890175.1 Ciborinia camelliae
GTGGTTGTTCATCTTGAATACCTTAAGGGGTGGGAATGTGAATCACTGGATACTGGAGATACCGAAGATGCCGGAGATGGCAAAATGGGAAAATGGGAAAATAGTGGAATGGTAGAGTGGGAGGCATATGATGGCTTGTTTGTTTACTATTTGCTAATTACTATTTCCCTCTTCTTTTTCCTGCTTTGTTCCCTTTTTGTCAAGATCCAGGAGAGTGAGGGTGAGAGTGTTGGAGAGCTGTTTTGGTATGTAGGTATGCATTAATTACCCACCTACCTACCTACCTAGTAGTTACACTAGGTAGATTAAAATTTTAAATCTTGGATCTTGCGCAGTGGGTATGGTGCAAGATTTACAGAAGAAGATCGGAAGATTAATATGGGGGGTGTGGTGTGGTGTGGTGTGGTCGTTCATTTCATATACAATCGGGAGTTGGAAGGAATATATTTTGGTGGAAATGTGAATCTACCAGTGCATGCTGGAGATGGGAAAATGTTATCTGAGGGCTTGTTTGCTATTTTTTTCTTTGAATCTTTTCTGATGTTTGCATTTCATATAGTGATTCGAATTTTCCACTTCTATTTCTAAAGCTTGAGGTATATACTCATTATTTGTTGTGGGCAAATGAATTATGATTGTGGAAAGATATATTGTGTGGGAGGAAAGACTCTTGAGGTCATTGGAATTGGATGAATGAAGTTATGAATCGGAGATGTCTTGGATGGGTTTTGGGTGATTAACATTTATATTCACATGTTTTTTTCAGTATGAGTCGCAATGACTCTCATCAACTGCAACTTCAATCATTTGTTTGTTCCGTATTATTCGAACAAAACCTTCCCTTCCCCATCCACATCCCCATCAACCACAGTCGTACAAACATTCCCGGTGATTCGAATGATACCTTCTCATCCCTATGAACCGTAACACAAACTACAAGCGGACTATAAATCAACACCCTTTCTCTCCTCTTCAACTCCCAACTATCTATTTATCTATCTATTCATACAGCAGAATACATTCAAGATACTCAGCATATCACCAGCTCAAACAAATATTACATACAACAAGCCGAACAAATTTCCACCATCATTATCATCATCGCCATCCCCCTCATCAAAATGTCGTTCTACTACCCCTATCCCCAATACTTCGTACCCGCCATGCCACCCATGCCCATCTATCCCGCTACAGCAGTAACAGCAATCACAACTCCAATCGTTCACCAAAAACCAGGTTGGAACCCACTTCACGGACAAGATCCTAGAAGTGCACCGCCGGGCGTGGGAAATTCTGTCATGGGCTTTTCTACGGGTATGTATTATACTCCGGTGAGTGGCTTGAGTAGCTTTGATGATATAAAGGCATTCTTGACTAATCTTTTTGGCGACTTAGGTCTGGAGGTATCTGTGATGGGTTTGGGTGTAGGCATAGGAGGAGCTGCTAGGTCGTTGCCTATGCCTATGCCTATACCACCACCAAATCCTCCAAATACAAATTCTTGTTCGAATTGTCGAAATGGAAATGCAAATGCGAATGCGAATGCGAATAATGCAAATTCTCCAACCTCCGGACCTCAACCAAGACCAAATTCCCCACCGAAATCCATTCTCAAACCATCGGGAGCTGTGTCATTTTCTTCCTCTCCTACGAAATCAAAAGATGTACCTCCGCTTAGTATTCTTACTCATGCAAACACGCATGCGAATGCGGATCGGCATCGTGACTGATTAACCAAGGAAGAAAATACGTTTGGAAAGTGTTAGAGTTCGGGTTTGATTCGTCAAATCTTTACCGTGATGGGTTGGGAGGAATGTGGAGTTTTATGGGGAGTACTGTTGGGTAGGTAGGGCTTGGTAGGGGGTATTGCTTCTTAATTGCGAGGGAAAGAGGGAATGAGTGTCAGCCAGAGTCGAGTGGATGGCTTTTCTTTTGTACTGTGGGGTTGGAGATTGGTTGCTTTTTGATACGATCCTAAAGAACTTGAAGCGAGCGAGTTTTAAGTCGATTAGATGGTCATATTGATGATGGAATTTTACGGCCAATGTTAATGTGCCGTCTTTGTATTGGAAATTGGCAAGGAGAGAATATACATGGTTTTATTAATGCTTTTCAGGACTTCTGTTTGTGTCTCTATCATCCATGGGCCTCTTTTCGCTATTCATGTAGCTTTGTAAAACCTCCTATTGCTTCCCCAAAAAGCTCGCAACTAGGTATCATAGGTCAATGATACCTCATCGGCTTTATCGTCTTAACTCAGAATGAATGTAAATGTATGGGCTGATTGGGTTATTTGGTAAGTTACTTCGGATTATTTTTGCAGTGCTCTGTTTGATGTGTAACCAATGATACGTGTTCGTCACGGAGGGGTACATGGTGTGCCTTCCAGTTTGGAGCCGTCGTGCTTCACCTCTTCGCAATTGGATCATTCTCCACTGTTAAGCCCAATATCAAATCAAATTGTCCATGTCCTACTTCAGCAAGTTTGTACACCCAAATATAGCAGCAGATAACCCGCAAGGGTCTAACCCAATTTGGGAGGATTGTGATTGCAGGTGTGCAAGGGTTGATTAGAACTACGATCATGAGGCTATACAGACCATATAGTGGCACCTGCCATATTGATCTCTAACACCGACAAACTGATGTAACCTACTACAAGAATTACAATCTTCACTAAATGCAAACTTCACCCTGAATAACTTTCTCAACCTCATTGAAGTCTTACAAATTTTCATCACTCATTGATCTGAGCTTATTATTCATATAATGGATTCCATGGAGACGCATTCCAGTCCAACTCCAGATCATCTTGATGATTCTTAGAATGATGGTAGTCATGTGGGAGAGTCCAACGATGAAGAATGGGAAAAGAAATGCTCGATATGCAAATACCTACAAGTAAAGGAAAAGCAAAGGACTTTTACTCTTCCAGACTGGGAACTAAAGCGGAGTAATTACCAGTTCTTCCACAAAAAGTGTACCAGTTGCTTGGACATTTCTACAGAATCACTTTGCAAGATATGCAATCACATGAGGCTTGGACACATCGCAAGATGCTTCATTGGCTCTTCAGATGAACCAACGAGGGATTTCAGATATGACATTGGTTCTATCCATGATTTGGAGGAGCGCTCTGCGTATTGCCAGACTTGTCGTACATTCGCAGACGTAGCGACTCCGATGGCAACTCAGAATGGTATTTCATTGGAAACAAAGTTGTAATAACAGTGAGCGATGAGATTTCCAGAACGTGGAATAGATGCACCTTTTTTATTCAAGTGTTTCTCGACACTTTAGATATCAAATTTAACAAGAGTAAGCAACCTACCTCGTTTTCTTTTGTTGAATTTTCTGAATATCATGGAGTATAATTCATGATTCGTCCACTTCTAAGTCAGAGATCGAAACTGACCTATGCCTCATAGCCATAAAACGATTCATTGGAACCGTAGATAAAGAAACTGGAGAAAGGCTGTTATCTCTGCGAAGACCAACACCACTTGTTAATTGGCATACGATCTCCGCCTGGATGAATGGGTGTGATTGGCAAAATATCCAAACTAATACTGTCTACAAAAAGAAGATGGATCCGACATCATTAAATCGATTTCGGGTCATAGATATTAAGGGGAAATGCGTGAAATTTGCTTCTTTAGACTGCAAGTTTGCTGCTTTGAGCTATGTATGGGGAGGGGGAGACCTCGGCTTACAAGCAACTACGAAAAATATCAATATGCTTGGCCAAGAGGGCTCTTTAACACGTCTAATAGTTCCGAAAACAATCAAGGACGCGATAAATGCTTGTTGCATCTTGAATATCCCATTTCTGTGGGTGGACAGGCTCTGCATATTGCAGGACGAACTCCCCGACCAAAAAGCAATCCACCTAGAAGCCATGGGCCAAATATATGGCCTATCTTAAATTACGTTGGTTGCCATGGCAGGAGATAATCTCAATCACGGTCTTCCTGGAACGAGCGGAAGAAACCGAGTACCACTGTTTGGGACAGTTAAAACCCAAGGTATATATTTGTCAGAACAGTGGGAAGACTTCGGAACCATACTTGGTCATTCAAAGTGGCATACTCGAGGATGGACATTTCAAGAGGCCATACTTGCGTCAAGGTTACTCTTTTTTTCCCGAAAAAGGGGCGTTTTATAATTGTCTCAAATGTTGCGACAAATTTGAAAGCGAAGATACTCATGCAGGCCCGTACATCGGCTTTTCAGGTACTTCAAAGATTTCGTACTGTAAATTGGTGCCTGGATATACCAAAAGAACCCTTACTTATCAACAAGATATAATCAACGCTTTTTCTGGTATCATGCACTCCAGATATGGCTCGCAGAACCATTGTGGCTTACCTTTCAACAATTTTACTCGGGCTATTCTTTGGAAGACAGCAGATGGAAAATATCCCTGGCGGCGTGAGTCTCTGATGGATCGCTTTCCATCGTGGTCATGGTCTTCCATTGTCAATGGAATAATATATGACAATGGTCTGGTAGCCGGGCAAGATATCATCCCATCTCTTGCACAATATGCAATCCTCCTCTCAAACGACAATGGGATGCCCCTAACAATACTTCCGAATGTACCTGGGAGTGAGTACGGGGGTTTCAATCCAGCTGTATGGAGAACCTCTAGTAGACTTACTATTTTATTGGCCTGGAAAGAGGGATGCTTCCCCGGTGAGCTTCCAGAAGCGCTGAATGCAAATGCAACATGGCAGCAATATGACAATATTGTTCGTAAGAGATGGACAAGCCTCGCCGATATGTGTGACGAAGCACACTGTTTTACCCGGGGAACAATGTCACGCCACTGGGAAAATGTTCAACATGAAAAGTCTCCGGACGAAATCCAACAGTTTTATCAAGACAAGTGCATCTTAGTTCATACCCAGTCGCTAAAAGCTTATATAAGATTTTCGGAAGCAAATAACTCTTATTATATTCTTCGGAACAAAGAAGGCCAAGGGATAGGCTGGCTACAGCATAATTCTGTTAATTGGGAATAGATTTCTGATGTACTTCATGAAAATGATATTGTGGAATTTGACGCTCTGGCTCTTTCCATTCCATTTACAACCATGAGGTCGGATTGTCTTCCAAAATCTCACTTTCCTGAATCTACGTTCAGTCCCGAGCCAGCGAATTGGTTTAACTCGGAGGGGAACAACCTCTCTTGGCAGCACAGTCGCAATGATGTCTATTAGTTTCATAAGTTACAAATTAATTTGATGATTGTAATTACCGATTCCAATGGTATCAGTAGGCGTGTAGCTCTAGCAAACGCTTTTCTGAAAATTTGGGTCGATTTTGAACCCCAGTTTCATACCTTTATCATTGGCTAGTTCCAACTTGTGTGTTCGAAACTTCGATAGTGCATGTGTTGTCATGTTGTCATGTTGGCATATGTAACTGAGACAAGGATAGAAAATTTAATAGTATTAGTGATAGTATGAAAGGATATTGGGCTGATGTTATACGTGCCGTTCTGAATGCGGCGTAGAGACTTTCTAGACTCGTCAGGAAAGAAGAATTGTGTAGATTTCAGTTTGGATTTCTCAGAAATGCAGCAATAATTTATTTTTTATCTTAACAATTGCTAGGAAAAAAGAACGATAACAGAAATTTTGAAGATTACAGTTTGGTTTGCACTTTGTGCAAGAATTCATTAAGAATTCACTTTTTATTATAGGAATCTTAATAATAGCTACCAGAAACAATAATAGAAGTTTTCAAAATAAGAGACGAATTCAGGAGTGAATAGGTAGGTATCTTATGCAACTGACAGATAAGCGAGATTTCCTTTTCTTATATATCTTTCCCGCAAACAAATCGTACTCTTCACTTCCACCATCAAACATAAAGGAAAGTTCCTTGTTTAGCTGTTGAGTTCAGACATCCACTCCCGACTTGGTAAAACCAAGCTCGCGTCGGAAAACAAGATATATCATCGTTCCTAAACAATTCAAGCAGCTCGGCAACAAGAGCACCATAGAGCGCGACCAAAGCCATAATTTCCGCCCCTGTCCCCGTTGCCCCTTTGTCACCTTTTCTCCAGCCTCTTTCTCCACCATCGCCAGCTTGGGTTGCTTCCCAGGCCGCATCAATGGCAAAGTTTACAACATCTCTTAGACCCCGAATCAGTCTATTGTAGAGAGATCATATTAAGGCAGCCTTGACGCCATGATATGGAGTAAAATATCGCGAGAGTATATATGTACGTGCCGTTCTGATGACACGGTTGATATCTCTTTTCGAGCCACCGCTACATGGCGTATAACACAAGCGTCGTAACCTTGGATAGGTAGTGTCGCAACACTTGAATATGAAAAATAATCGTAAGATGCAGGCTCCATCTCAGTAATATACCACATAAAAGTGGTGTGACAGATTCCAAAAGATAATCACAATAGCGGAGTGTTGAACCGCTCAGGAGATAAAACTTCATTAAAACCTCATTTATGGAAACCTGCCACGATAACATATCCAAGTTGACAATGAACAGATACCAGGACTCAATAAGAATCGACCATATTCCCATCAACTCCACATTAGATATCCCAAAAAGATAGTCCATCGGACTAAATTTAATTCCTCACCATCTCAGAATCCCAAGATCAAGATAGACTATCCACCAATCTAATCTCCAAACTCTCCAATGCTGAAGGATGAACTCACCCAACAATACAAACCAACCTCCAAAATCTCATCTCTGAACCCAGCCCCCCTCAACCGCCTTCAACAGCGGACTCTCCACAGCTCCAACAACCATCTCCAGTACCTCTGGCTTCAACTTCGTCTTATACTTCTCCCCCTGCAACATTCCCACCCCCACACAAACAATATTTAAACCCATACCGCCTTTCTTCTTTCCATCCATCGCCTTCCCATCTGCGACCTCTTCAATCTTCACCAATCCATTGGTCACATCCCGACCCATCACCTCTCCACCAGCAACCTCCGCACCCGTCAAAAATTCCAACATAGCACTCATAGTTCCCCCCGAACTAATCACATCATCAATCAAAGCGATTCTCTTCCCCCTGATCAACGAGAGAAGATTCGGATCAAGATAGACAAAGGGTTCATCATCTGCCGTGTTGAAAATACAGGATATTTTCGTATTCAGCTGGTCGCCATACCATGGTTTATGGGAATAGCCCCAGGGGATATGACGATCTTTTTTTAATCAATACCGATTAGCATGTTCTTTTTCCTCGCTTAGAACTCAAAGAAATAGGGACTCATTTTTCGCTTCCACCACTCTAGAAAATAATTGAAAAGGAGTGCCAATCCATGCGAATATCCTTTCTTACTAATCCACAAGCAAAATAAGGAAATAAAAGGAGGGGTCAATAATCGAAGAAGAAAAAAAAATCACACACCAAAGCCCAACTCCTCAGCCACAAAAGGCGCCAAAACAAGGCCACCAGTGGGAAGTCCCATGACAACCTCGGGTTCAAATCTCCTAATCTTGCGCGCCACGATCCTCGCCAACTCCCTCACCACAGTCAGAGAAGCATGCGGCAATGCCAACGAACACACGGCGATATCATCCGTGGTGGCGCCCAAAGGTCGAATGGGGAGAAGCAGGCTGGTGTCCGAGGTGAGAGGGGCAGCGTAGGAGTATTGATACGGGGGGACTGTGGAGTAGGGGAGAGAGGGGACCGAGGAGGTCGGGATTGTTTCTTGCCAGTAGCTGGTCGTGGGGCGAGTGAAGTGTTTGTGGATGATGGGTCCGATGGCTTCGTAGGGGTAGTGGGGAATGGGATGGCTGGATGAGGCTGTGGTATCACTGGTAGATGAAGATGGCTGTCCTGGGGGTGCGTTATTGAAACTCTGTGTCTCTAGTTCATCTTGTTGTGTAGTCCTAACCGGAGCGGCATCTATAGAAAGCCGAGATGTAACCAACATCTTGACTTACGTTTCCAAAATATCTTGAACTGTGAAGGATTCTGAATAAGCAACGATGGAATAATAGAAGAATCACAAGAGTGATAGAAGAAAAGAACCACGCTTTTAAAAAGAAAATTCTCTCGGTCGAACAGGAAACTGAATCATTCTTTGTAACCCGGGTGGGTGCGGAGATTATTTTGCGAAACTTCTTGGTCACACGAACTTGGTGAATGTGCCACGCAGGTTCATGATCACAAGATCGTACGAAAGAAATGAAATACTAATATAAACTATGCTAAATGTGGGGAATGTGTCATTTAGATGTTTGAGAAATGCGTTACGTGGTGAAAACTAGGAAAAAGAATTCTTTTACTACCCAAAAGTCACAATGAATCATTAAAGCTCTTCGTATCAAGAAAATTGCTTGAGAGAAGGCACCAATGCAGGCAAGTGAAGAGTGATGTGTTGCTCTCGGAGATATTAACAATCATCTGAAGGCTTGAAAGAATACTCCGATGCCGTGGTTTATTTCATTAGAGCCGCATACTTCAAAATGCAAGCTGAGATAGAGAGCGCTCATGCCCAACAGTCTTAGACTTATCCATCTCAGAAGTAACATCATTTTTCCGATCATCCCATCCTACACCTTTACACCCACCCGAAGAAACTCCATGACAAGGCTTTTCATGACCACTTTCAGCGGTTGTAATTTCTAAATCTTCGCTGCTCCGCTTGACTGGTAAGACTTCCGAGCTCCATACATATCCCTGCACGACAATCTCTGGCTCCGGTTGCCAATCCATGCCATCCTTCCTCTCAACATTATGTGAGCCATCATCGCTGTCATCGCCGCTGTTTTCATCATCTGGCAACCATTCTTCTATCCTCTCTATATGAGATCTCAGAGATGTGAGAAGGTACTCTTTCAGGTGCTTAGATTTGACAAGGAAATGATGATTAGGTCGATGCCACATGGCAGCTTGATTCGCTGGATGGGCCGCAAGATTATTCCGGCGATGGGTCCTTTGAGTGCAGTAGCGACTATCTTGGATACGGTAATGACCCAAGTGAGAATTTCTCTGATGGCTTCGAGCCGATGAAAACTGGGCATGGGATGCGTCTCGTTGTTCATGGTCATAATTAGATTCATCATGGTGCCACCTGGTACGTCTGTTTCTATCGCCACTACCCATGGTCACATCGTGGATTGATCAGGTATCAAATAAAATGAGAAATAGGCCTGATAAAACATTGGTAGTGATATCTATCTTTGAGTGATGGATATCCGACGAAAGTTCTGGTAGGGCCAATAAAATCTCAGCTCAATGAGCTTTAGGTTCGTTTCGAATAGGCATTGTCCTGTGACAAAGTAGCCTGGATTAGATATTTCAATGATTGCCATGGAACATAAAGGTTATTTCGAGAATCTTAAAAGTAACAATCGTAATAACATATACGTCAGGGTGTCCGAAAGTCCGGGCTGCAGTCCAATAATGAGATGTTTCTCATTCTTGGATTCGTCTGGAAGATTGGAAAAGCGTTTGAAAAATTAAATGAATCTATTGAAAAGATCAACTCATCCTCAAAGATTAATAGGGGTTTCAAAAATTAAAGGCTTAGGTCTGGTTTGCTGGCCCGGACTATTGGATACCCTGCTATACACACTTTGACCAGCCAGTAGTGTACCGTTCCTCAATTCTTTCTCCAGTAACCTCCCGCCACGGTCTTGACATTGACGTATGGGAAGATTTGATATAGAAATATCACCTTCGCGGACTAAGGCTCAGTTATATCTGAGACATACCTGTACGGTGCGCCTCCAAGATTACAGAAAAATCTGTATTCTAATCCATATGAATGGTCCATGACATTCAAGTGGAAGGTTCATGCCAGTCCCAATCTTTCACCAATTGTTTGACACGATAATCAGTCGCCCAGCCAAGGTCAGTCTGGATACCCCTCAATAAATCAAGTATCACTTTTCGCTCTTCTGTTTCAGTTAAGCATTGGCCTGCGACGAATAGCGGTTGCACTTGGTGAATCCTTACGGAACCTTCTGGTCTTCCCAAAGCCATGCCACAAATTTCATGACTATGATGGCGAACTTCCATCTCGATGGACCGATAAGAATGGAGCCTATTTAAGACAGTAGTTCTTTTTGTAGTCGATTCGTGAGGTTTGTTAATGAGAAGAAGTATTCTCGTAAAATGATATGACTGCATTGTTGAGGCGCACATGGGAATACTATACCATATTTCCGGAAATATAGCTCTAGGTGAGTCTTGTGGCAGACTGCCATCGGTAATTATTGGTAGACGAGCACATGGTTTGAAGGTGTCTGGTAGACCTTGGTACCAAACTTCCAGCTCGTTGGCCAGTTCGTGCCATCTTTCGAGTAAAGTCATTTGATTGATACCAAAAACAGCAGTGGAGCTACGTCTATCTTGGGGGAAAACGTTGTCGATGGAATCTCCAGCGGCAATAAAATTTACTATTTTCGACATGAGCCAGATTAAAGCATTCGAAATCATATCTTCTCGCATACACATTTGCAGCTCCGGATATAAACTGTCTCTGTTGCTTGGGGAGATGAATCCATTTTCGTCTATAAGAAGTCCGGCTGCTCGCCAGAGATCCCAATCTTCCGTGTTGAGCCGTGTTTGCCCTTCGTTAATGACTGCTTGATAATTAGATACATCAGAAATGAGTGGATGCGTATACTAACATGCTGCGAGGAAGTCCTGGCGGGCAAAGTTCCAAAATGTAGCTCTCCTGGCGACTGACGGCTTTGATCTAAAAGATAACGACGCCTGGGTACTAGGTGAATTTAAAGGCATCATTCCCTCTCTTTCCGCAAGGTCGAACAGGGACTTGGTGCCGCTAAGATGGCTAGACCAGGCGACACTAGCATTATCTAGAAATTCGTAGACACAGAGTATAGCGGCAGCTGCAACTGTCTCATCAGCGTCACGATGTACCGGCCTGGATAATCGCCGTCGCTTATTTGGTTGAGATGGAATACTCTGCGGCGATGCAGTATTTCCTGGTGAAGTAAAATGCTCTCCAATCGTGGGAGTAATCGGGACATCATTCCCACCCGACTTGGAAAGCTCCTCCACCAACAGAGAAATTGCTTTGTCATAATATTTTGCACTAATGTAAACCCAATCAACCTTCTCCGAATTTGGGTAGAGCTCCATAAGTGCTTGCTCACTTACTATGCCCCCAACAACCGCCTTCCTTCCCCCGACACGCGAAAGTTGTTTTGCTGCATATGCGCATACTGAATATTTGAGCAAAGGATTAGATACGGCAAGGATAGGTACATGATGTGCGAAGTAACACCCAAGGTCGAAGAGATCCATCCTAATAAAGTTAATTATGTTCCCAGTCGCGCTATAGCCCCCGCTCACCATTGTCCAGTTGTCTCCCCAAAGTGTCTTAATAGGAATGCAACCTCATGCTCTCTTACACTATCGACATCACTGATGAATGAGTTCGTCCTAGAAAGTGATCTCGATGATGGGTCGACTAGGGGTGAGCCTATGATGAAACTATTAGCCGAGGACCTAGACTGGTGGATATTAAAAACATTTTCATACCCAAACGGCCTTCCAGTCCAGTAGGGTTCAGTATAAAGTCGAAGTGGTTGACCGAGTGCTGCGGAGTATTGATGCCTCTTGGTGAATTGACAGGCACCGATAACTGACGCATATATTCCATGTTGGTAGTAGCACCAGTCGAAAGAGCTTCTTCGAATGAGGGGTGACTATGAGCACCATTGTCGGTCTCGTCTATAGTGGTTGCAATGGGAATAGTAGAGTCTGTGTACTGTTCGGGTTCAGGAGTTGCTTCCATATTATATGGATCGGCGACATTGATAAAGGTTACTGACAATCGCCTCGTCAGCTCTTGCTCCTTCAACTCGCACTGCAATCTAGTTTCTATAACATACTCTGCTTCGGCACATCTATCCACACACTTCTCTCATGAAATGTATTCCTATATGCGTAGAATCCTCCCAACCGACCACTTTTTTCACCCGAAAAAACATCTTCACCACCATTCATGGACGCATTTTGATGGTGTCGAAACACTACTCCATCGCTGGGTACGCATTGTCTCGAGGCTTTATGACATTGTCCACATTCTGGCTTGACTTCATCACATTTGAGCTTCCGTTGTCGACAGGTTCGACTGTAACCCAAAAAAGAAACAAAGATTAGCCTATTGACCACTGGAAGTGTACTGTGCTACCTAGCACTATACTGGTGTGCTGTGCGGCTGTGCAGCTGTATGATTCAATGGAAGATAATTACCATCCTGTATGAGACCGCATTGCTGCGGAAACAGCATTATTTCAACCCGCGATTCTGAATGTATTGATATTGTGCGATTGTATGTAAACAAGACATAGAAATCATGTTTATCCGTGTAGACGATGCAGTAAATGCAGGAATATTGAGTAATATTGACTCTTTGCTAAGATGGGAAATACTTACCACTGCCTAGGTACCCTACCTACCTAGGTAACCTGAAATCTTACTAATCACATTTGAACTTTGAAGTGAACCTTGGAAGTCAGCTGGCAGATCCTGCGGGTACTCGCCATGATTCCCCGCCATGGTGCCAGACAGGGCTGGCAGGGCTGGTCTAGACTTTTCGGAGAGCGGAGAGTGCGAGCGGAGAGCGGAAGGCCCAAAATGGAGGTCCGACATTGTGTCCAACATTTTACCCGACATTTTGCCTTTTATGCTGGAATGTCCTGACAATACCATTCAAATAATGTCGGTCGAAAATCTGCTCTCTTACAATTAATATCATCATAAAACATGGGCGACGATGACAGTGACGATGATATTCCATTCCATTCATTTCAATTTATCCTTCATTTGAGTGTGGCCAACTATTATCTCAAAATCGACTTCTTTACAGGCGCTGTGTTGTACAGATCAATCTCCACCTGTTTGGACTTCTTAACACTTGACGGGGGCTCTACAATAGTTCCTGATTCAACGTGGCTTTAATCTCATTTTAACTAAATTGTCAGCAATGGCCTGGACTTGATTCTTGTTTGCATAGATCTCACCAAGTCTGCTCTGGGTGCAGGTCCATTTTCAGGAGATGTGGATTCCCCAATTTCTACAATCCCATCACAATTGGGACGACAGTCCAGTCCAAATGACCAATGTTTTGTACCGCGTTCTCTATGAATCCATCAAGAAATTTCTGTGACGAGGTGTCGCCTACTACTACATGGATTCTGAGTTTTGTTCGAGATGAAGTTATTGCGTTTGGCATTTCAATGCGAAGTTTCTCATCAGCATGTGTCGATACCAGATTTTGCAGACGATACAGTGAATTATAGGCATGAGAACTGTGACTGGATTGATTTAAAGCTGTTCGAGTCACAAAAAGAATTATTTCAAAGAAATCTATTTTTCAGTAACCCCGGACTTCCCAAGAACTTGCCCAGCTTCCCTCTTCACCTACACTGCTAGTCCATTACCCACCAGCAGTAAAGAGACATATAGTTCAAGTTAAATAAATACGATAGCCAAAACATCAACTTGTCTAATTTCATCATGGAGCATTCTCCATCTCTCCTCGATCTCTTTTACCACTGGCCAATCATGGAAAATATTTGCTCGAGACTCAACTTTCAAGACATCATCAGCCTACGCAGAAGCTCAAATCAATTCTTGGGAATACACGAAATGGTAACGAAGACTCAAATGAACATCAATTCCATCCTTAAACACTTCGTGAAAGAGCCAGAAGCTTTCAGGTTAAGAATGGCACAGAGTAATGCCATTATCGCTGGTAATATTGCCTTGCATTTCTTTAACAGGTCTATACCTCTCACGGACGGAATGGACCTTTTTGTGCCAGCAGATGTTGATGGTGACGCTTTTATCAATTTTATTCTGGATGAGGAAGGTTACACTCCCCTTGAAAGGGTACCGGATTCGCGCTTACCCTGGGATTGGCCTACTGAAGCTAAAGAATATCACAATAAAATACCGTCTGGACGTGGAAGTGAAGGTCTATATTCTGTAAGCAGATCTGCCCACCTATAGATTTCTACCGTCACCTCACGTATTAACGAGACCTCCATAATAGTGCAACTATTACACCAAAGAGTGGGAGTCGGTCACAAAACCAAGTCGTTCTACCGTGATCCGTATCCTCTACACAAATTTATCACCAATTTTGTCTGGCTTGCACTGCCTTACGGAAACCGCCTCGGCCAATTACATCACATGGAACAAAGCATACTCGTTATTCCCCAACTCAATGCTTAGGGAGGAATCAATATGGCTTGGTGGTAGGAAAGTTGATTATGATCAACTGGTGTCAAAGTATCAAGATAAGGGGTGGAAGGTAATTATGCCTTCGCCTCTCGAATATGACCAAGAAAGTCCCAAATCAAACGCTTTAAATGGCAAACGACTCTACGTACCTTTTATAGCAAACGAAGCTCGATGGATTGCCGATAAGCAAAGTTGGATTATAAAACATCCAGAACTGCCACTGAGTTTCCTTTCAGGGACAGTTAAAACTCCTAAGGTTCCGGATATGGTGACGGAGCTGAACTTTTTTACCATCACTACAAACTTCTGTCGTGAATCCTACGAATGGGAGGGACGGGATTTTTATTCGATCGAGAGCGAACCTTATTACACGACAAGTCTCAAGCATTGCTATGGAAACACTCATCGGAATGACTTCGCCTTAGAGCAACCAAGCTTTTGGTCATACATCAATAACCAACTAATTTCATACTCCCAAAAGCAAGAGTTCGATAAACTTACCCCGCAGCAAATGAGGACATTACGTGATTATAGGGTCCATGAAGTTACATATCTTCAAGGTTATCATGAAACATACCTTGAAGATTTCCCTCCGTCTTGGGAGTTCCTGGACGAAAATGGGCAGATATCAAGATTGTTTGAGGAATGGAGGAAAATGAGAGGTCTCGGACAGGATGAAGACAAGGAATTACAAGGGAACTCGCATGAAAGCAAGAAACCTATTGGACCGCCATGTTTCAGGCTTTGGAGGAATTGACGTGGTTCATGCGTTCTCAAATCTATGCCCTGCTGTAGGTTATAATATTAATGCGATGGATCTCATGTCCGATTCTGTTACCACTTTTTCTCACTCTACTGCACTGCACTCTATCTTTTATCTTTATGCATAATCATCTACAGTATTTCTGTTAGCTGCCTTTCATATGTTCTCGGCGTGACAAACGTAGTGTTTATGCGCCATCTAGTACTGCGTGTCTACATGTTGCTGCATCTTCCCCATTTCAATGCCCTCTTGTTCAACTTCAAAAAAAAAAACCTTTCCCCTGGCACTAAGTATGCCATAGTCACATCGTCCGTTGATGGATGATAAAATTCGCATTATTGAAATCCAATCTGGCCCCTATGTATCAGAAACTATCTACCGCAACCTCATTCACACCTGTTGTCGATCAAACCCACCCCTCAAACATGGAGCGCTCTTCTATAACTCCTTGGGGAATGGGTCTAAACCGAAAAATAGATTCATCGGGCATGTCCATGAGTTTTCTTTCACTTCCAATTGCTGTGATGCACTGAGCCGTTTATGTTACCAAATCATGAGCAGAAGGGAATCATTGGGATTCATGCTATTTTTATTAGTAAGGAAGATGATGAAAAACGTACTCGAGTTCGAAATATGGGTGATATATACTCAAATCCATTGAAGTCATAATGTATTTAGGTGAAGGTAACCAATCCCAGTCTTTTCAAAATCTTTTTCTGGTGCCTGACGCGCCAGCTACGCATCCCCGAGATACATTCTTGGCTATCATAGGTATCAATGGGTCAGGGTCATTATGATGCATTGGTAATATAGGATTACTCCTAGACTATAATGATGGTATATCTTGCAATAGAGATATATTTCACACAAAAAAGGAGACTCGACTTCACACTTCTAACTGTCCGCCACGGGAAGTCCTCCCGGGTGCCTTGGATATCATTTCCCTGCTGGGATTGATATATAAGTTCCGCACTACAGCATTCACCACAACACCTACCCTGAGCCCTTCGAATTCAAACCAGAGCGTTGGTTTTAAATGAAAACACATAGAAGCAGATGTATCCCATTCTTAATCTGTATTCTGCTCCTTTAGTGTAGGTAGATCTAGTTGTATTGGGAAGATTTTGGATGATTTGTAAATGGAAATTTTGCCAGCTCGAGTCAAGGGTTAAGGTTGAGTCAGACGTTGTAGAAGGGGATCCTTCGTTTGTCGATAGACATAGATTCAAAAATGAGTTCCAAGTATATGATAACTTTGAAAGTACACATACATCACCTTTGATAGTATTCAGACTGGTCAAACATTAACTAGTTCCTAAATGAGCTCTTAACATTGAGTATTTGGTAGTCTTAGACTTGTAGCAATATTGAAGGAAGTGATGATTTATTCTTCCTGAATAGAGTTGTGATTTAAAGATTCATGCAAGGCTGATATTTGAGAGAACAGACATCTTATTCCTGGACAGTTCGTGTATACTCATGAATAACACTACTATACTTTGGTTATAGTTTGGTGACATAAACTGTTTTCAAAGATGTCTAAAAGCTATTTTAGAGAAGATCCAGCGAAAAGGATTATTACGGCAGGGGCACTGCATGAAAGTTTTCGCCGGTATAGAGGGAGTGGTTTGATTTAAATTGAAATAATTCTTGTCATAATTCCCCGCCGACCTCAGCAAATGATGTGCAATTATTCTTGAATACCATCGAAAAAAACATAAGAGTGGCAACTTCACGGCATACTATTCTTCCTGTCTTGGCCCTTCATGCTTGTCAAATAATAGCACTCCTCCCGCAGGAAATACCAGCCTCTCATTTAACATCAAGATCGGTGCTAGTGATGAGCTCTTCCCAATCCTCCAAGATTTTCAATGTGGCCAAGCATTTATCTTTGAGCTGCTGGAGGCCATCTGCGCCAAGAGGAAGTCTCGGTGGGGTTTCCTTTCCAGCCGCCAAGCCCTCTCGTCTAACAATGTCAACGATGCGCTCAACAGCCTTCTTGGGATCACCAGGTTGATTGCCATCAACAGCCTTCAACATGCCTTTCAAAGCTGTGTGCATGGGTTCGTACTCTGGGATCGAAAGTGGTTCCATTTTGACTTTGGCTTCCGAGTATACTTTTGTGCGGTAATAGCCTGGTTCGAGGATCATGGTCCGGATACCAAATTGAGATGTTTCTTTTTGGAGACATTCCACGATGGCTGAAAGTATCATGTTAATAGAGATGATAGAAAGAAGGGCTGCGGGATTTCTTACCTTCCATTCCGAATTTTCCAACACAATATGGACCTGCACCAACCTCACCTTGCCAGCCACCAACGGAGCCCATGAATATAATGGTTCCAGCCTTTCGTTCACGAAAGTGGGGAAGAATTGAGCGAGTCAAGTTGACTGGTCCAAATAGGTTGGTATTGCAGCTCTTCACGAGCCGCTCATGACTGGATAGAAAAACGTCAGTAAATAGTTTTATGAATGATAGAAATCGATTCAAACTGACGTAAGATCCTCGATTAATCCAGCCTCGATGTAACCAGCGTTATTGATCAGGACATCGATGCCGTCATAAAATTTGAGGGCTTCTTGTACTTTTGCATCGAGTTCTGCTTGCGAAGCTGTCACATCAAGTGACATGGTAGCTGCACCGGCATCTTTGAGATGCTTGATACGATCCGTGGATCCGCGGGTGGTGGCAATGGCTCGATCGCAGAAAATAGCTTAGTTTCGATGGAAGGGGATGTGGATTGAAGATCTAAACTGGGACTGCTTATAAGCAAGGTCCTGAGCTAATACTACGCTAGTCTAGTCCCCATATGACCTGATAAATCCACCCCTGTTACTATCGCCTCGGGCTAGAACGCTAAGAATAAGCTCTTCGCCAAAACCGGATGAGCAGCCCGTGATAAGCCAAGTGAGTTGGGTCATGATTTCGTTAAGGATTCGTTCTCCGATATTATTGTAGATCGATGTGTGGTTTCTTTACAATGATAGATGGCTGATTGACTAACTTATGGGAAATAATCTGGAGTGTTGGTCAAGCGTTGTTCTGGCATGCCTTCTGCGGCGGAGTAAATTATAAACCCAATAGTTGGTTTTCAATTACGTATTACGCAATGTGCCACAAGAGCGCCGTTGCAAATCATGAAGACTGCGGGAGATTCATGGATGGCCTGATTCTATGCGCCACATTGCCAGTTCAATATGCTGAGCCTCATGAGCACATTGCTTTTTTTATCAAAGCCGGAGTCTATTGTGTGTATTCACCAGCCTGCCTAATTATATATTCAGCTAAATGAGGCATAAATGATTATTATTACGGAATATGCGTTTCCATGAGGCTTCTGCTTTCTTGATGAAGAAGACTTTACCGTTAATTGGAAGGAAAGTATTGTGTTTATGATGAAGTGATTGCATGCCATATATTATTCATTTAGCTATCCGAACTTGCCAAATGTTTGTCAGGTCCTTTTGCAACCATGATTGCTTTTGACCTCCTCAATCTTCGAAGTAGAAAAGGATTAGTTTTAATATTAGATGGGGCGTTTACTCATTTCTTCCAATATCTGTTCTTTAGTTTGTCTGAGACGTTTTAACGAGGCTCTTTTGTTTCAGGATATTGAAATTAAATTAACTCTCTTGGGGATTTTGAGCGATATGGAAAAACTTCCAATACGAGAAACAATCTTGCACAGTTTGACTGATGAGCTACCTTTGCTGCATGTCCCAGGTAGCGAACCTCCTGCCGAAACACTTTCTATAATCTTTCACCATATGATGCCAAGCCATAGACTGGTGCCTCTTCAATGATAACTGGCAACTAAACTGGCAATGCCGGGCCCGAATACACTGCTTCCTCTACCAGAGGTTCTGAGAAGCTCTCATACTCAAAAGCCATCGTATTCGAAGATCTACGACGTCACCACAGAAGAACTGCATGCGGCCAGCGAATCTCATCCGCCCCTATTACACTACAACAATTTTTTATTCCTGCTGGGATACCGCTCCGCTCAATATAAGTTTCAATGCTCTATAACGAAGAAATCTTTCCGCGCTCTCGCTCATTCGAACCAGAAAGATGGCTCGGACACAATGGCCCTCTTGGCCCTCTTGAGACTTATCCCCCCAGAATCACTTTGTGCCATTTGACAGAGCTACACAAAGTTCTCTTGACTATCTTGGGTACGCTGTTATTTATCTAACGATTTCTGTACTTCTTTTGGAAGTATTGACTTCGAACCTTGGAAACCCGTTCTCTCTGACGTAGATATACATTGTGATTGATTCATTCCACAGGCTAAAGTTGACACTTAAAGTATGAGAGCTTATAGATTGACGGCTACTAAAAGCTTTCAGTGCATGTGTCCTCTACTCTAAATTCCGTGTCTGAAATACAAAAGAAACGGGCTAAACTCCGCGAACGTCATTCGTGTTTCTTGATATCTTGGAGTTCTCTTACAATGCCATACTTATGCTATGGAACTCATGACTAAATCATGAAGTTTTATTTCAACCATCAGACTAAAATACATACGACAAGCGGTATGGTGATGTAGCCAATTAACACAAAAGAAAAGCCCAAAGATAAGGGGCTCTACAGAGACCTTTCTAAATCCACCCAATCAAAAGAAGAGAATGCCCTGGAAGGGCCGACGTCATGAGTTGTTCCTGATGATGAAATCACTTGGTACCGATAGTAGTAGTAGTATGTATAGTAAGTATAAGGTCATTGGATTCATGTCTCTCAGATGCAACTTCATAATGAATCGCCTTAACTGGTGGAGTAGGGACTTGACGAATACTCGACCAAGCCCTCTCTAGTCCCCCGGAAGTATATCCCCCAGTGCCATGGGCTTTTGCGGACTGCCTTGCGACGAGAAATCCAATCGACAGATCTCGCATTAACGTGGAAATGCTTGGAACGCTTTAGAAGGGGTCGGTAGGTCGGTAGACACGCAGATGTAATGCCTCCACATCATCCCACAGTCGCTGTATTGGCGCTAGAAACATCAGTCCATACAGATATTCTCAGCAACGCAGATATCACTACGAATATCATTTAACCTTGGAAACCTCATCTCATCTCAGTAACCCTAACCACACCCATATCACAACAATCAAAATCAAATCCCTACCTACCCAGTACCCAGTAAATAGGTAAGGAACGTAGTTGAAAAAAAAATACAAAAAAGAGAACAATCAATCATCAAATAATCTAATCTAATGTAGATAGATAGATACCTTGGTCCCGCTCTGAAGGCTAAAGACTAACTAAGTACTAACTACTGACTACTAACTAGGTAGGTAACCACACACAGCATACCATATCACACCAAACTATACTCTAGTATACCATATCATACTATATAGTATACCACCATACAACATCATAACACAACCAACCCCATTCATCCACTCATCCATCCATCCATACATACCATACATAAAACATTGGATATACGTTCAACTCAACTCAATTCAATTCGGTCCTCCATCCCCGTCCCCATCTCTATTTCCATCTTCATCTCCATCCCCATCTCCATCCATCACAATTCCCTTCCCTTCCCTAAAATCAAGACAACTCAACTCAAATCATAAAAAAAAAGCATCAGTCCACCCCCCCCCCCCCCCCTTTCACCAATTCATTCAACAAACCCCCGCACCACCCCAAACACCAGCATGGAATCATTTAATTTATTTTCCGTTCCTTTCCTTTGGCCTGATTTCCCATTTCCCATTCCATAAAAACCCCCTCCGTATTCGCCAAATTCAACGTATCATTAAAATGTGTTAGTGTTCCAATTCCCTTCTATTTCCCCCCCTTTCTTCCTTCCTCGACGAGAATGCCATTCGAGATAAGCAACACAGAATTTATGGTTCGCCCCATATTGGCCCTTTTCTCCCTTCCTGTATATATTTCCACATTCGGTGGCCAGTCCAAATAAATCGAATGGTAATGTGATTTTCTTCTGCATTGTTGCGCGACACAATAATTCTGAAGCCAAAATAACATAGCTAACAACATGGGTACCGTTTGTGATTTGATGGCATGGATCCAGATATCGAATTTGACGATTCAATGCACACAAAAACGGTCCGTCTCACACTATCCCGTCCCCAAAATAAGTCGTTTCGTCGATCAATTCATCGTCTGCCCTCAATCATCTAAATCCATGGTGTCCTAGATCCACACCATTTACTCCTACTCCCATATCCTCTCCACCTGTACTCGCTCTCGAAAAATGGCCATGATTAAATTCTGGTATACTCCTGGGAAGTGGCATGCCGTAACTGCTTCCGCTTCCTTGTCGTATCGGAGGTCGTCTTCCACCAATTCCATTTCCATTCACACTTACAACTCCATTACTCATTTCGCTCATACCACCAGGACTCGAAACACTAAAAGAGCCCTCTCTATTCTCGACATTAAACTCTCTCTTGAAATCCATTCCGTGAGCATGACCACTTAGATCATGGAATCCTGGATAGTCCAAAGGTTGATATTCCATCCCTGAATTCATGATCGGTGGCGATGTGAACGGAGTGCTTTCAGCAGACATACTACCAGTCACACTTGGACTACTTAGTTCTTCAATTCTTTTGTCAAATGCTAATCCCCCATTTGCATGTCCCATCTTGAAATCATTGGGACCACTAGTGGCTATAGTATTATAGTTCTGTGGAGGGATGCTGATACCTGTGTTTCCAAACCCATCAAATAGGTCAACGTCCGCGCACATTTGAGTATTTTCGGGAACATTCTGCAACATAGGATTTGCGAGACCTGGAATAACATCGTGGACTTTGGTGAGAAGGAGAGGGAGGAATCGATGATCGCCGTTGCGGAGGATGGAGAGCATAGTCATGAATTGATGAAGGTAATCGCGGGGGCCCAACTTGAACGGGTCAGACTGAGCTGGGAGGAGAGAGAGAACATCGGTTAAGGAACATGCTACATCGAACAGCTTTTCAATCTACAACATCCACTTGTCAGCAAGTTGCACCTATAAAATATTGAAAAAGAAGAATACTCACCAATCCAACACCATGAACCTCCATGCTCTGATGACTAAATTGATTTGTCATCTGCGCCAAATCCCTAGCAATATCGACTGGATATTGGAATGTCATGGTTGGATCATCACAACTGCTACTGAGACATCCGTTTTGTATGCTTAATTGCCAAACCATTGTTCGTAGCCATTGTTGACTTGTTCTAAGGTCTGCTGTTTGATTTTCTGTGCTATTAAGATATATTGGGAGGGCTTCGGAAAGTTGCTTTTGAAGAGAGGCGAGGTATGCTGGGGAACAGTCGCTGCGAGTTTTGTTCCAGAGTGCCACGAATTGATCGTCGAATGGACGATACACGTTGACGAGGTGGATGAAGCCATGTAAGTGGTGATTTTGGGGATCAGTAGGATCATCATTTTGTGAAGGGAGGTTAATCGTGGCTTGGAGAGAAAGAGGTCGATGTCGTTGAAGTGCGTATGATCTATATTACTGTTAGCTTTGACTTTGGACAGTAGATCGCCTGGGGGGGAATCTCACCTTTCTGTGACGAATAACAACCAGTATAATCTTCGTCTTCGTGAAGACTCGATAAGGTCGAATTGAGTATATGAGTCCTCTTTCACCATATCCAGGGTGTGTGCCAATGTTGTGGCTTCCCGTAAATGGAACCAAGCCTTATTATGTAAATCCAATCCGTAATAACATGCGAAGAGGAAAAAGCTGGTCACTAAGCTATTGTGTGTGGGTGATTCGCAATAATCGTAACTCTTCCTCACCTTCAATGTCTCTTCCATCAACAAGGTTCCGGAAACAATATTCGCACCAGGTAGATTGTCCAGTCCGAGGGGATCACCAGGTATTCCCATTCCAGGTTGTATCATCATGAATGCACACATCGCTGTCAAGAGACAGTAGGTATCGACATTCTGATCCATATACAGCGATTGTTGTTCTAATCTTTCTCTGTGTAAGATCGGCATGGTAGGATACATATTCGCAAAGAAGAATTCCGTACATTCTTTCACCATCTCTGCCGTGAGAAGACCTGGCGTAGGTGCGAGTGTGGGACTGCATGGTGGACTTTGAACACCATTCATGCGATTCGCGGTTTTGGTTGAGAGGGATGCTTGTTGATTGTTTCTCAATTCGCTGATAACTTTGGCTCTTGAACCTTTCGGACCTTTCTTCTGTGGGATGGCATTATAAGTACAGGATAATTGTGCTGTAGAACAATTGCGACATGGATTTACTCCATCACATTTAACCTTGCGACGATGACATGCGTCGCATGCTCGTTTCACCGAGGACGACATAATGGCGGTGGAGGAGGAGAAGATGGCAGATTATATTTTATTTTTGGTACCTCAAATGTGACGATCACCTTCAATTGATAGTCGAGGGGTCGCGTCAAACAATGGAAAACAAATGAGGCTGTAAAATTGATGATCAAAACGAATTGAACACCAAAGCCTCGAATGTTTATGTTTTTTTGGGAGGGGTCGATATTATTGTACGTGTGTAGAGAGATACCGTCGTATCGTATCGTATCGTATCGTCTGCGTGTGGATGATATCGTGTTATCGACGTCGTTCAAGTAATATGATTCTGATCAGGTCTGGTCTGGTCTGGTCTGAGTGGAGTACCGGTAGGTATGTGTGGAGTTGATTCGAAAGTATATTTCGTGTTGGTGCAGCTTTGGTGTCAAACAATGATACAATGATAGTCGGATTATCCTCGATTACTCGATTACTCGATAACTCGATCACTCGATAACTCGATAGACGATAATGAAGAATAAGATCAGAGGATTGAATTCCTGGAGTACTTATTCGGTCCGTATATTCCTGTATGGCGGAGACGGGATGGTACTCATTTCATGGAGATGCGGGGGTTGAAGGATCGCGAGGTCGTATAATTGGGTGAGATATATGAGGCTGGCTGTGGAAGGTACCCGAATTCCAATTTACCTACTGTACGTACTTTTTACTTCTTTCCTCTCTTCAACGGATAACGGATTGAAAATGAAAAAGTAGTAAATTTGGTAACTCAATCCAATCTCTTTCTCTCTTTCGCTCTCTCCGCAGTTTTTGATGTTGGGTTGAAGTTTATCGTGGAGGATTGTTTGGAGAGAATGAAGGGGAGGGGGGAAGGGAAGGGGTAGAAAACAATCAATCAATGGATGGATATGGATGGATATGGATGGTGCCAGACGGCCAGTGAAGCTTTATTAGCTTAAGCGTGTTGGTTTGATATTAAAGTGGATCCCGACGAAGTTTATGAGTGGCAGTGGCAGTTTATAGTTGATTAGGTTGGTATAAAATGTGGTTAAGTGGTTTTCATGTGTGTGGACCAGATGGATGGGTTGTAACGTGGATGTTGATTGAGTGGAGAGAAGAAAGAGGTGAGGGATGAGGGATGAGGGATGAGACTCATGAGACTCACGAAAGAGGTCTTCGTCAACGTCGAAGTCGGAAGTCGGTACAGCAGCCAAGCCAGGTAGGTTCAAATGTCAAGAGGTTTATTTTAAAGTGTGGAAATTGCAATGAGAGGTGTGTAGCTTTGGGTGTGGTGTGGTTGGTGGGTGGAGGGTGGAGGGTGGAGGGTGGTGTGATGGTGGTGGTGGTGGTGAGTGTTGGTGAGTGTTGGTTGAATTTGTGAGAGATGTCAGAATAGACAAATGGAGGTTGTATTGAAGTATGTTTGGAGAGAAAATATGTGATGGTGGTGGTGGTGGTGGTGATCGTGTGGGTGGTGTGGGTGGAAAGTAGTTGAAGTGGGATATTGCGGAAGTGAGGGGAGGTGCGGGAGACTTTGGATGAAGATGAAGTGAAGCAAGAAGCAAGAAATGATGGATGGATGGAAGGATGAATGGATAATAATAATAATAAAAATAATAATAATACTGTAACAATAATAACCTTGAAATAATAAGACGGGGGAAAGAGGAGAAGGATTGGATTCGAGAAAAGATCTTATTATTAGTTGATCGATCGAGTATAAGTATAATAAAAGTATAAGCTGATGATAAAAAAAAGGCTTTTTCGAAAACCAATTAAAATAAAGAATTATAAAAATGAACCCTTTTGGTAGTTAATAAATAGTAGAATGGAATCCAAGACTCTAATTGATATACCGGTAATATTCCATTCATTTGGTTTTAAGCTTTTCTCATTTCTCTCTTCTCTCTTCTCTTTCCCTTTTCTCTCTTGCTTCACTATACCTAGTCCTTCCGTTTTTTCCCTCGAATCTTTCTTTGCTCTATCCTGTCTTGTGTCTTGTGTCTTGCCTTGCTTTGCCCTGCCTTGTGTTTGCCGTGCCTTCAAGGGTCTTCTCTTCTTGTTAACAAATCAAATCAAGTGACGGGATTTTGGGTTCCTTGACACTTTTTGATAGGATGCGATATATATAAAAAAAATCAAAAGCTGTAGAACTCTTTCTTACCTTAGCTTTTTCTTCTTCAACCAAGCACGACAGGGTTTATGAGTACACGGGTATCGTAGTTAAGTAATAACTCTCCTCCGCAAAGTAACGTAGCAAATGGGCTGTGCTGTGTCAGCTCAAGGTCAGGAGTCGGGATACTCCAGTCTCCAGCTATTCTCTCCAGCTATTCTCTCCAGCTCTTCTCTCCAGCTCTTCTCTCCAGCTATTCTAATACCTCCTGTGCCTACCTGGTAAATGTCGATACTTTCCCGGTATTCGATTGGAAATATTCGACCAGAAAATAATCCAGTACACCTGACCCAACACTCTTGTTAAGAGGAGTGATATCCCGGCCTTGACTTGATGTTGCTGCTTTCGTTGGATAATTGTGGATGTCGAATTTCGATGGCAAAGAATCTCAGAGAAGAGGTGAGGCAAATGAAATGGAAAATCAACAGCAAGATTCGAACTGGGTCAACTATCATACTTTGACATGGTATGGACGAAAGTATATGAAGTATTAGATGATAGATCTTACCCAGTTGCAGATCCAATTTGCATCTCAGCAATAAGGTTCAACTTTTTATGTTTGGTGTAACTCGATATGGGACGGACGAAAGATGCTTAGATGAGGAGATTTCGAACTCAAAACATAATTCGATCTTCATCTAGTTAAAAGGTAGGTAGGTAACACTGGTACAAGTATCAAGGTCTCAAGCTTTAAATAAGCATTCTATCAAGTTGGTTCTCCCTTCAAAACACATCATCACAAAGTTTTGTCCTACTCTTCTACAGTATAGACTGGAAAAGAAGTTCGAAAGTATGAATATCGAGATCATCAATATCCTGAGGATATCATCGTCTCCCGAGTCCCGAGACGGCGCGCACGCTTCATACGACCATACTCTCACATCACATCTCATATGAATATTGAAGTCTCTTAACCCAATCAGAATCAACCATTCATCTCCTTGTATCCAAAGACCAAACCTTACTATATAAATCACTAAAAAACCTATCATTATGGGCGACGCTACGGGTATTGCCATCCATCCAAGAACTTTTAAGCTTCAGAAACCAGAGACGGCTTTCAAATTCTTACACCGTCGGTTCTCGGCCGTCAGTTTTCACCAATGAAAGCATCCTTCAAACCTTATTCAGCAAAGTCATCTATCTTTCCTGTACTAGTATCGACGCCAAATTCTCACTTCTGCCTCCAAAATGGGTCGTTGCTGAAGAGAAAAGGAGAAAGCTGACGAATATTCGCGTATTACAACATACAGTAAGAGGGAAAGTTCCGTGCCAGCTTTGTTCATTCTGCCTCCAACTGTCCAACACTCATATGGATTTCATTTTTCCATTACTTTCTCTACCTAATCCTCTATACTTACAGTATTACCTTTTTCCCCAGTCAGTCTCTACCAAATCCCAAGACTCACAGTATTCATCTTGTCATCCATTCATCCATCCATCCATCTATCCATCCATTCTTTCAACGATTCCAACCAAAAAGCATTTTTTTTCCCTAACTTTAACTTTAACCTACTCTCTCTACCGTACCATACTCTTCATCCTTTTTCGGTACACCCCGAGATTTCACTAATCCCTTATTCGGATATCTCTCCGAAGTTGTCAAACCAATCGTCACTCGCACGGAGATGAGTACTAATCAGGACAATCTATCATAATATCTCGGGCGACCGATACTAAGCTAAACTAGGTAGGTACTATAAAATGCAAGGTTAAATCCTAAATCCCTCCCCCTCCAAGGTTGTGAATTATCTTATTTTTACCTATTTGGGTCAATTCAGGCGACGTAACCGATCCATCTGATTTACAGGTGGTGGCTTTTTTTTTTCTTTTTTGCCTTTTTCCCTTTCTCCATCAATTCAAAATCAAGCCAATGCGTGCCAAGAATTCTTCGCGTCTTCTATTTCATTTATGAGGCTGCTGATCTCTGTCCTATCTTTTCCCCTTCGGTCGATTCAAAAGTGGTTGGGGTAGATATTGAAGTTACATCGTCGATTCGTCGCAGGATGGATTGAACCTGGCAATGCAGACTGCGCAGTACATATTGTAGAGTTAGAGTAAAAGGTTTAAGGATCGTTCGATGGATTGTTTACCTTGGTATACTTCTTGCTGCACGACGATACTGTACTGTACGTAAGGATTGCTCAATCAATCAATCTATCGATCAATCTATTGTCCGCACCTGGGAATTTCGCACAACATATACTCATGGATGGTTACTGGGTTGGAACTTATCTTCTTTCGCTTTCGCCTCAAGTAAAGTGATTGTTACTATTTCCAGTACAGTCCTGTAACTCTTCTTGTACGACGATTCGTATGGAGCACATACATACATACATACATATATACATACATATCATTTAACCAATACAATCCAATTCAATCCAATACACATACATTCAGATATGCAAGCATGGAAAAATCACCAACCAACTACAGTCCGATCAACTAGTACAGTGCATGCCATGTCATGTCATGTCCTGTCATGTCATGCTATGCCATGCATACTATACTCGGAAAACATCAAATTATCACCCTACCTACCTACCTCTCTACCCTACCTAAACCTAACCTAACCTATCCTATCCTAACCTTACCTGCTCTGTCAGAGTGACACAAATCAGGCACCATACATACCATGCCATGTTCTAATAAAATGATCATCACTCACTAGGTATGGTATGGTATAGTATCCCCTCACCGGGAACATAGCTATAGGTAATAGGTATAGGATAGGACCACAGCTATAGGTACCTAACTACTATATCCAAATCAATAAATAAAATGCCTGCACTGCACAGTCTATCTGCAATTAACTGCCCTGCCTATCAATTGCACCTAACTGCAAACACCCATTTACATTTACATTTTACATGCATTTACATTACTATTTCACTCTCTCACTCATCGTACTGTATTGTACTATCCCCATTCCGATCATGCAATCGATAAATGTTTATCGACTCGTGTGATACGAATGACGAATGACTCAATCCAATAAAAACCTCCAATCTAATCCCATCCCATCGCATCGTCGCTAAAATAGACTGAATAGAATAGTATAGGCAGATATTCCGAGTTATATATGTATGTATCCATGATATGATATAATATCATATGGTCCTCGAAGTCTCGAATATACGATTCCGAGTTTTAGGTTAGGTTAGGTAGGTTGGGTACGGTATATGGATGGGTAAGGCAAGGCAAGGAAGGCTACATACATATATGATAGTCTGTCTAGTCTAATCTGGTCCAATCTTGGATGAAAAAAATTCATGAAAGAATCTACGATGCGAAGGGGGAAAGAAAATAGTTTACAGAGTTTCAGGGCGATCAATTGATGCGAGAAATTGCATTGAATGGATTGAAAATCTTTCTTCCGTCGGGATTTTGGATTTTGGATTTTGGGCAAGGTAGGTATTTTTTTGGTATCGTATAGGGTTTATGGACTATGGGCAAGGTAGGTATTTTTTTGGTATCGTATAGGGTTTATGGACTATGGGCTATGGGCTATTTGTGATGATTTTATTATTCGTCTATATATATACATACATTACTTGATGAGGAGGTAGGTAGGCAGGTAGGTATAAACTTCCGATGAATCCGAATCGAGTGTCTCTTTCCACTTGAGGGAGAAGAGGAGAGAAGAACAGAAGCTTATACATTATTATTATTACGATTATTATGACTATTATTATCTAGACAGAAAGTATTACCTACCTACACCATACATCACAAGTTTTCCTCAAAAAAATGCAAATGTAAACTTATCTACCTAGGTAGGGAAGGAAGATCTATCTCACTGTAAAATGTAGATATCTACCTAGGTATCTAATCTACCTATCCATCACATGATGATCCGAACATCCAAATTCTTGGAAATACATACCACACGGTAGGATACATATACAGATATAGATATAGATAGTTAGATAGGACAAACACAAACACAAAGAAACCCATCAATCTCGCACACATCTCGCGCACATTATCTGCATGACAGACAAGGTCAAGTCTAGTTATCACGACACGACACAACACAACACGACACGACCCGAACGGAAGGAAAAAAAGGACCGAAACCCACGCTCGCTCTTGTCTTTTGGGGGGAGGGCGTTCGATGGGAAAAATGGAAGAATGCGGAGAACCTTCTAATGCTTCCATGATGCGGAGAAAGAACTCCTGCTTTGGATGGATGTTACGAGCGAGCAACCTTCTAGAGCACAGATTGACTGACTAGACTGATTGGATTGCATTGGGAATTGGAATTGAAAGTTGGACGAGCCTCATGATCAGATCGATCTGAGTCTTTTTTTGACATACATATGTACATAGGTACCTATAGTACGTGAATGTGAATCGTTTTCTGGGGAAATTCTTGGGATGGGGGGGAAAGGAATGAATGAATGAATCGAAGTATTAAGGTCGGTGTACCATGTATTAGGTATTAGGTATGAATTCATCTAAACCACCTAATAATTACTTGTTGATATAAAATAGTTCTACATACACTAGCTCGATACACAACAATAACAAGTTCAATATTACTGCAGTTTGATTGTTGGGTTAATAGATAGATATTTTTTATGGGAACACTTTTTTCCGACAACGATCGCTGGTTTCTCCGGCCGAGTCCTCTCGCTCCGTCTCCAATCTTTTTCAAAATCTGGATCAATAGAGAGAGTGTGTTTGTTTTCCTCATCTCACGTGTACGTATATCTTCATCATTTCCCATTTTTTCCCATTTTTTCCCCTTGGCATATCTATATATTGGCACATGTGATTGATAGAAAGATATACAAATCCGACAAGACAAGACGGTCGGAATAACTTCTTCCCTATCGTCTCATTCGTTTACTTCATCCATCCCATCCATCGTTTCCTTTCAATCTCCCATGCCATACCATTCTTTTCCCCACACTCCTCATCTCATCTCATGTCATGTCATGTCATGCGCCCCTTTCTCCCGAGCTCTGTTCCTGGATTTTGGCCCCAACCGATCCTATCCTAACCTACATTTGATCAAAGTTTTGTCTCCAGACCTACTTGGGATTTGCTTTCCAGTGACTGACTGACTGACTGACTGTTATCAAAATGATTAATCATTCATTCATTCATTCATTCCGCTATTCTATGTAATTCTCAGGTCCTTCCTGTCTTGGGGTCAGGAGATCATTTTGATGTCTGTCTGTCTGCATCATATCATGATTCATTACCTGTAGTTTCTGATTCCTTGGGAATGCAAGTGGTAAATGTAAAATTTGGTACACTTACACCTTTTGAGAAAATAAGAGAAGGGTAATCTGGAGATGCAGGTGTTGGTGCTGATGTTGGTATGTATGGAGATTGGATTGGATAGGATAGGAGAGGATAGGATAGATTGAGATTCCTTCCTTCATCTCCACAATCAATTACCCCGGATCACGCCCCCTTTCCTCTCATTCTCCTCTCCGCATTATTTTTCTCCCGTGCTAAGTCTGGTAGGTTTGGGTCAGGGTCTATGTCTGGAAATCCCCAATTTATTGGTTTGGGTTGTGGCTCGGTTCGGTTGGGTTGAGTTGGTGATTTGATGCAGGTATGGTATAGTGCTGGTAGGTAGGAGTTTACCCCACAATCTTGTTCACTTGTTCACTCACCTAGGACTTTCCTTGTTTTGTACCACGCCAGATATACTATCTTCTCCGTGTCCCTCCGTGTTTTTTGATTCCGTACTCAGGACATTCCCATGTCCATCTGATATTCCTCCGTGTTTTTATCCCCTACATTCACATCCACGTCTACTACCCAGTAAGTACATCAGATCAACATCAATACAATCCTCGGTACCCTTTCCGAACGAACTTTCCTTTTCCCATTTCTCTCTCTCTTATTCGTCATTCTATCTACCTATATCTACCTATCCCAGGCCCGGTATCTAGTCCGCCCGTCCATCCGTTCATCCGTCCGTTCTCAATTTCACACTTTGCGCCGCTTATTATCCTCATGCTTATGCTTATGCTTACCGACTTTAGCTTGTGGTCAGACTTGATCAGCATGGGGTCCCCGGATTTCTTTTACTCCACATGTGGGGGTATATCTAGTGATCAAATACACCAAATTTTATAACGTATGTTCAAAACATAACTTTTTAATATTTTCACTTAAGTATTTTAAAATAATTTTTTAAAGCTTTAATATTTATATTAATTAATAATAATTTTATAATTAGATTTTTAAATAATTTAATAAATATATTAAATTAAAATTAAAATTTAATTTATTATTTTAATAATATATAAAGTTTTTAAAATACTTTTTAATATTTATATTATAAATTCTAATAAAATTGATTATATATTAATAAATTATAAAAAATTTATTATTTTAAATTTTTATAAAATAATTATTATATTTTATAATATTATTATAAAAATAATTAAAAGATATTTAAATTATATTTAAAAGGGTAAATTTAAAAAAAAGTTTTTTGAAAATTTAATTAATATTATAATTTTTAAAATAAATAAAATAATTAATAAAATTTATAATAAATTATTATAATTATATTAAAATAAAATTATAAAGTTTTTTTAAAAAATATTTAATATAAAAATTAATTAATTAATAATTTATAAAATAATTAAAAAAATTAATTTTATTTATAAATAATTAATAATAAAAATAATTTAAAAAAATATAAAGTTAAAAAATGATTAAATAAATAAAATATAATTTTTTTAATAAAATTAGATTATTTATATTAATAAATTAAATAGTAATAATTATATTAATAATTACAAATATAAATATAATTGAAAAAACATTAAAATAAAAATATAAAGATAATTAATAAATTATACAAAAATTTTGATATTATTAATATATATAATTAAAAGTTATATTATATTAATTATCTTTTTAGATATTTTTAATATAAATATTTTTTATAATTTTATTATTAAAAATATTTTATCTATATATAATCTATATTTTAGCCTATAATTTATTATTATAATAAATAATATTTCGGTTTATTATATTTTTGTAAATAAAATTAAAAAAGTGGCAATAAATTATAAAATTTTAATTCGATATTTTTTATTATATTTTTTTGATTTATATTTAATTAAATTAAGTTTTAAAAATTTAAAAAGTTTTATATATTAAAATTATTATATTAAATATTTTAAATATTATATTTATTAATATTTTTTTAAATAAATTATTAAAAAAAATTGTATTAATATAAAAACAATTATAAGGATAAAGACATATTTTTTGAATTATAAAATTTATTTATAATATTTTTTTTATTAAATTAAATTAAATTTTTAGTTTATATAATTATTATTTATTAAATATAAATATTTATTTTTTATTATTTATAAATTATTAATTTTTTAATTTTAAAAAAATATTAAATATATTTTTTTATTATTATTCTTTATAATATATTTTAAAAATATTTTTTTTTTTTTAATATCTATTAATATTTTAATTAATATATTTAGAAAAAAAATATTATTAATAATTTTTAATTATTTTAAAATAAAAAATTCTTTATAAATTAATTTTATAATATTATTAATTATTTTTTATTAAATAATATTTATTATTTTTGTATTTAATTATTTTTTATATTTTTATAATAATAAAGATTTTTTTTTTATATATATTAATAAAAAAATGGGGGTTTTAAAGTTTTTTTGAAATAATAAAATAATAAATTAATTATTCTATATTTATAATAAATAGAATAATAATATAAAAAAAAATAATTATTAATAATAGATTTAAAATAAAGGTTAAAAATATTATTATTATAAAAGGAATTAATAAATATTAATAATAAATTATGAAATTGAAATGGGGATAAAAGTGAAAAAAGGCTTTTCCTTTTTTTTATTATTATAAATTTTAAGTTATTATAGATTCCATTTATTAGCCCATTTTATTATTTATATATATAATAATAATTTTAATATTATATTTTTTTTTTTATAAAAAATATATTTTTTTTATTTAAATTATTTATTAATTAATATTGTATAATATTGTTTTGTAATAGAAATCCAATATATACAATTATAATTGAAATATTTGTATTTTGTATATTTTTAATGTTTAAAAATTTTATATTAATATTTTTTTATTTTAAAATTTTCTTTTTTTTAAATATTTATTTTTTTTAATTGCTTTTTTATTATAATATTATGCCTAATTCTTTTCTTCTCTTTTTTCTTTTTATCCTTTAATTTTTTTTATTTATTATTATTTGTTTTAAAACTTAAATCTAATTTTGTATGTTATATATACTTTTTTTTGAAATTCGAGGCCTTTTTTAATAAAAGGGATAATTATACATTTTTCACGAAAAATATAATATATTTTTACTTTAGCAATATTCTAATATTTTTTATTAAAATGTTTTTAAATATATAGATTATATAAAATATCCTTTTATTATTTTTAATTAATAATATTATTAAATTTGTTTTTATTATTTTTTGTTAATTTAGTAAAAATAATCCATTTTTGTAATATCAATTTATTTACTAATAATATATATTTTAGATCTATCCAATTATTTATTTTTTCTTATATTTTGTAATTAAAATCGTTTTAATTCTTTTAAAAAAAATTATTTATATTAATAATCTTATAAATAACTAAATAAAGCTTTTTATTTACAAATTAATTAAAAGCAAATTTATAATATATTTTGTTTATAATATTCTTTATTTTCGGATTAAATATAGATTTACAAGAAGGAAAAGTTTAATAACAAGATGTTAATATATTAAATCTAAATTTAATCTTAATAAAAAAGATATTTGAAAAAGAAAAAAGAAAAGGAAAAAGTAGTGATAGCAAAAGCAACAAAAGCTTTATCATTTTTTATTGTATTCTTTATAGATCGTATATTTTTCAAAAAAAGTTCTTTACATTTTTAAAAAATAAAAATAATAATAATTAATAAAAACAAAGGCGTTTATTTTTAAAATAAGATTTTTTTAATAAACTTATAAATACAAATAGATTTTTTAAAAATAAAAAAAAATAAATCCATTTTTTTAATAAAGTGTTTTACTTTTCTAATCTTTGCAACCATTTTGTATCAAAAATTAATTAAATTAAAATAATAATGGTGAAAATATAAATAATGAAATTATAATTAAAACTAAAAATGGGTTTGTTTAAAAAAAAATCTGTTTAAGCACTAAAAGTCATGTTTTGGACACACGTTATGAAATTTGGTGTACCCCTACCTAGGGTTCAGATGTCATGTCATGTACCCCGGATCCGGATAATCGAAAAGGCCCGATGATCAATTGGAAAACTCGGAACGGAATGGAAAAATGTTTTTGGTTTCTTACCTCAACTTTACTTTGTTGGGAGGGTTTGATGTGATATGATCTGATCTGAGCGGATTTGATCTCATGTTTTCTTGCACTGGATTTGGATTTGGATTTGGATTTTGATTATGATCTCTTTTCCATGAGATTTATAGATGCGTCTGGAATTGAATGGAATAGATCATATCAGATCAGATCAGACCAGATCTCCTGACAGAATTTAGTTTGACTTGGTTTCAAACTGGAAAACTGGGAGATGACAACATGAAATTTATATGTTATGGCGCTAATCGCGGAACTGAACTTGAACTCTGGAGTCTTTTCTACGTACGTACCTCCTAGGTAGGTAGATTTTGACTAACTACCTGCCTCTCTAATGATCACGGAGGGAGGGAGGGGGATATCCTTTTTGATATTTCCCCATATCATTCTATCCCACTCCATAAATAATTCGGAAGTTGCAATCCGCGCCGAAGTATTAGCATAATCATTTTTCCCCATCTTTTTTCCCCGTCTTTTTTCCCATGTCACTACCCTTAGGCTGTTTACAAAATGTTTTTTCTTTGCTTCTACAGAGATTATATCATCTGCCCGGGGTCGGAGCTATAATATGAGAGAGAGATTAGATTCAAGTCACGGTCCAAGTCACGGCTTAGGAGTTGGTTGGATCCTGACCCCTTAGCGAACAATCATAAGGGTGGTTGGGATTTTTTATTATTTCTATTTCATCGTGTATTCCATCGTCTTGTCTTGTTTACAGGATTGGTAATGGTGATAAAAATAGTAATATTTCTTGTTATTATTGTTTATCGAGCTAGTTAGTGTATGTAGAACTATTTTATATCAACAATATTTATAAATGATACATAATCTCGAAATATCTATCTATCTATATATCAAGATACATATAGTATCTACAATATAATATATAAATCATTCACGATATTATAACGGAGTTGAATATCAAAGTGATGAATGGCTATTTCATATATGAGGATTTTGTAAGTTTTAAGAGTCTCTTATGGGACTTGAGCGTGGGACGGGACTTGACTTGATGATGCTTTGATAGTTGGCAAGGTACCTATATATCAGTAGGTAGAGAATAAGAAAAAGGAAAAGAAGAAGGAGAAGGAGAAGGAAAAGGAGAAAAAGAAAGAGAAGAAAAAGAAAAAGAAGGAAAAGAAGAAAGAAAAAAAGAAAAAAAAGGAGAAGGAAAAAAAGAAAAAAAAAAAAAAAAAAAAAAAAAAA
>JANPYM010000006.1:2752329-2778430 GCA_025890175.1 Ciborinia camelliae
AAAAAAAAAAAAAAAAAAAAAAAAAAAAAAAAAAAAGAAAAAAAAGAAGAAGAAGAAAAAGAAAGAAAAAGAAAAAAAGAAGGAGAAGGAAAAGGAAAAGAAGAAGAAGAAGGAGAAGGAGAAGGAGAAGGGAGAAGGGAGAATAGATAATGATGATTCATAGTATGTAGGTATTAGGTCTATTGATATATGCTTAGCCCTATATCCACTAGCTAGTTTGATGATTAATCATCTGAAATCCTCTATACATAACGGGATTTCAGAGAAGTGAGTTATGGTGATGATGGATGAGAGAATGGGGGATATAACATGAACATACTTTCTCGTACACACCGTTAATAGATAGGTATCATGATTTTGTGATGGAAGATCTGAAGATCTTGGGGAGTGGGTGGCGGGTAGTTGGTAGCTGGTAGGTCGGATTAGGAGATGGAGATGGAGATAGAAAAGGGGGAAGGGAGGAGGGCATCATAAAGACAAATATAAATAATTTGATGAAAAGCATTGTATATGAATATAAATATTATAATTTTATTATTAATGAATCTACGTTAGTTCATTATATCATTACCATCTTAACTAATGAATACGGTAATACGAAGCCGTAATCTGTTTCGCTCAGCTTACTATGTGAATTTCTAGAGGGGGCTAATGATTGCACGACATGTTATTTCCAAGTTTGATTAAAGCGAGCTTGGTTCTCGTGAGTCGTGAAAATACTTCCATTTTGCTTTACAAAGCTTCAAAACGGTATGAAGTTATACGGTATCCCTACTCGCGCGCGAGAGAGGCTGGGAAGTGTGTGTTACCATCACGAAACCTTTCATGATTCTTCGATGGCCTGAGCAACGCAGTTGGCTCGGACAATGCTCGGCCGCACTTGGTCGAGGAAGCCATGCTTTTCTGTGGCGTTCCAGGGTTTGTAATCGAGTTCGAGGAGAGGAGCTTGGAATCGGCCTTGACATTCAATAACTGCCGTCTAGACAGGTGGATTCGCCTGAATGATATTCTTCATCGTGGTAGGCGTTGGCTCTTGTGCGGTCATGAAAGTGATAATATCGTCTGCCCATGCTCTGAAGCGCCGCCGCCAGGGTTTTGGGGGATGGAGCTCGATTAAATCACTCAAGGCTTGTTCGTTCCTTTGCAGGAATGTTGGAAACACATCTTGGTGTAGCTCATACCTCTTTTGCTTTATGATAGTCAGATTGCTGACCCAGTCACTATTATCTCTACATATATGACCGAGTCATGCGCTTGGTGAAATATATTCCGAATCCCGAGAGTCATCAAGCATCTCGTGGAGAAGCAGGCCTGTCTCGCTAGATCCCATCGCAGTGCTCAGTCTAACCCTCTGGCAAAATTCCATCTCCATATACAAAAACTTCAAGGTTCTGAAGCATCGCTATGCAATGCGTGTCATTATTATAGCAGTCGACGACAAGAGAAGTTGCCGTTATTGCTCCGTAGGAATCAGAATATTGGAAAACTTGGGTGGTCAGTTCAGCTGTAAGCGGTATTGGAAGAAGCAATACACAAGTCGCTCCGGCGAACAAGGTGATTCCTACAGTCCAGTTGAGACTTTCGGCATGAAATACCGAAATGGCCAAAGACACTCTTTTTCCCTGGACGTACACAAAACTTTTGGTTTGTGACCAAGCGACTGAATCAGCAATTGGGAGATATATGCCATCATATGATTGATCTATATGTGATAGATAGGCACAGACTTAGGTTCGCAGGTGGATCCAGAAGTATGAAGAATGTAAAATGGCACATTTTTGCCTTTTTCAAAGGTCTTTTGAATTGGAACGGACTAATTCGACGGGCTCTTGGTCTGGAAAATCGTCCGAATCTGGCATCGTAACATTTTCCATCAGCTAATATTGCAAGATATGGTTAGCAATAGACACAGGCTCGTTTGGTAGAAGCAAAGTCTAACAACCAGTTCGTTCAACCAGCGATATATGAGCCTCGGGACTCTTCCTGTGGGATGTGAAGAAAGAAGGCTTTTGACTTTTCTTGTCGGCTGTGAACTCAATTCTGGGGCTGGTCACTTACAGCATGTCCCGCCTTGCGAGCAGCGATAACGAGGATGATTTATCGTAGATCAAGAGGCCCCAAGTCATACGGCGAAGCGGCCACTTATCGCACCGAAGTGTGGACATTTTGTCCAAAAGGATAACCCGCTTTTTGTCGCTGAGCAGCTGGAGGATCTTGTTAAGAAGGTTGAAAGTTCTCACTGACTAACTGAAATTCTCTGAAAGCTTTCCCTTTGGTATGTTGCGTTACCTAGAATCGTTAGAAGCAATATATTTTAATTGTAGAGCAAATGAAGTGGGGGTTATATATACAATTTTAGTTCAGAGGTTGGGGGATTGAGCATGAAGGGGGACTATAATTTTGGGGAGGGAAAAGCAGGGAGTGTGAGTGTTAGAAGGCCTCAACGAAGCTTATAGAAAATGAATGCATCGATGGGAAATTTTCTCGAGTGTTTATTCACTGATTGGAGGGTCCTGGATGAGCCCGAGATACAATATAGTATCAGAGTTTTCTCACAACATAGTTATCCACTTGGATTTTCCATCTCCTCTAATATCTCGTATCTATAATTCAGCCTTCTTATACTCTTACTCCTCTTCCATCAAACTCACTATAGATATCACAGAAGCATAATAAATATGGCTTGAAAAACAGAGACAAAGAATGGATTGCAACCGGAGGGCTTAGAAGTTCATCTCAACGGGTTTCTCCCTGCATCTCATATATCAAGCCTCTTCTACCCAGTGTCAAAGTTGATCCGGCTGAGAGATGTGAAATTGACAACGGAAACAGTGAACCAATGATATGAAACTCGATGTAATACCGTTGAAATCTTTTCTTCTAACTATCAATTTTGCGTATGCAGAAGCATCGTGTGTAAAGATCTGAAGAAGGGTTATGTACAGGCAAGTAGATATTCCGTTCTCATGATTATTACAAGATATCCTTCCATCAGTATGATTGATCGACAGCAGTTATATAAATCAAGATCCAGCAGAATTAGCACTAGCTGGGTAACTTCGCTGCCTCGTCGAATCGTGGTATTTTAGTTTAGAAACGGAAACTTTTATTTTGAAAACCGAGAGAAAGGTAGTAAGTGGATAGGGAAGAAAATTGAATGGACGGGCTTTCCTTAGTGGGATTCAAGCAAGATGACCAAATACCAAGATGCCATGCACAAGTTGAATCTTTGTGGTGAATTCTCTAAACATCTCGATATTATTGTCTGAACTTTCTATAAAACACTTGAGGATATATTTCTTATCCCTTTCTTTTCCCATCAGTACTCATAGCGCATCTGTCATACGAAGCCGACAAGGATGGAAATTCAGGCGGTTTCTGAGTTAAGATATCGTTCGTTTTAGCTTTGGGTGTCACATCACTAGCATCAGCGTGAAGACCAAATATTGAATAATGTACTTACTGCCGACTATCGTTGAGTTTTTAAATCCTATCGGCGATGAGTATTTGAATGCACAATTTCCGCTGTCATCAGTTATCCATTTTCGAGTAACTCATTCATCACCATAACTATCATGCACTCGCTAAAAGTTCAAATTGTAATCTTGAGCCATTAGTGAATATGCCCGTCTTCCTGGGATATTGATTTCACTTGAGGCCAAAGAAAACTGACTGAACCGCGACTCCTACGAAAGGAACACAATAGGTTGAATCCAAAGCTTAATTTATTATTTTCGGGGTTAAATCTGCTTCATTTTATACTCGGCGTTTGAGAGTTACGGTTTGGGAATAGTGAAGTGAATCTTGTCAACGACATGATTGCACTTTTGGCTTCATTGCATCATACTAGCCTCAAAAACCAAGATTCAACCGTCCCCCTAAATTCGACTCAAAATGCTCTCACGAAACTCCTACACTAGTATTTCAACTATAAAATTTAATGTTCTCTAGTTCTGTATTAAATTTCTTTTAAACACAAAGAATGAGTGGCATTTAACTTGGTCCTATGTTTTGTTGGCAGATGAGAATATCATTACCCAAATATTTCGGTTTGGAAAAATTCGAAATAGAGATTCAATGGATGGATTCATTTTGCAGCAGTGATAGTGATGGTGACAGTGAAGCTTTTATGGACGACTGTGACTTGCAAAAAATAATAAATGATAGTGAAGATTGTGATAATGAGTGCATAATTTTGTAGATAGATCGATTGGATACATCATCTGCTCTGAGATTCACTGAACTCAACCACACGGGATCTTACCCCTTTCACTTCAGCACCGCCAGTGACTTCACCACATCTTGAATATGAAGCTTCGCCTTGGAATCATTAGCTTTTAAATAAAACCTAATACTCTCAAGATATTATTCAAAGCCAAAAAAAGCTATATCTGATCGAAATACCCCCTATCATATAGCAAGCATTCTTCATGCCGTCCGGCCAATAAAGCTGTCATTAAGCAAAAGTTTTCCCCCTAAACACGATTTTAATAGCTACCACTAAAACATACCTAGACATTGAAAAATTTCCTTCCGCCATCGCGAGATTCATTGTCGTGATGGCATTGCCGAAAGAAACTTCTATTTCAGGGGCTTCAGGCTAAGTGCGGGGTAAATTTACCCCTCATTTGCCGAAAACCCGGCTTCTTTGGACTTGAGTACCATACGTAGGCTTTATTTCACACAATTATTTCTACTCCTCTGATCTAAATAAGATTAGTTAGTACCAGGAACTTCATAAGAATGAAATATGAAGCCACTAGATAAGCTCAGAATCTATGGAAGTAAAGAATGGAATTGGGAAAATCCGGCCAAGGAAAATTGGTGAGTTGGATGAGTTTTCTCATCAACCTGATTAATTTTACTTTACCGGAATTGTTGAATTCATATTCATTGACAAGTATTGCTTTTTCTGGTACAGAAAGATACAGCCCGGGGTCACTTACTTCGAATCTCATTCTTTCGAATCCATCAAGTTTTCGAATCGTCCTTAGATTTTCGATGTCCAGGGATAAGAGAGCTCTTGTTCCCATTCGGAGATTTCTTTTTTTCGTATTTTACGGAGCTACATTTTTCCATGTAAAACTAGGCCACACAGCTATCAAATACAACCACACTAAATAGATTCAGATTCCTTCTCATAAATCCATATCTACAACCTAACCCTTTACTCAGCTACAACAGGAAGTTTTTGTGAGAAATCTACCAATCTGTCCTCAAGACTGCCACCCCAGATCTCACTCCGCAGCAGCAAATGTCTCCTCAGATGCCATTTCCCTCAACTTGTGGCATAGATCTTTGGGAATAGATATAGGTCATAGGTAACAAGCCTGCGGTATCGAAGTAAAGCGGTTGTATTGGCACCAGGAGATATGACGATTTTGTCACCCATCGATGTAAACAATCCTTCAAACCCCTGGTACATTTTCGGTTTTTCTGACTAAAGCCTAGGCATCAATGCTTCATTCGAGTCTCCCATGCAACTGACTGATGGGACCAGAAGTCTAGCTTCAAATCGAGCAATATGATTGAAAACGTATATAAGTAATTAGCTTTTGACAATAGACCAATTTCCAACAAATGAATACTCTGTTTACAAAGTGAGTAAAGTCTCTACCAAGTTTCCAGGTGTCTCAAAGAAGTCAAACATTACAATACCCAGCCTTTTTCCCTTCATTCCTTTCAAAAATGTTACCAGCTTTTGATTGATCCCCCCAGTTGGCGTATAATTTGTCCCATTTCCAATAGCCATGATTTCAGGAGTGACACCATCCAAGAGCTGTCCTCCACTTGCCCATGTCCACCATAAACTATCAGGTGCTAGAGATTTATCCGCCGCTTTCAGGAGATGCGTTATCGTAGCGTTATATTTCCATTGAATATTGAAAGTCGCATTGGATGGATATGGAGTTTCAGGCTCATAGTAATCCTCGATATAAGCTTTGCAATTAGTAGCTGCATTATAGATAATCTTTATGTCTGGAGAATTATCGATCCAAAGAGCGGGGGAGAAATGAAGACCCGGTAAAGCATTTTGATAGGAGTCTGGTAAATGATCCAGATCAAAGCGACGGAGAAGTATAATTTTCCCTCGTGCTTCACCAAGGGTTCCCAATTCATCTTTCGTTTGGACTAGATACCGTATCGCTGCTGGTGATGTGAGAGTATTGAACAGCTTTAGTTGAGCTTCCGCATCATTCGATCCATACTCGGTCGTACTACCCTCATATTGAAGACTCAACAAGACCACCTCCGAAGGATGATTTTCAAGCCAGTGATAGTAACCGAAAAGTACATCATCCAAAGTTGCGGTTTGTGATAGAAGAGCTTGACTATGCCAAAAAACAATCGAGGTATTGGTAACATCCAATGCGAATCTCAAATCAAATGCTCGGATCCCCGCGTTAAGCATATCGATAATAGAGTTCTTCTGACATCGATAAAATTCAGGCGGGGCAGGAATCTGATTTCCTAAAGATGTTATGCCAGATAGTGATGATTGAGTGGCGAGGGAATAGTTCCAGGTTGCGGTATCGTGAGTTCCCGGAATATTCATATGTACGAGTTTTGTGGAGTCGGGGTACTTCCTCATCCATGCCGAGGTATTCAATTGATTTTCTGCATAAATGCCAAATACTGGAGATGCATCGTTGAGGAGTTTTTGGAGGGCGAATTCTTGAAGCGAAATATCAAAGAGGCTGACTTGGTTTGATGCCGGGGAGGCATGGACTTCAATTATTCCAAAGATAATCAAAATGCTGGTAATCGAAAGAAGCATGATGATTGGATTGACAGCGGTAGTATTTTACGGCAATTCTAGGACACTTAGTGGATGAGCTCAAAGTTTGATATTCGATTCAGAGACAAGTGGGTTGAAAAGGTGCAGTGTATCGTAAGGGGGTTGAGGTTATGACAGGATATTACTGAGTACAGGTTACCACTGTAACATAAGAAATGTGACAGAGAATTTATTGAGTGTTACAAATGTTGTGCAGGCGAGTACACCTATCAAGTGTATATCAGGAAAGAGAGTGCAACAACAAGCATCAATCCATCTTCCTATTGACGTGAATGTGAGGCCCACGTGGAGTTAGCCAAGTGATCGTCCTCTCATCAAATTGGGACCGTCCGGATAAATTCTTAAGGAGCCGATTTAGACATCACGTGCCTTGTCACCTCCTGAACCCGAATAGATTCTAGTCTTGTGTGGTGGTTGTCCCTCATAGTTCTCTGGTGATTGTGGACTCTTCATCCTCATATATAAGTCGAGGATGTTGTGTATTAGTCACAATAAGGTTAATGTTCCGGACGCCTTCGTTGGTGTTTTTGCTCCATAGATGTCATGTGCCAACTACCTTGCTTGTGAGTCTTACAGTTTGCTCGAGGCTCGGAAGGGATAACTTGTATTATTAGGTACCTATTGAGGGATGTCTTTCAGATTCAGGACCGGTACTCGTAAATTGGGTAAGACTATTAATCCAATTGCTAATTCGCAAGTTGAGCATTGGAAGTTGTGGAAATGTTGAAATAATAGATGTACTCGTCATACGATGGGTGACGGATGGATGTTTCTCAGGACTCTCGAGCTAAGATAAGATAGGTAGGAAGTAAGTAATCTCCAGCTTACCTAGACCTAGACTTTCGGTTACAGTGGCTCGAGTCGGTGATTAGCGCCGGGAGCTCTAAGTTATAGGCGCGAGTGCCCCATAAGATTCTAAGATCTCAACCTTAATTTAGAAAGTAAGCTTTACTTTCTACCACCACCGCAACAACAATGCCGTGACGCTTAGGAAATCAATCATTATCACATAATATGGCATTCTGATAACCTTAAGGTGGGATTATGATTGCCATTCCTTTACCCCTTTATATCATTCTAAAGCGCAATTCCGGAGGCGGTAGGTGATTCTTTGAATATATAGGTATCTTCATGCTATCTAAAGCCAAGATTGAAACACATTGCTCTCTATCCATTTGGACAGAATTTCCACCATCACTCCCGAGAAGATGCAACAAACATGTCTCCCATTCGAGTAGGTATCATTGGTGTCGGCACTCCATCTCCCTCTGACCTGCAGGTTCGGGGAATTGGGGGGCAGTAACCCATCTACCTTCCCTTCGCGCATCTCCTCCATATAAAATTGTCGCCATCGCCAACTCAACAATTGAATCTGCCAAAAATTTAATCGCGTTCCATAAACTCGGCCGCTGCCAAAGCATACGGCAGTGCCAAAGAAATGGCTAGGGATTCTGAATTATATCTTGTTGTGGTCTTAGTTATGGCTGCAAAACATTACGGTATTACCAAACCCCTTCTTTTGGCGGGAAAGGATATATTTGTTGAATGGCCTCTGGCTGTCAATACTGTTCAGTATGAAGAGCTTGCTGATTTGGCAAAGCCGCAGAATATCAAGACTATATTAGGAACACAGGTCCGCGCGAATCCATTGGTGATGAAGATCAAGGCATGTCCTCAGGAATTTCAAGAAACTTCACTCCACTCCCAAGACTTCCCACCCAATAGTCCATATCATCTCGAAATACACAAAATTCTCATTACAAACCATCTAAAGACCGCCTCCGATCATCCTTTTGTCCATGGTACCTTCTAATCGAACATCATGGCATCTGTCAACTTTCGCGAAGTAGATTGTTGCACGGCCAATGGAGTTGGCATTAGACGGACGATCAGAGGTACAACAGGAGAAATTGAGATGACAGCGTCAGAGGTTATGTGCCAGGTTGGTATTCCTGGAGCAAACCTTAAAACAAGAGCACGGAAAGACGATCATGTTCACCTCAAGAATATTACATCAGAGCCCGGAGCAGAATTGAATACGCTGCTTTCCGCTCTAGGCGCCACTCCCATCAAGGCTGAAGTTGTGAATTTTGAAGCAATAGCGGAACCAGATTAAATGACAAATCCTTTTCCGGCGGCGATAGGAGTAGCCAGAACTTGGTAAGCCTTCGCAAATAGTGATGCAGACAAATATGCAACATTCGAGGACGCGCGTAAAATTCAAAGAACTCTTGATTCTATCAGAGCGGGGTCACTATGAAGATGGATAACTTTTGGTTCATGGTAGCCTTTAAAAGGTTCAGGAAAAATGACTGGTCTTCAGGGCTGATATTTTGGCATATTCCGAAGTAGGGAGTGTGCCCAAAGGGATGAAAATTTCTAATCACCTACACTTGCATTCTTCGTCGAGCTTGCCTCTCGATGTTCGATATATGTTGCAAGTATTAGGGGATCAATCAATGTATAATTGTTAAATACTTTGCTAAGTATAAGTCCTACATATACCCATACTTCTATCGTCACAATATATTTATCCATTTTGCTCTACTTCCCACGTGCACTTTCCAACCCAATTTGTGAGAAACACATGGGCCAAAACATCCACTTCCATTGGTGTTCCTGAAGGGGAAAAACCCACCCGTCACGTCACCCATCTGCAATGTAACGGTAACCTTTCGTGCGATCTCATATTCTTTAACATCACTGCATGCATATTTAAATGATGGTTCGATTCCAAAATCCCAGGACCAAGTGGCAGTGGAAGCCCTTTTTCTGCGTAATTGGATTCGCCTCTGTTTCCTGGATATTTTTGACCAGAGTCCACATCATGTTCTTCAGCAGTGAAACCGTCCTATTTGCATTCCTAGCTGGATCACAGGGAACAATTGCCTTGACTCCCCTCGAAACCTTCTACCCAAACAGTCTCAACGATATTTCATACATCACCAATACTTCACTTGGATCATATGGTGGAATTTATTCAGCCCCTAGGAATTCAATGACCTCAAATGTAACATATGGCACATATGATTACTGCTGTATGCCCCATCCAAGAATATCAGAGTACCAACTTCCTGGACCTATAGCCAATGGGAGTGTAAAGGCAGAGATTGTTTATCTGGAGTATTTACAAAGACATCAGAGGAGAACTATGTATAATGTTTTACCTAGTGGAGAAGTTTGTTTCTCTCAAGCTAGCATCAGATTACCCGCTAATTATATCCAAGACCATACCATTTAATTGTTCTGATATTCTCCCGTACCTATATGCTGGACCTCATGATACCACCTCGCAACAGCCCATCTCTGTTTATGCTCAAACATATACAGATCCAGGCAATCCCTTTCTCAATAGATATATTCCGGGAACTTGCCAATACCCACAACTTACAATCGGCGGCCTATTAGATGGCTACAAGCACGGACGGGATCTTTTGGGAGTGTATGGAGCGGGGAAACTAAATCTTTTCCCAACATCTCCATCACCAGAAAAAACCTACTTTCGCTCCTCGGAGTCACCTTTGACGCAACAAAGTGCTGGGGGCGTGTTGCGTGGAATTTGGTCTGATTACAAAGAATCCATACCTCTCCACCAACAAGCTACCTCTCTCGACACCGTCAACTCGGGTTATTCTTGCTCAGCCATCTCTTCTACCTTGGCAGCAATCAAATCCACAACTGAATGGCAAGATCACCTGACAGCCACATCAATCCTACGCACGACTCTTGGGAATATGTTTAACGCAGATTCAAGTGCATGGCAAGGCACCATGGATCATTTCGCGGACAATTTCCAAGCGAGACAATGTAATGGTTACTCACTCCCTTGTTCTCCTACCAATTCCTCAAACTGTGTCACTCAAGAGATGGCAAATGAGGTCTTCAGAGCGGGGGACTGGGAGTGGAACTACTATTGGAGAGCTAATCCATACGTTCAAAAATACATCCAAGTGGTGGAGGGCCTCTTTATTGGCGAGATCGTCTCAAGATTGGAAAGTGTGGTAAATGGAACGATCAATGCGGGGATGTATAGTCACATATTTGTACATGATGGAGATATTGGTCCCGTAGCGGGTGCTTTGGGAATTAAGGCGCTGAGATGGCCGGGAATGGGAAGTAATATTGCGTTTGAGATTTGGAAGGTTCAGAATCATTCTGTTGCAATTACTGATAGGTACTTTGCAAGAGTGCTCTATGGTGGACAACCTATGGAGTCAATTCACGGTGACATGGATTGGGTACCTCTGAAGTCTTTATTGGCAATTCTGAGGCAATTCGTGCCGGCTGATATTGTGGCGCTCTGTAATAGTTAGGGAAGTTGGGGGATCAGATATGTGGAGTGTGGATACTTTTTTAAGTGAGACTTATTTAGGATATGTGATTTCTTTCTCATTCTGAACGTCGATCATTCGTTCACGACATGATGTGTAAATATTTGAGAGTGCACCCAGTCACATTGAAGAAGAGCAAAGAGATTTCAAGATGTATTTGGGAACACCAAAGTTCTATTTGGGGCTATCGTGTATTAAGGAAAAGTAAGCAAAATCCGCAGCAATATTTTCTGTCACATACGATTGAATCCATCGGAACCCCCACCCAGTGTCTTCAGCAAAGATAGGTCGCCCACCCACCCACAATAATTTCTCGGCATCATAGATCCAACCCTCTCTCCTTTATCACCCCTGACAGAAGCCGCAATTCAGAACCGATTATCAAAAGTTTCTGCATCTTCCGGAGTTTTGCAAAACTCACTTACCGAAGATCAATCTAATGCTAAAAGAGCCAGAGCCATTTGCGCACGCCATTCATATGATTCAAATTTCATGTACTGGATATACTTAACCATGTCAAGCTTTTCCGCCCCTATTCATGATGTTGTGTCATTTTGCCATCCATTGAGCTGCCTCGCATTGTTTCAATATAGCTGGAACGGCCATACTTGTATGTGAGTGCGATATCGACATCACGTGTGCGGGGTTTGATGGAGATCAATTGGAGATTCTCTCGGTCCCGACATGGAGAGACAAGTGGAAGCTTTTCGTTCATTCTTCCCCACCTGCACCTAACACCTTCAATAAACCACCACATCCCATCAAGACAAGACCACTCCACCAACCGAAGTTACCAATCATAAAACTTTGTCAATCTAAAGCGCACCCTCTTCAAATCTCCAGTATCACCAATCTTTTCCTTTCTCCTCAGTCCCGTCCCAAGAAGCCGGGTGGATATGACTTTTTCCACTTTTGATCTGTGTCACCCCTTGTGGGGATCGTGGGGCACTCGATGAGAATACGTACCACCTAAAATGATGGACTTGATATATATATATATATGTATATATATATAAGATTTGCAGAATCGAACGATATTCCTATGCTATATTCATTCATTTACTTTCAGTTGGAGATCTTAATCAATATCACATTATCACTCTAGATATCATAGAGGACGAAAGCCTCAAATCATCGACACCTTCGATTATGGATAGAGAATCACACATCGTGATTATTGGTGCTGGTAAGATTATTCGTTACCCTTTTTCTTCCGCTTCGTCTACTCACTGTTTTCAGGCATGGGAGGATTGTCATGTGCATTGTCATTGGCCAAGGAGGGGTTTACAAATATCGAAGTTTTTGAGACAGCATCAAACTTGGGATTCGTTGGTGCTGGAATTCAATTGGCGCCAAACATGGCGAGGATATTGGATAGATTAGGATGTTGGAAAGAGATTGAGGCCGAAGCTGTCGATTTGAAAGAGACTAGCATTAGACGTATGTTACTCTTTTTTTCTTTACCTATTGCCACGAAAGTCCAAATTCAATATTGGATCTCGTCAGATCTCGTCTCACTCCTACCTCATTTTCCCCGCATCTTCCTACCAATTTGAGATACTGACCAAGAAATAGAGGGTGATTCTGATACTGAGCTGGCTCACGTGGATCTTTTGTATATAAGAGACACCTATATGTACCCTCATATGGTTGGTCACCGATCCTCTCTTGCTGGCTCTATGTATGAGGCATGCAAGAAAGAACGCGGAATTAAATTCCATTTTTCTGTAGCAGCTGAAGCTGTCGAGTCCTTTGGCCCCAAACCAGCCTTGAGGGTCAAACCACGCGAAGGGGAAGCTTATACTATCGAAGCAGATGTCGTTCTCGCATCAGATGGTATCAAATCTATCGTCCGATCAAAGATTCTGGCCGAATTGAACCACGATGCACATATTACCGATACGAATCAAGCGGCATATAGAATCATGCTCAAGCGAGAAGAGATGGAGAACGATCCAGAACTTCTTGAACTTATCAATGGAGACAAGGTGACGAGATGGATTGGCGAAAAGAGACATATCATTGCTTACCCGGTCTCAAGCAAGAATATTTATAATCTCTCGACCGTCCAACCTGATACCAATTTCGCCGCCGCCCCTTCCGCCACCTATACAACCAAAGGTGACAAAGCCGCCATGCTGGATATTTTCTCCGACTTCTGCCCCAAAGTTCAACGTATGTTGAATCTCGTCCCCGATGGTGAGGTATGCGAATGGAAACTCCGCGTCCACAGTCCCCTTCCTACTTGGGTCCGTGGATCCATTGCATTACTCGGCGATGCCTGCCATCCGACGCTTCCTCACTTGGCTCAAGGTGCCGCACAAGCCATCGAAGATGCCGCCGTCTTGGGTGCCGTGTTTTCTAAATGTCCTTCCAACAACCCATCAGATATTAACAAATCTCTACTTGTCTATGAAAGCGTGAGGAAAGAACGCGCTGAAACACTTGTGGAGCTAGCCGCACAATCCGGGCGTGCTTTACATTTGGGAGACGGAGCCGCAAAAGCAGAGAGAGATAAGCAATTTGCCTCTTTGAAACAAAAGGGAGGCGCGGTCCCGGATAAGTGGGCGGATGCTGATGTTCAGAAGAGGATTTATGGTTTTGATTGTTATCAGGTAGCTCTTGAGAGGTTTGATGATTTATTTGCGAGAGTGAAGGAGGGTCAGTTTGTTGGTCTCGAGCAACCGGTTAACAGTAACGGTGCGAATGGCAATGCTCCTAAGATATAATGCCGATGTAGAGGATATACAATGTTAAAATTTTTATTTTGAATTTTGGCATTCACTCCCTTGCCTGGGACAATCCGTTCAAGCTTTGTATTAAATAAACTCTTCGATGCAAAACTCCAAGACATTACTGGGTAATAAATACCATATCGCTAGTAATAGAGTCCCGGATCAAGTTCTATGGTGACCAGATTCATGGATTCGAATTCACCAATAATTAACCCTTCGCCTTGCTTGTACGGGGAACGAAATCATTTGAATTGATACAAGCCTATAGACCCTATAACTTATAGGGCATAGGAGCCTAGAGATCCCTATAATTACAGTGAATATATGCTACCTGTACTTGCAAAACGCATTGTTTCCAAAAGCCCCCAATTAGAAATATCAAAATCACTCGATGACAGGATATGATTAGAGATACTGTAATGCCCTGAAGGCTCGGGCTATCTCACTATTTGTATAAATGATTTCGTCTTTACTCTCCCTCCCTAACTTTAGCGATATCAATTTGATGTAAATATTCCATGGAAAAAACAATAATGATAAAGTTAAATACCTACCTAGGTATTTATAACATGCATTTATGAATCTCAAAGCTCACAAGCCACCTACGTATGTATATAATCCTACAATGCCATAAAGTATAGCATCGAAATTTTACAAAACCAGAGAGTTTCCATCCGAGTCGAATCACGACTAATTAATCTAATCTATATAACCTTAACGCATAAATAATATCAATCATACTAAGTACGTTAAGACTTGCGTCGCACGTCCATTTGAGCTTGTATTTTTATGCACGCTGGGATTATCCATTTCGCTTTTCACATTCCGAAACTCGTCTATTAATCATATCAGATTGGTGCTAAATGAGACCAGGAGCTGGAGCCTGGAGTGTCTGTAATAGATGGTTAGCGTAAGGCTAACATCATTTGGGGGCATGATCGCGAAGTTCGAGATTAGAAGTTGGAAGTTGGAGTATTGAGGGATAAGGATAATTTAATTGCACCACGACACGATGTAATATGGAGTGACATCGTTTAAAAGTCAGAAGTTTGAAGTCAACACATTATAATTATATCTAGGGTGGCAATAAACCCCCTAGGGTATGTTGATTTTAGTCTAGTTCGTGTTAAATTGCCTGTAGATGCAACTATTGGAATCAAATATCAAATTCTCCACCATACGCCCGCTTCCAAATCGATAATTCCCTTATGCCGCCAACATGAAAGATGGATCGTAAATGAATAAAATTCAATGAATCGTAATCGTCGTCGCAGTTAGTTTGTCCGTTTCCCCATACCATCCTCTCTCCATACCAATCCGCCTCGTCCACCCGATCCTTCTCTCATTGAAGAAACATTGTTTATGTGTGATTCCTTTCAATCCCCTACATAGATGTTGTAATCACCACAACGGTGATTATATGACCTATGTCAACATATCCGCAGGATTATTAGATCCAAATCGATTCATTCGAGCCTTCATATCATTCCCCCAACTCTGATATCGGGACCTCTCTCTAAATCTCTAGGATTTCTATACACACTACCAGGGAGGGCATGCTTCGTATCCATCTTATAGATGCCCAGATCACTCAATCTCCACCAGTCCCTTTGATCTCGTGCTATACCTTCGAATTGTCCGGGGCAACCTCTTGAATGTTGTTGCATTTGCATCATTCTAGGTAATCCACGAAGAGCTTCGAGAATAAGATCAGTTTGTGGCGTACTTAAGCCCTCTTCCCCTTTTTCTTTATCCGCATCCCCTCCCACCAATTCATACTTCATCGCTTTTAGTCCCAGGTATAAAGCCGAAGCAAGGAATGATCCCATGACAGGTCCAAGCCAATATAGATAATGATATCTGGGGAATGAAGCTGAAATGAGGGCCGGTGCAAATGCTCGGGCAGGATTGATTCCTGCACCTGTCCAGAAAATACCAATAAGGTGGCCGATAAAGAGGGAGAATCCAATACCAATAGGTGCGAGGAAGGTAGATTTTGTTTTTTCAGCGACGAGCATGAGGATTGTGAAAACGAGCATGAAGGTCATGAAGAGTTCAATAAACAGGCCTTGCACTATAAAGCAAATATATTAGTTGAGATCTCTTGCCTCGGTAAATGGGTTGATGCTTACTGTCTGTGATACCTGGTCCGAGTGATACCGCGAAAAGTACATCGCCCGGTATAATAGCTTTAATTGCCGCAGCAGCCAAAATTCCACCCAAAAGTTGAGCTGGAATGAGTATCAAGGCTTTTATTGGAGGTACTGCTCCAATGAGCACGAGTGCGAGAGTCACAGCTGGGTTAAACTGCCCACCACTTACACGAAAGAAGATCCAAACATTTGCTGCGAGACTGATGCTAAAAGCGAGGGCAATGAACAGAAGCTTCGATGTATCTGTTGTATTGGGTGTAAGAGGTGTAGTTCCATTGGGTTGGTTTGCTGTTTGTGCGGCGCCGAATGCGAAGAAGAGGAACAGAAATGTTCCAACCAGTTCTCCAATCACAGAGACCAAGTAATCTCTAGTTGGGCCTTTCAATGCCATGCCTTTTGATGAGTTGATGTAAGTTATATGAGTATAATTGAGAAAAGTACCAATAAAAGATGGTATCATAGCCTGTTAAAGAAAGTGAAGGGTAAAGAACGTTAGAATAAGAAGATATTAAAAGGTATAATCAAGGAATGAAATAAGCCAGCGGCAAAGAAGAGGGGTATAAAAACAAAGACATTATGCCGTGTAATGAACCAAACCAAACCAATTCCCTTTTTCATTTACACGCCAAACTCAAAAAATATTCCGACGTCACAGAATATTATGCTATTGTATAGATGAACAGTAGCAGATTACAGAGTTTCGAGTATTATTCTCACAGGGGGAAGAAATTCCGAAATATTGACTGTTTCTGCAGGCAAGTACGAAGTTTATTCCGCATATTGAAACCAATAAATTGAATCAAGATAAATTAAACATTGAATGTGAGTAAAAATGTCGAGCCAAGAGTACATGTACCTCGTAAGCATGAAGCGCTCAGGCCTCGTCATGTCAAACGCATGGTGGATTGGTTTTAGTTTCAACGGCAAAAGACGCCAGACGGAAGCTAAAGTTAAAATCGGATGACGAGTTATTCTATGCAGCTTTTAGTGCAGATGCACGATTCACATTGCGGTTGATGTTGATGTTGATATTGATCTAATCAATTTAATTTCATCGTGGCTGAATTTGAAGATTGAATCCGATTGATGAATTCGAAAACTCAATATCGAGAGTTGAGAGGGAGAACAAAATAATGGATAGGGGTCTCGTCTGTGCGCATTAGTTCATCGCCATTCTTATTACTGAGATGGGAAATCTTTCCGATTCTCGTTCAAAAATCTCAATTTTGGAGAGATTGACGAGTTTCGATTTTTGGCAAATGATGACTTCCATCGGAACTTTGGGATGTATTCTCAGTGGAGGCTTTTGAAACAATCCGATTAATTCATATCTACATGTGAACCAGCCTTGGATGACAAAGTTTTTGCCACCAACTCTTAGTTTTTGAGAGTTCTTAAAAATGATAAATCGTTTATGCGAAAATGCTGGGAGAATTTGGATCTCCAGTTTGATGGCGTTATGAAGAATTTGAAGGTAAAGTTAGACATGATGAATTGATCCACGTAGCGTCTGGTCATCATGAAGTGCATATCTTGTTGAAGAACAGTCACTTGAACTTTGTAGATCTACGTGTTGTATGGAAAGATATGACGGAAGAAGTTATACAGAGGTTTGGTTATTTCCACGACTCTCTATACCAAACCATGTTCATGCGGTGGAAGAGGAAACTGCCTTGCGTCTATCAAACATGAAGGAAAAAACAACAAGATTAATGGCCATCCTCACATACGAGGGAAAACTCATGTCTCTATTTGAGGGACTAGCAGGTTTGTGTTTAATGTTGGAAGTAAACGTAACTGGTAACCACATGAAAATTTTCTAGCCGATAATAATGAAATCGCAAAAGGATTCCCTTTCAAGAAACAGAAAGAACTTTCTCCCGAAACTTCTGTACAAGATAATTCCATGGACGTTGGCCATTCTAATCGTTGATCTTAGCCCTTGTGACAATCCATACATTTCCCCGCGAAAGTAATAATCTGTGTAGATCTCCTGTTAATCACTTTCCACTTGTTCTTGTATTGGTCTTCTTCGCTGGTCAATCTTTTGATCGCAGTTGAATACCCCATTTCCCAAAAATTATGCAATCGGGTCAGTATAATGATTCCTTTTGTTGTTCTTGTTCTTGTGAACTGTGAGCTTCATCCAGAAACATTTTCTGTATGTTTCTGAGACCTGCAGTGGCATATAATTTTCCTATGAGCCTTACGCACGAAGTTCATGGTTACCACAACTCAATGAGGTATATATATCTCAAGTATGACAGCGCTTGGCAATGTTGTACCTCATGCGTGAAACCAATGGCTACGACGCCAAGGAAGATCGGTGTGCGAAGGATATACCTCGAAGAATTTGCACGGGTCTTTATTTTATCTCCTAGACATTGTCAGAACGTACCAAATGTATGCAGACAAAGGTCAGTCGCCCCCAAAACCTAGAACTTTCCGCAAAATCAAGGTGTGTTGGGAAGAGTATTGTTGTTCTCCCTAACCATGATATGATCATCAGTAATGCAAGGCAAGGCAATAAATGGTTTGTAGGGAGATTAATGATCGATGATTGAGGTAAAGAAGCGATGGTTCAAAGTCGCGATCTATCAATGTACCACCAAGACCCCCAGTATCATGATAGTGACAATCTTTTGAAGCCCGTAACACAAGCATCGAAAGGAGGTTCTTCTGGAATTAACCGTTCTTGAAGATTTTTGGATGAGATGTTCGACCACAACTATGCAAGGGAATCCGACAGAGGTGAAGATATAGGTGGGGGGGCCATAACCTTGTGACGTTTTGATCGTCTTCCGAAATGAATGTCAGAATGTTCACCCTAGTCTTGGACAAAAGGTCGCCAGGAGCCCCGACTTGACGGGTGTGAAACTCAAGGACCTAGAAATTGGAAGAAAGTGAAATGTATGGAGTGTATGGAACATTTCGCTTTCGTACAATAAAAATGTCCCGAAACCATTGTGTAATGGGATATATCAAAAATCAAACCCATGTTCGATTGGCCGAAGACTACACCTCAGGGAGGGAATACCTCAGATAGGGAACACCTCAAAAAGGGAAAGGTACACGCAGAGTAAGCCGCATGGGATGAGCAATGCTATAGGTAAGACTCATAAGTATATCGTGTGTTCGACACGTCGGGTAGGTGATGTGCGTTTAATTCGCAAAGATGTACATCGTCTTGCTCTTCTGCGTTGTTATGTGGCCGCCCGAGTTGAATCTTCACGACGGTCTTCATAAGTCTAATTATTTAATCCACTTGGATATCGATAATAAGTCTCGCGGCTGATGGAGGGAGCTTTTGGTCAAAGGAAAGGGATGTGGGCGATTCTCTCCACTGCTCGAGAAATGTGATAACAAAGTGCGTGCCTGCTAATTCTGCCGGGCGGTGTGATGTTAGAGTTAGATTGCCTTTCAAGATATTTTGATCTCACTAGGGTATCAAATGGATCGACATACACAATATTACAATTGAACGAGAAGCATCATCAAAGGAGAAGTGATAGCCTCCTCATATTACAATTATTTGCTACATACATTGGCCGTTGGTGGAGGATGAATGAAGTTTTAGAGTCCGATTGCAGATCTGCCATCGCGTTCTTAAAGGCATACCGATATAAGTAACCATTAATTACGGAGTTCTAGCAGCATCTACCGAGATGGACTTCACCATACATAACTTGCAGGATTTCATTCGAATATAAACTGGACCGTTCGGCCTGATCCAGAAATAACGGCATTCCAAATCACAATACCTGCGAAGCACATAAAGGAATTGCCCACTCAGTACGCCTGTATTCTTTGGGGTAAACTTCTGAATGGCAGCGAGGCACCGTACATTACGGCAGCTACCTATTTCGCACATGGCCCTGGTTCTAGAGTAGTAATAATGGTTTGATGAATGGTACAAATGGTGAAAAGACTATGGCAAAATGAGCTTTGCAGATAGCTCCGAAATCCGATTCAACAATTCATTGGATGACTTTGAGGGTGCTACAGGAAACCTTCTCAAATCTCCAGTACCTTCCTTTTTTTTTGCTCTCGCTTCAATTCGTCCAGTCCATTGTTTTCCGATCGCAGTCTTTCAGTCAACCTGGCTAGTAGTTCGGGGGGGAGGGGGCGTACATTCCAGGGTTCATTGAAACAGAATCCACCTCCTTCCGCAATGCTTTCATATCAACTTCCATTCTCTTCATCATCTGCTTGATTTGTGAAGAGAGTGTGGTGCCTGCTTTTGTCTTCCATAGTAGTTGTTTGCGCCGGAGTTCCTCTTGTAGAGCCAATAACATTGGTTGGGCTTCGCATTACAGTTCTTGCACAATGTTTTGTGGAAATGGACTGGCTCTTATATTTCCCCATTTCAGACTTTCCCTTTCTTTCCTGGTCTTAATTTTCTCCCATGATTTGATAAGTGCAGTCTCGATATCGGGGTTTGATCCATTATGCTCGTTAAGAACGATTTGAGTATAGCAGCATTTCCCAACTATGTCTGACATCAAACCCATGTTGTACTCATTTTCAATCTGTTGGTTGATGGGGCAATTGACGACTTGCAAGTAAATCACTCCAGCCACTTTATAATATTTGTATCTATCAATGCTCCGGTGTTAGCGATGATTAACCCAAAGTTAGAACAACACAACGGAAAGCTTTACTCACGATGCATCCAAATTCTCGGCAATGCGTTTCAGTGTCATTATATCAGATGGCGGCTAATCCAAAAAACCTTGCATCTCTACAAATAGCACTTTTCTTCCAGTCTCATCTTCACACTCGGGGACTTTCTGCACCTCTCTAGTTCTAAGCCTATCTTGCTCGGCACTATAGGATCAACAGAGTTCATTTCTCTCTGTAAATCTATCAATACACTATTATCCGGAATCTGTTAGTATCCTTCAATTTAGAGGAACTTCACTGTACTGAACGTACTCTCGCCGGCTCTCTTTCTTCCCATGAGACTATATCCTATCAATTGACTTGTTCGCGACGAGCAATGGAAGGAACCTTACGCTATTATGACCCTATTCTCCTTTTCGCGATTTTGAGTAGAATTTTGATCTGTTATTGTTTTACTGAGCTGAGCGATTCCCATATTGAGATTGCGACCAGGGTGTCCAATAGTCCGGACTAGGACCAGATGTAAGCTTCCAATATATGGATACGATTCAATGTTGGAAAGTAATTGAATATTCCTAATGATATAAACGTTTGTTTTAATCGGATTTAAGTATCAGGAAGTCTTTTCATTGTCGGACTCAAGTCCGGATGATTGGAGGCTTTGTTGCGATCCTGAAATTATCAATGATCATAAGAATTGACACTGCCCGAAGTTTTTTCTTTTTCTGGACAATCACCCACCGATGGGTATCCAAACTCATTAAATGATGTAAAGGTAAAATACAACGATGTTACTTTTTCTCCACTTAAGGACTCAATGATATTGTTCAATATGAACAGGATCAATTGAAAGTTGGTTAATTATGACTTTTGGGAATTGTGGAAGCGTTCGATGAAATCGTGCACCAATTGGTGTGGTGATATTGTTGCTACCTAGAATGGGCTGATCGGTGTGCGGTGTGCTTGAATTGTGCAACTAGAACGCCCAGTGAAGAATTTTATTGGTTTTTCTTATCAGTTAAATGCATCGAATCACACAGGAAATCCCAATTTTGATGACATTGCTCATTCGACCAAGACGCCACACTTGCATTCTCAGAAGATGTCCCAGAAAGCTGTCCCACATCCTACTCCAACATTAACAATTCAACACCGACAAGAAATGATAAAGTGGTCTCTTTATCAATCTACCCATGGCTCATTCTAAAGTATTCAACAAAGAGCCTTCCGTACCATCATGGTCCGAGCCGTTGTCAGGGCCAAGAGACGATGTCGAGTCTCAGTTTCTTGAATCATTAGAAAGGCAAACTCTGGCCGAGAGAGAGACTGGGAGAGTGGCCGTCCCAGACTTTCCCGTGGATGATAAACAATATGATGAGACAGAGATCGCACCTGAAATATTCTCTAGATCTAAAGGATGGCAGAATTTAGAGCAGAAGCTCTCGCATTCCGAGGTACGTCCTATAACATTCGGTCATCATTCCAGACAAAAATAAAGGTTAGCAATCATTCGAGGAGTGCAAGTTTTTTTAAATCGAAAAGGAAGTAATTCTAAGCAAAAGATTACAGATATCGAATAAGTTGCAATGCCTGGAGAACAATCGATTTTAATATAAGCGATATCAAGAGGGAAGATGAGAGGGAAACCAGTAAGCAATTGATAAGCTACTGGGGAGCCGTTTTTGAAGATTGTGGATCTAGCTGATCTTTTATGGTGTCTATTTTTTTTATAGTATCTTAATATCTTTTCGATTTGTATCGGTCTTTGATATTATGACCATATTTGGCGACAGAAGCTTTAATGTGTTTGACAGGTGATGGTTCAGGATTGTGAGGATCTCACAGGTCGAGTAACGATATATCTGTCACGCTAGAAACGTCACGCTATGCTATAGTCATCACTCAATTGAAAGACCAATTTTATATTTTTCTTGTGACATATTTCTATCTGAGTTTTTATTATTTAACGTAATAAGTGATACTTGACTCCAATAGGTAATGAAACTAAATGATCCCGAACTAAAGAAGTGAACAGTTCTATACTTGAAGTCTCATCAGTCTCAAACCCTCTTGCGTTAATTGTTTCGATGATGTTGTCACGATGGCGTGATCACTTATGCTGACTAATATTGTTTAGTGATCAACTCCATTGCACACAAAAAAAAACTTTCAATGGGCTTGACCAACAAGACCAATCCTTGTCCATTCCACCTCATTCGGTCTTCTGTTTCAACCTCAAACATTTCACATCGACATCAACGTAGTAATGACAATGACAATGTTCACCACTACACGTTTCCTCACCAAGTCTCAATTCGTACGGGCAACTCGAACTTTCGCGACTGCATCACCTGTAATTGGTCATAATAGAAATCACAAGGTTGTGGTTGTAGGTGGCGGTTCTGCTGGTCTTGCTATCAGTCATCAACTCCTTCATCAGGGGAAATTTCATCAAGATGATATTGCTATCATCGATCCGGCCACTTGGCATCACTATCAACCTGGATGGACTCTTGTTGGAGGTGGTCTGAAGACAAAGGAGAGTCTCCGAATGCCTCTTAAAAGTTTGATTGATCCGAAGCTTAGATTTTATAATACTGGTGTGGATGGCTTTTCCCCAGATGAAAACTTTATTACATTGAAAAATGGGGATAAAGTGAACTATGAACAACTCGTGGTCGCTCCAGGTATAAAAGTCGACATTGGAAGTGTGAAGGGATTGTCCGAAGCTCTTGAAAACCCAGACTCTCTTGTATCCTCCATATACAATTACGATCATTGCGATAAGGTCTTTGGTACAATAAAAAAACTTCAAAAAGGAAAAGCCATCTTCACTCAACCAGCCGGTATCATCAAATGTGCTGGTGCACCACAAAAAATCATGTGGCTCGCATTGGATCATTGGAAACGTGCAGGTCTATACAATATCGAAAACCCTTCTGATTCCGCTATAAATATCACTTTTGCAACCGGTCTTCCAACAATGTTTGGTGTACCCAAGTACAGTGCTAAGCTTGAGGAGTTGAGAAAAGAAAGAGGAGTTGAAGGGTTATTCCAACACGACCTTACGGCCATCGATGGTAACACAGCGACTTTCACTCGTCCTGATGGACAAGAAATTAAGACAGACTTCGATCTTATGCACGTGGCACCCAAGAATCGACCACATGACTTTGTTAAGAATAGTCCACTTGCAAATGATGCTGGATATGTTAACGTGGATGAGGGATCTACACGTCATGTGAAGTATCATAATGTCTGGTCAGCTGGTGATGCTTCAAGTTTGCCAACTTCGAAGACCGTCGCAGCAATTACTGCAGAGGCACCTGTTTTGGTTCGTAACTTACTTTTGGCCATTGATGGTAGAGATCCCGAGGAAGTTTATGATGGTTATACATCATGTCCTCTATTGACTGAATATGGAAAAGTACTTCTTGCAGAATTCAAGTATGGTGGAGTACCGAAGGAAACATTTAATAAATGGTTTGGCATCGATCAAGCAATTCCGCGAACAGAGTTTTATTATTTGAAAAAGGATTTCTTCCCTTGGGTATATGGAAAATATATGGTGAAGGGTACTTGGGGTGGACCAAAGGGTTGGATTAAATAAGTTTAGTTTAGTAACTTGGAGAGTGATTTCAATATATTTATAAGGATATTCAAGTTCTATATCAAAAGTGTTTCCATAATCTCAAACTATCTATCGATACAATTATATGGTTATAAACATGGGCCGTACGAACTGACTAGCATACGGACTAGTAGTACAACATCCTCTATATAAGAGATTCAGCTTAACATAGTATTATAAGAATCAAGAATTATTATAAACATGATTAGCATAGCATAAAGTACTTCACAATCTAAACCATCAACAGGTTGATACAAACGCTATACTTTCAAAAAAATATATATATATTGTGTTTCCAAGTAAAATCGTGAATGATAGAAAGACACTACTTTGCGACTCAAAGAAACCCTCTAGTACATTTGAGATATAAGTTGCCTCAATTAATGATTCTATATGTTGAAAGTAGCCAAAGCCGTATAAGCCGTATAGACTGCAAAGCAGCTTATAGGCTTAATATTAACTATTATTCCACAGATTTTTTGGCGGGCCAGTGCCCTCATTAACCCTTTTTTGCAAAGAAACATTGGTTCGCAAAAAAAGTCACTAACTATTATTCTACGAACTTTTTTGCTTTTTTTATTAGGCCAGTGCCCCCAGAGGCCGATTTTGACAGGGGGGCACTGGCCTAACAAAAAAATCACTGTAGGCCAGTGGGTGAAATTTGATGAAATATTAATATTTTTGAAGAATTGAAATACTAGCTATATAAAGTTTAAACTAATAAATTATTATATAAAATCAGGTTTAAATTATTTATTCTAACTATTATTCCACAAACTTTTTCGCGGGCCAGTGCCTCTAGTGGCCTATTTTGATAGGGGGGCACTAGCCCGCGAAAAAAATCATTATAGGCTAATGGGTTAAATTCAACGAAATATTGATTTTATTAAAATATTTAAAAGCTAATTATATAATAATTAAATTAATAAATTAATATATAAAATTAGATTTAAATTATTTATTTTATTATTCGATTGATATTAATTGCAAAAAAAATAAAAAAAAATTAAAAAGTATTAAGATTAAACAATATATGAAATAATAATATTTTAACAAAGGGGTATTAGTCTACGAAAAAAGCAATAAATTAAATTAGTTGAAATATTAAGATTAATAAATAAATAAGTAAATATAAATAAATAAATAAATAAATAAATAAATAAATAAATAAATAAATAAATAAATAAATAAATAAATAAATAAATAAATAAATAAATAAATAAATAAATAAATAAATAAATAAATAAATAAATAAATAAATAAATAAATAAATATAATAGCGGATATAGAATAGCGGTAGTGAAGGGAGAATGGTAATAGCGTAAGTATTATTTTATTTATTTTATATTATTTATTGGGGAATCAGGTCACATGGTTTCCGGTCACATGATCAGGGATCACGTGGTAAGCTATACCGCATAGGGTATGGGGGAGTAGCATATAAAGGCAGCTGGGCTGCCACCAAATATATACTCCTTAGTCAAATCAATCTACTATAATTCTACCCTAGTATTCCTTCCTACCGTATTACTGGTCATCCCAGGATATACGATTAATATTATTTTATATTATTTTATATTATTTTATATTATTTTATATTATTTTATATTATTTTATATTATTTTATATTATTTTATATTATTTTATATTATTTTATATTATTTTATATTATTTTATAGGGTTAGGGTTAGGGTTAGGGTTCGGGTTAGGGTTAGGGTTAGGGTTAGGGTTAGGGTTAGGGTTAGGGTTAGGGTTAGGGTTAGGGTTAGGGTTAGGGTTAGGGTTAGGGTTAGGGTTAGGGTTAGGGTTAGGGTTAGGGTTAGGGTTGA
>JANPYM010000007.1:0-71889 GCA_025890175.1 Ciborinia camelliae
CCTGGTGTAAATTTAATTAAAAATTCAGCTACAAATTTTCTAAATTAATTATTTAAAAAAATTTAATTAAATACAAACAAAAAATTTAATTAAAAATTTAATTAAAAAATTTTTAAATTAATTATTTAAAAAAATTTAATTAAAAATTTAGTTAAATATAAATAATAAATTTAATTAAAGATTTAGTTAAAAAAGTTTAGTTAAAAAATAATTTAATTAATATATATAATTTATTTTAATTTTTATATATTAAATTCTTAATTATATCTATAAATAATTATTATTATTATTTTAAAATATAATATATTTTTATTTTATATATTTTTTAATTATATTTAATATTATATATTAACTTTTAATTAATTATCTTTATATTTATTATTATATAAATTTTATTAAATATTATTTTTTATATTATTATTATTATTATTATTATAATATAAAAAAAATTAATTATATAATTTATATATTTATTATCATTTTTTTATAATATAATTTAAATATTTATTAATATTATAAAATATAAATTATAAATTTAATTAAAAATTTATTTAAAAAATTTATTTACAATATAGTCTAAACGTTTATTAATATAATAAAGCATAAACTATAAATTCAGCTAAAGATTTAACTAAGGAATTCATTCTAAGCATAATTTGACCGTTCTATTTTGGTTTAATATTGATCTAATTGATTCCTTATATTTTCTATCTTAATAATACAGCTTATACAGCTTTAGCTATTCTAAATATAATATATTAAAAAAATCAATTAAAAACAATATTATTAATATTAAAATTATAAATTAAATTAAATAAAATAAATAAAAAAATTAAACAATATTAAAAAAGAAATATATATATATTTAAACTATAAATTGTTATATAATTTTATATAAAACTTATTACATAATTAAATAATATTTTAAATAATTTTAAATATTAAATAAATTATATATTTACAATATATAAACACATATAATATATAACAACAATATATCGTATAACAATATTTTTACATTACAACATTAACTTACACTAATAAGCTTATATAATTAATCTATAATATAGTTTTTAAAACTTTAAGCTAAATACATTACATACTATAATACATTTATTCTCCATCGCCCATAGTAATTCCAACACCTATATATAATACGATATACAAAAATTGCATTTTAATTTTATTAGCTTCCCATATCGCAATCAATCCAATCAGCCAATGCTTCCCTCTAAGTCTACTACTTCGACTTCAAGCTCTATAAACATTGTCCACTCGAACTTCGATTATTACTAGTAATGGCCTATAAAAAAGTTCTTGAAACAATATTTAGATTCTTATATTATTCGTATCGTTCGTATCGTTCGTATAGATCGGTAGTTTCGGTACATTCGATAGATTGTGTTTTATTTAGATAATTACTACGAAAATCAATCATTTTATTTTTAAGAAAAACTTTAAAGCTAAACTTTATATAAACTTTATAGCTTAAAGATGTCTATCTTATTGTATATATAGATTTCTTTTCCAATCAATTTATATATTCTTAAAACGTGTTTATAGATTTAAAATTATTAAAGTTTATAGTATAATCAGAGAAATTCTATTGTCTATATAATTTTATTTAATATAAATGATATTATATATAGCTTCAACTATATATAGTAGTAAGAGAAACTATATACTAAGATATATAGAACTAGTATACACTTTAGTTCTAGTATAAATAAAGAGAAGTAAATACTATAGTATAATACGTATTCTTTTAACAATTATATACTATAGAAAGTTGTTTAATGAAACTGGTTCTAATATAGCTTAGAGTAGTACTTGTATATAAAGTATCTCTATAAAGTAGAGCTCTTTTCTTTATCTTATTCGAATTAATTCAATCTATTACTTTCTATGTTTCAAAAGAAATCATTCTCTCAATAGTATAAAGGCTTTGAAATTTAATTATCTTTTCGATTAAGTTATTTGTAAACGATATTAGAAGATTAAAGAAGCACGGGTTATAGAACGACATCGGCGGTTTCGGTATATATTGAAAGAAAGATTGATTTAGAAATAAGAGAAACGTTTGAAATATATCTCAAGTATAATAAATATTAAGTTTTCATATATCAATGCCATTTGTTTAAAGTTCAATTTCAATTCTTAAAGTTTTATTTAAACTATAAAACTTTAATAATAATAGAAAGTAAAAGATATAAAGCAATAGACATTACCCAACTTTTATTTTACTACTTCATTATAACTTCAACTCAATTCACTCATTTCACCAACTGATATCACTCACTTCGCTTCACTAAAATCATACACTTTGTTTAAATCTTCAAAATGGTCAAATTCACCTCTATCGCTTTGTTTCTGATTGCTGCTGTCAGCGTACACGCTTGCACCTATTGCCAATGTCTGTTCAACAATGGCGGACATTGTTGTGTGTATCATGTAAATGATTCAATACTTAATTTCAATGTAAAGCAAAACTAATTTTCTATATGATTATAGGACCCTAATGTTGGCAACGTCGATTGTACTGAGAAATGCAAAACCGCTCGTCGTCATGATAGCTCAGTAACTGATTTACCCGGAGGTGGACATGCATACGGTACTCTCTGTGCGGCTGCAGGAAGATACAAGTGTGCTACTATTTTCCAAGCCGATCATCGCGCTCTATGTAACTTGTAACTATGGAGTTACTAGTCATAATCCGGTTACGAATGACGATTACATAAGGTCGGCTACTATTTCAACCTTTTGGGGCCAATCAAATCGTTGCTGTCATTAAGACATGGATAAGACATGAAGCTAGAATCAGGGCGGCAGCTAGAGTAAGGGCAGGAGCTAAGGTCGGGGCAGGAGCTAGGAAAGAGGCTATTCAAACCGCTACACTTTCAGAATGGTTTCTCTTTATAGCTTACTACAATACTATTCCGATGCCTCAAATTCTGAATTCCTTTACTCCGTGACACATTCCGTGAGATTTGTTATAGCCATAACGGCAATTGAACTTCAAATGACATATGATAAAATATTACTATATAGCAATTGGTAGGTAGCTTACTCTCTTGGACTTGCTTACGTATACAATTAACTGTGGTCCGTAAACGGTGAACTCATGATCGACGATCGTAGCCGCAACAAGCTTGTTCGTATTAAACAAGAAATGATATAAGAGATAAGAACAATTGATCAAGGAATATCCTTTCAGTGGTAGATATACATAAAAATGTAAAAAATTTCAACTTCTAATTAAGAAACGAATTCATCCCGACTTTCGAGTTTCAACTGTCTTTTCAAGCTTAAGTACTGTAGTACCGAGGGCATCAGTTGATGAGATGAAGCCGGCCACTTAAATAATAAAGATATATAATTAATTACAGAAGAAAAGCTGGGTTTAGAACTATAATAACAATAGGTACAATAAAAATAGAAGATACTATCTTTTTTAATATAGTTTATAAAATCAAATGAGCTTATGATTCTGAAATACAGTTCTATATTAATAAATTGAAATTTTTAATATATAGACATTAATTTATCAAATTTTCATTGAAATAAGCAAACAAGATAACCTTAATACTGAGAAGGATAGGAAATCCTAGGACAGCTGTTATAAAAGGATAGACATCACTTCCCCGTCACTTTCTTCCACTTCAGTTCGGTACAACAACTACATCTTTTTGTTCACTTCGGTACAACTAGCTATCATACACTCACACTCTCTACCTCTCTACTTCACTAAAACCATAAAACATACTCGCCTTTTTCCACACTCTCTTTTCCAATCGTCAAAATGAAATTTTCCGCCATTGCTTTGTTCTTCATCATTAGCGTTATTAGTATTGAAGCTTGCAAGTATTGCCAATGTTTGTTTCCAGATGGTTCTCATTGTTGTTTGGCTAAGGTAAATCATTTTTCCGTCCCGTTTTGATAAAACTAATGCTTGTTATACTTGTTATGCATTAATGCTATCCAGTAATCAACTCTTAAGGCAAAGCTAATTTCATTTTGCAGGATACTCGAGTCAGCAATCAAGATTGTACTGCTGTTTGCAAAGAATCCCGTCGTGATGATGGCATGACGACGTGGTGGTGGCCAAGCGGTGTCAACGGGAACAAGGGTACACGTTGTGATCTCAGTGGGTTATACAAGTGTGCTACTTTTTTCCAACAAAAGCATCGTGCTAGATGTGTCTAGGGTCGCTAGAATTATGTAATTCGGTTGATGGTTTCAGATTTCTACTTTTTGGAGCCAATCAAATCTAAGAGATGATTGTGTGCTTTTTCAAACTGGACCTCGGGACTTGGGAGCTCCAAACTTCCCGACATAACGAGTGGTGGGTGCGCCAGCAAAGTCGAAGAGAGGCGTAGTTAGAAATCTCGATATTCTAATCCAGATTTTAGTTCCATTATTTTATGATCAATCAATGGCTTCAACCCCCCTGAAATACATTTCTAGAGCGGTGATTAATCTGTTATGCCTAAGCCCTTAGCGATTAAATGTCATTAAGCTAGTCCTGGGATCAACCCTTTAGTTATATGAGAATCTTTTCCTCTTCAATATTGTTGGTAGAACACGTGCTGCACAGTATAGAATACATTATAACACTTCCTTGATTCGGACTAGTGAATACGTTAGTTTCAAATACTTTACCCACTACTACTATATAGAGTTTAAGCTATATACAATACAATCCATGTTTAACAAATATAGTTCTATTCTCATATGTCGAGATAATGCGTATAATAAAATTCGAATTACAATTTATAAGGCATTAACGGATCAAATAATTAATAGAATAAGGTTTTATTTAATTGAAATCTAGACTTTTTGTAAGGAAACAGGATACGATCTCAGGCCACGTGATGCTAAGCATTCCATACCTAGATCAAATCTAAAGTATCTATCTAGACTATTTAAGAATTCCTTCTTCTCTACTTTATAGAATACCATTGAGATTATATAACCCTTACTAGTACTGCTTCGTGACACTTTTTAATTGTTCGATATTATCTCATTAATTAATAAACTCGATTGTTTCACTTTATATTAATATAATGATTTATTGGGAATCAGGTCACATGGTTTCCGGTCACATGATCAGGTATCACGTGGTAAGCTATACCGCATAGGGTATAGGGGAGTAGCATATAAGAGCAGCTGGGCTGCCACCAAATACATACTCCTTAGTCAAATCAATCTACTATAATTCTACCCTAGTACTTCCTTTCTACCGTATTACTGGTCATCCCAGGTTAGACGAATAATATGATTTAAAATAGAAAGAAAAAAATATTTATTATATCTAGGCCTCTACTTTTATAAAATGCTATAAAGTTGGTTATATAATCACTCTCTATATTAAATGGTGATCTTCTAAAAAGAATTCTTTTCTATTTAAAATACTTCTTTTATTAGATTGTATATCTACGTTTCGATCCATATGATTCGATGTAACGCGCATAATAAGATTAATATATTTACTAGAAGTTACGTATCTCTAATTCAATTTTTCAAATTTCAACTGGTTACAGTACTATTTACTCTATTTACTTAGTAAATCAGATACTAATAATTGATTAAGTTGAACAACTTAAAATTCTAAGTCACTACTATACAGGCCTAATACCTAATATTTAAAGTCTAATCAGATAATCCAGTGTCACGCTAACGATTTAGCGAAATAGACTCCTTTTCGTATCAATCTTCATGTTAATATCTAGTCATTATAACATAACTAAATCGATTTCCTATTTACTGACATTTTCCATTTCCGTCGAATTCAAGTTTCGAAAACATCTTTTAATTGATAATGAAATTAACACCTTTTGAGAGTTATAACGTTGTAATGTATCAAATTTTTAACCTATGTACTTTTATTGATTTAGACCATAAGTTTTAGCTTGCAAATAGCACCTCAGCTAGCTCCCCCTCCTGAATTATCATATCCCTCCGAACTTTCTTTATCCAAACCGGATCTGTTGAATCTCAAGCGAGCAGCCACTATTGTTTTCACATTTATACAATTTACATGTTGGATTTTGGATTTTGGATTTTCATCCGCCGTTTTGTTCTTATTCACACTTCCGATATATAACAATTTTATTTGGAACCTTTATCTCTTTTTCGGCTTCTCATGCAAGCCGCGTATAGTGGTGACAGCATCTAGAAAGTTGGGTGTAGCCATACATGGAAAATTGACTTTCAACATGTCAAAAAATCACATTTTGTAAGAGAGGGAGGTTATTTCTGTGAGGTGGCTCCATTGATTCTCATTCAATAATGTTATCAAAGGAATTATCAACCGGTCCCCTGATACACCACTATTCATATTCTTTTGCCCTTTTAAAAGAATTCTCAACATCGTCCATCCTCCCATATCCCGCAAAATCTGGCATTTCCCTTTTCCCAACAATTTAACTCCACCAATTCAACCTTCACATATTTACACTTGATTATCTCATATTTCTCCAATTCCTCCACGACTGAATACATTCTAGTTTCCATTGTCTCATTGGTTATATCTCCTCCACTGCTCAGACTTTCCCCCCGAATGTTCAATCGTCCTACAACATTGGTTGATATGCTCCCAGTTTCTGAGCATCGTCTGCCCTCTAATGGGACATCTTCCATGACCATGATCAGCTCCTCCAATCCCCTCAATATCGACTCCTCTCTTGGATGTCTTATTTTAGAAGTCCCAACATATTCATTGGAATCTGATGCTTTTCCATTCCCATACCAACCCTCAAACGATTGTTTCTCCAACAAATAATGCGCCTTCCAAAACACATCCACGGCTACTTTCGTCACACCTCGCAACCCCACCATACTAGCCCTCGTATCTTGTAACGCCCTCATCATCTCGGTATCCCTCGTCTTCAGGTAAATAGTATCCTGATGCCTCAAAAATCTTATACCCTTTTAAAACCATCCCCTGATCTCTCCCCAATAGCCTTCCTATTGATGTATCTCACTTCCCACTTCCCATCATCTCCTCTGAATACTTCAATCATTCTAATATGTTTCGCATGCGTGTCATTGAAACAAAAATTCCAAGTTTTTTCCACGACGGCCCTGCTTGCTTGACAAACTATTTCGATGGCACATTGTTTTCGAGGGTTACTTTCCATCCATTGTACTACTCCAGTCCCTGTTGGTTCGGGAAAGTGTATCTTCTCACAATTAATATCCCAAAATAACTTTTTTTCGATATGAGCGTGAACTTCTATGAGGCGAGGAGGTTGAGTTTCAAGGAATGCCAGACGCCAACTCTCGATGCGGATACGATTGGGCATAGAGAGGGATCTGTGGAAGATGGTTGGTGACGCTTTGGAGCTTGGGGATTTAGTATTGTGCTTATAGTTATCCTGGAAGATGATGCAAGGGATAAAGATGAAATGGATAAGATGTAAGGAGAAAGTTGAGTTGAGGCTAGAATATTACTTGGTGGATAAGGAGAGAGTTGAATCGACTCGGAAGTTGGAGCGTGACTCGGAGGATCTTCATAATGCCATTTTGGAGTAGAGATAATGATTCCTTCCCCAGTATTGCCAATGTTCGTTTTGTTGTTACCTTGGACAAAATTAACTTTTGTCTTGATATTTGCGATGATGAGTGGTAATATCCAAACAAAAGAAAACAACCCACCGAAAATTGAGGAAGTTACACAGGTAAAATCAGAATTATAATCCATATTCGTTGATATTTACCAGTGTAATTAATGATCTTTGATTCTTGGATGGCAGTAAGATCTTACAATTCCAGGCTATCTCGCCTATAAACTTCATGGTCTTAGCATTTTAGCGGGGTTGTGGCGGCTGAGGATAGGCTTCGCCACAAGATACAGGGTATCGGAACCACTGGAGTGCCCACCACTTGACACCCCTTCATACCGCTTCATCCCCCCTTCAATCGAACAATCTAGGGCTTAGCTATCAACTTTTTTGGGTAACCTTATCAGGAATTTCAGGAAGATTCAAAAGAAATCACACTCTAGGTCTTGCGGAGATTAAATTGTATACATTCACGATACCCTGAGAATCGAGCAAAGTGATTCTCCTGAAGGTTGCCGGGCGATTTGAATAGAATTCAAACGCCAGATTTGGGACCACTTCATCAGCAACATCCCAAGCTAGAGTAATCGACCGAACATGGTAAACATACTGTAACATCAGAAGATATATTTCCTATGTATCGCGAATTTGAGATAAAATATCCGCCCATTTAGCCTTACCGTAGGTTACACTCCATCTCCCCGCAAACCGGTCAACGCCATTCCCACCCCTATCAAATCCAAAGACATCCGCCGATCAGGCTCCCTGCGTCTCGGTCTTACAAATAAAGCTGCTGATGAAACTAATATTTAAATAATACAAACCCCTTCGAGTGCAAAATTCATATTTAAATATTCTCGAATTGCTGAACTGGCGCTTCCTTAACCAACCAACCCCTCTACCACATCATAACATTCCTCTGGACTCTCAAAAATTCTCCATGCACTCTTTGGAACTCCAACAAAAGCCTTCTCGAATCTCTCAGGCTCATTCTTCTCGACGATACCAATTGCGGCGATGTCTGTTACTTTGCGGATTAGGATTAGCTTGATCCAGGTCGGGTTTTTTCGATACCTGATTTGTTTATTAGTAAGTGGACAGAAGAAATTGCTAGAGGAGAAAAAACAAGTATTTTAAAAAGGTGGCGATGAGAAGTAAAACACGAGAGGAAGAAATAATGCAGGGACTCACATCTCTCCATAAGCCTCTGGGTCACTCTGCGTACTATCCCCAACACAGATCATCTTCCTCTTGGGCAACCATCTATGAATCTTTTCCATCCTATTGAATTTGTACTCTTGTGTACCCTGCGTCAAAGTTTCTAGTAATCCCGAGAGGTTTAAAAAATTCGCGTCTCTTAATATCATGGTTCCTTGAGGATAGTATTCATGACAAAATTCGCCGAGGAACGAGTAGAGGACATAGGGTGAGGCAGAGAGATAAAACCAAGGAGCTGCTGACCCTTTTTGAGGGGCGATGAGGGATTGAATGTGTTTGTAGAATTCCGGCATTCCTTCAATGGGTGAGGGTTTAGATAGAAAGGTAGAGCGGAGAATACCAGTGGGAGAGCTGGTTTGTGTTATTTTAATTGAGTCGTCAATATCTGTGTCACGTTAGTATTTTCTTCATCCAAACTTGGCCCTCAAAAGGCTTCGTGTCCATCAAGTGGGATGCTTAAATGATTTCTGAACTCACCAGAAATGACGCCCCATCCTTCCGGCTCTGCAAAAACGGTTCTCATCTCCAATATCCCCTCTGCTCCATTCGGTACTCTCGCCTTCCACGTCACCACCTCACCATCTTTGCAATCCTTCAGCTTCCGAATATCACTGCTAACACCATCCTTTCCACCTGGTCCCAATCTCAATTTTTCATTCCCTTGATGTTCCGAATCGATATCAACAAACCTCCCCGGTCGAACATCCATCAAAAAAGGTCTTAATCTCTCCTCGACAATCTCATCTTCACCTCTATCACCATCAGCGCCGACCCTCCCAACAATATCCCCCACAATTTCCGGGACATATTTACCACTGTCCGTGGCCCAAACCGCCGTGACGAATTCCGCCTCCCATTTCCCCGTGATATGATTCCTATACGCCGTGTTATCGAATAACCATACCGTATCATCTTTCGATACTGGTTTAGGAAATGGATTATGGGGTCCGAGATGCGAGAGAACGTTGTCTCGGAGGGAGTTTGTCGATGTTCGAGGGAGATTTGGGAGGGAAGATTCAGTTTCCGGAAACTGGTTCCTAATACGGGCTTGCACTTGGAGGGAAGTGGTGCTTCGATGTGATATTGACATTATGGCTCTTGTAGATTCAATTCTAGTATAAATCTCTTCTTTTTCTTCTATTATGGTATCGAGTTTGTAATTGTTGGTATCAACTTGGCGTGTATGAAAGTGTGAGTAATTAATCCTGTGGGTGATAATGCTTGATTTCTATGAATTGTATTGACGTTGATATCTTATATAGAGCACCGAGGCACTAGCGTGTGCGCTAGTCAGTCCGTACGGTCCCCTTTGTACTGTCCGTTTTCGTAGTGTTTTGGCGTTTCTATGGTCTTCCTTTGCAAAAATTGAGTACATGAATGAAAACCAAAAAAGAAAAGGAAAATGAAAATGAAAGAATATATTTGAGTACCACACCACAAGGCTAACAACTTACAACTAATAGGATAGGTTCCGCCTTAACTGAACATGCTCCATCATTTTCATATTTATACTTCAGGGCTGTCGATCAGCCGCCTGCCTAAATAAGGTGGAGATAATCTTATTCGGGATATGACGAAATGGGCTTGGAAATTCTGGGGTATAACGTTACAATTAGCGCTGCGCCTAGGCGCCCTAACCCTAAGTGAGGTGAAATAAGAAGGATGGTGAGGCAATGTGAGCTGTGAAGTGTGATAAGGTCAGGGGAACATTTATGAAATCTAAGGCACGCGATGAATTGATTCGACGGTTTGGTGTTACGGATGTCGCTTGGATTTTGTGGCGTCGGTAGGTATGACCGTACTGGTTTTTGGGTTACAATGGTATAGTAGGGCTGGGTTTGAGGGGATTCTTGTAAGTTACTTTTGAGGTAGGCACACTGGTAAGTTGTACAAGTCTCTCACCGAGAGTTTGTTTCATATAAGCCTTCCTAGCCATTAACGTCGTTCCAAAATTTGTACCTACTCAGCTTCCTATCAGCCTTGGGGGTAATGAATGGTGGGGATATTCTTGTGCCGCATTGCTGATGAAATAAGTGATGAAGGGGGTCAGCTGTATATTACCAAAGTACCGTACATATCCAAAATTTATGTAACTGAACAATATCTAGCCACAATCGCAAAAGAATGTAACAATACTATGGAGATAATGTTTCAATATGATAGAATTTCATTCTCCAAGGTAAATTATCGAACTTCTATTGTTCCAATAAAATTGATCGTGTAGCTCCAGAAAAATAAACCGAAAAAAAAAATTTAGTGACCCCAGAAGAAAGGGAAATAATCCGTCTCTAAAGTTGTACTCTGCTAGCTTTGATGTCGAATAACGGATACTGAATACATGGTTTTGGGTATCACTAGACGAACTACAACAATTCGAGCTACAGCACTAAACTGATATTCCAATCTTCAGTCGGTCCACATATTGGACTTTGGCATTATGAATAACCTAATTGTTGTAAGACGCTCCAAAATCCGGCCATCAACACATGTCATTCCCGTGATCCTTTTTTGGGGGTTGCATGTCTGATGTTGGCAGGTCCGAATTTGCAGCGGACAAAATTTGGATGCAGAATATACGAATCCCTTGACAATGCGGAATTTACAAACTTTTATGTCTATAACTCATAATGAATTTTTAACGTTTGAAGATCGGGGAAACCTTTCAAATTGTTACTATTCAAAACAATCCGGTAATGGTTGCAATTCGGATTATTGGAAACTTAAACAAGAGTTCGGGCTAAAATACAATTATGAATACACTGCCCATTTAATTCGCCTCAAATATCCCAAATATCCTAAACTGTATCAAAAGGACGCTCTATAACTCTACAAAGGCATATCGCGAAGAGTTACATGATGGAAAATTCATCCTCATTCCTTCTCAGGGACCCGCAAGCGCAGGCGGGTAATCAGGGGCATCGGTCAAATATCCCTTGAGAGCATTTATACCGGGCGAGAAAAAGTATTCACCACCTCTCTGAACCACCCATCTATCAAGTTCAACACGTGCCTCTGTAGGATCTTTCCCATCTGGGAGACCAATAGAACGAGGCGGATGGTGATCGAGTCGCTGGCCCACAATGGCATCAATACCGGGACCATGCTCACCGACAAATTTATCCTTGCGATCGGGGAAGTGATTATTGCTTGCCCAGCGAGTAGTCAAGAAGTTAAACCCATTGCGAATATCACTTTGATAACAGACGAATAAAAGACCACGCTCATTCTCGTCGTCGGATTTATGCACAGCCTTTTCTTCCGGCGTAACTTCCCCTCCATAGGAGATGCCGCGACGGATGATGACTGCGTGATCATGATCCAAATCTCCGCGGGGTCTCATCTTGCGGATATGGGCTGCAAAGGGACATTTGTCGTGTTTTTCGACTGGGTGGAAGTCGAAATTGTTGGATGTAAAGAGTTTCTCATTCTTGTCATCATCAGGATTCTCATCAACCGGGGTGCCTGAGCATCGAATTAACCATTGATCAAGTGCATCCAACTCAGAAAGTGGGAGACACATACCATTCTTCCAACGACCCATTAAGTATGCTGCAAGCTTTTCCTTGGGATTATCAGAAGTCTCAGCGTAGGGTGCATGGTGTTTGTTATCTTCTAGCCATCTGATGATGTATGTGATTAGTTCAAGACATCATGGCAAAGCAGGTAAATCGGCTTACTTGTCAAACTCAGGAACAAGTTGTTGAAGATCTCGAAAGACGAGAAAGCTTCCATCTTCTGCCCAATCTGGTTGATTCATGTCATCACCGTCATGCCTTGCGAGGATCAATCTGAAAGTTTGAGCAACCTTTGGTCAGCTGAGATGATCAAAATTAAACAATTTCATGAGAATCTTACCCCGGCTTTACAGCCCTGGGCTCTTTATTAATGGGCGTAACCTCATCCAATCCCTCGATCAGCGGCTGGCTGATTCCATCCTCAAAACCAAAGCTGGGGATAAACGTTAGATTTCCATATTTTACATTGGGGAAAATGCTTACTGCTCTTTGCCCTTATCCGGGCGAGTTCGGCCTTGTTTGGTAAGAGGAAATTCAAGTACTGGGTCGTTGCTGACCAAATAAGTATCGGCATCACCACTGCCGGGTTCCTTAAGGAAATGCTCCTTAACCCGATTTACCTGGTAAGTCAAATCATCTTCACGGCTCGCTGTGACCAGAAACACTCCATCAATCAAACGTTTTGGAGATGGTTTATACTGTTCTCGAATTTCTTGTGGGTTGTCCCAGCCCTCACCAACCAGATCATCGTACATGCCCTTCCCAAACAGACCACCCCTAAGCTGGTTTTTTCGAAAGATCTTGGACAGCTCTCTGTCTTTCTTGACAGCACCTTCGTTGAAAGTAAACTTTCCCAGCTAAGAATATGCGTTAGCGGATATTAATAGATGGTAGAGGCACGTATAATAACCTACAGCTGCTAAACCCGTCGAGGCAAAGGCAATATTGACACCGGGCAAGGACTGAACCTTGGCTGGTCGACCTGACTCTTGAGCTTGAATCTTTGCCGCGAGGATCTTGTTCTTCATATCACATGCGTCCTTTGCACTCGTGATTCCGCCATTTTGTACAAAAGTCCTGAGCCGAAGTTTAAAATCCTCTGGTTTTCTGATTTTGAAGAAAAGAAACGTTTGAAATCTTTTCGGCAGACCGGGCCTGAGGAAAACATGCGATAAGTACGAGTAGATATCTTGGAAGGGCATCGATTTGAAGACTTACCAGATATCGCCCTGAATGTTGGATTTTCTGGCTATCCAACTCATGGTTCCGGATAGCACAGAACCCTTAATTTAGAAAACGTGTAAGATCTGAATTGTTTTCAAAGGTTGAGTATGAAGAGCAGATATGGCATATTCGGGGGGCATGACTTTCATCTTATGGATTCCAGAAGAATCAAGTACCACTTCTGGTGCACAAGTCTCAGTGCTGAAAGATCCACAAAGCTCTGAGGTATACAGCCAGGGCCCATGAGATCTTGATACCGGTCAACCTTTGGAATGAGTCGCTCTGAAAACAGCTATTCGGTTATCTGGTAACAATGTTCGTCAATAGAACCATATTAATTAGCGAAAGTAATCCACGCTACACTGAATTGGACGAGGCATGTTCCGCGTCACAATATCAGTTATCTGATGAGTAATTGGTCCCCAGACCAGACCATCCATCCTACTTCTGCAAGAGGAAATTTGAGGATCGGTAATTGGAAAGAGATCATAGGATAATTCTCTACCGACAGCCGTCGATCTGTGCGATCTAGATCCAAGTAATAGTATCTAAAGATGCATGTATCTCCGTTATACAGATTCAATTTCCTCATGTGGACATTCAAAATCAACCAGGGTATAAGTGTACATCATCATATTTTAGTTCTGTAATGACTGAATATCGTCAAAATCAGCACATACAACTTGCCAGCCTTGGTGTAGCTTTGGTTATTCTGTGATACTGCGGCTGAAAGGTCAGCATTAGCATATTAATCAAAATCGAAGTGGGGTAGCATAGAACAATAGTGAAGCAAACATAAGATTAGTTCCACATAGGTGTTTCAATTCCTCGGGGGTTCCATGTCGGAATTTAAGTTCCTAGTAAAACTGCCCTAAACAATAGCTGAAAGTTCAAAACCAAAGCATTGTAAAGTGTCGAGAGGCAGGTGTTGGGTCGTTGAAAAAAGAACCTCCACGTACTAAAGTAATATAGTTTTAAGCTCATCTCAATTCTCCTTGATATTATTGGAGAGGATTCAAACCAGTGATGTTACTTCATGTGCCGCTGTTGCGGAATGCTCAACTTGAAGCTCCACCTATCTAGCCTTGCTAGCTTTATATCCGTTGTATAAAAAGGCGGCATAAAAACTACCTAGGTAGCTGAGTTGTGGAGATAACGATAGCCGAACATATTTGGTCCACCTTCGGTTCCACAGATCTTCGATGCGGGTCTTCCCGATTAAACTCCCTAGTATGATCGACATTTCGCTACTATCTGAATCAATAAAGGGCCTCCAATGAGTTTCTAAGCATATCTCCGCGCTAATGACCAAAAGGAAATAAGTCATGGCTTGTAGATCTACAAGCTGAGGATATCCTGGAAGAGTCGAAGCTTTGTATTAGCTGAAGAAACTTGTATCGACTGCAAATGTCATCAAGAAAGATGCAGCCAGCTATTAAAATTACATCAGGTGATGTCTCTTTAAGTGATGTAGAAACTACACCGATCATTTTCTTTGGGTATGTTGTTATAAAATAGTTCTACATACACTAGCTCGAAACAACAAAACAATAAGTTCAATAGGGTATGGAGAATCCAGTTCCATGACACAGTCATCTCAAACTCACAGCTGAACTCTGCAGCTCCATTGGACTATTGACCTCCGTTCCTTCATATGCGGATTGAAGATCTCTTAATCCATCAATAGCCGATGTCCAAGGCATGGCTTTTCGTTGAAGAGCTACCGCAAAATTACTTAAGCAAGTTAGTAACTGCATTGCAAAAGTACTTATATAGATACTTTTCCCTACCATCGTCGTTCTCCAATAGCGCCCTGATCACATTCTCATACACCTATTTCTTGATATTTTCTTATTCCTCGGGATGAAGTTGCATTGGACTGAGGTGCTCCTCGGAGTCTCTATAGCAGGTGTAAATGCCGTCAGCAATTATATGACAGAGGCAAGCAGCTCCGAGCGCATCTCTGGCTATGGCCCCGTAGACGAGCCTTCATGGGAACCTACATTCATCGATGAATCACGTCCATATCAAGGCATTCGAGTTCCCCGCCGAGAGTGGGAGTTGGAATGCAGCAGTGCCGATAAAGAATACCCGTGTCAGAGTGCTATCGATGGAAGTAACACAACTTCTTGGCATAGTCAATCTCATTCTGATGGACATAGCATCATAGTAGATCTTAAAAAATACTATGCTATCAGCGCTCTTGTCATTCTACCTCCAATTGATACGGGGAATGAAGGTCTAATCACCCAACACGAAATATACATCAGCAGCAATAAGGAGGACTGGAAAGGTCCTATAGTGTATGGAATGTGGCCTAGCACAAATAGACAGCGATTATCCGCTTTTGAGCCCACATCCGCTCGATACTTAAAGCTCAATGTTAGCGCCGAGGTCAATGGCTCATCCTGGGTCGGCATTTCTGAGCTCAATATCTATGCGACGCAATACACCATCCCTCAAAATCCCAAATTCGGTCTCTGGGGCCCTACTCTCGATTTTCCCGTCGTTCCAGTTGCTGGTGCTCAAGAAGCTTCTGGGAACATTGTTCTTTGGTCATCATGGGCTTCAGATCAATTTCATTCAACACCAGGAGGACAGACAGCAATGACCCGGTGGAACCCTGTAACGAATGAAGTTTCCGAACGCATCGTTACCAATACTTCGCATGATATGTTTTGTCCGGGGATTGCTATTGACGGTACTGGTATGATGGTTGTTACTGGCGGCAATGATGCATCACAGACTAGTCTATACAATTCTTCCGCAGATCAATGGATCAAGGGGCCTGAAATGGCACTACGTCGTGGGTATCAAGCGTCAACAACCCTCTCTGATGGACGAGTGTTTGTTATTGGTGGGTCTTGGGCTGGAGGGTCAAACGTTCCAAAAGATGGAGAAATTTACGATCCCATCATCGGAAACTGGTCCCTACTTTCCGGGGCAACAGTCAAAGAAATGTTGACTGATGACATGGAAGGTCCATGGAGAGCTGATAATCATGGTTGGCTCTTCGGATGGCAGAATGGAAGTGTTTTCCAGGCCGGGCCTAGCCGAGCTATGAATTGGTACTTTACAGATAGAAATGGTAGTGTTCAAGGGGCTGGAGATCGCTTAGAGGACGAAGATTCAATGTCTGGAAACGCCGTGATGTTTGATGCGACGGCAGGTAAAATTCTTACTATCGGAGGTTCCCCTGACTATGATAAATCCTGGGCCACCAGCAATGCACATGTCATTACTCTCAAGGGACCTGGAGAAAAACCAGATGTTCAACTTGCTGGAAATAATGGTACGATGCATTCAGAACGTGTTTTCCACTCTTCTGTCGTTCTACCGGACGGAACTGTTTTCATTGCTGGTGGTCAGACCTTTGGAATTGCCTTCAATGAGGACAACGTACAATTCGTTCCAGAACTATATGACCCGAAAACTGACACTTTTACGGAGCTAACTGGAAATAACATCATTCGGGTTTACCACACATTGTCAATCCTTTTGCCTGATGGACGGGTTTTGAACGCGGGTGGTGGGCTTTGTGGTAACTGCTCAGCCAATCACTATGATGGTCAAATCTTCACACCCCCTTATTTATTAACTGAGAAGGGGGAACTTCGGTCTCGTCCAGAGATTATCTCGCAACTACCATCTCAGTTGAATGCCGGCGATACGTTGGAGTTCACTACTAGTATTGTCATTCATTCTGCCTCCTTGGTTCGCATTGGCAGTGCAACGCATACAGTCAACACCGACCAGCGACGCGTCCCCCTTCCGATTAATTACCTCCATTTGTACAAAAACCGATATGTAGCCCATCTTCCGGCCGATTATGGTATTCTAATCCCCGGATACTGGATGTTGTTTGTGATAGACGAACATGGGACACCTAGCATTGCGCAAACTATCTTCATTGCCACTACCAAAATAATTAGTTCCAATGATAAGACGCAAAACCAAATGGGGCTCTTTGAGTCCTACTGGCAAAATTGGAAGCCGACACTTATGGCACAATTTACGCGTCCGGGCCGAGAATTGATCTGAATAGTTTAATTCAATCGTGTATCGATTAACGGTCAAGTTGTCAGAGTATAATAGTATAATTCATATCCAGAGTGCCCTTGGATTATAATTCCATGCTCGAAAATTGAATTGAGAGTTCTAAGGTTAAAGTAGAATGAGTCTCATGGAACGTGAAAATAAATTTACAATAAGAGTGGAAAGCGTGCGATTGGCTTTCGAATCAAATAAACATTTTTCGAAATTCATAACCACATGATCGCTAGATATACTGCAAGAATACTTGGATATCTGAATCTTTCGATTGTGTCGATCTCTTCTAATTGTCGTGGAGGTAGAAACGTCACGCTGGACATTGCTGTGATTCCCGGTGGGGTTAAAGGTATGCTCGTAACGTGACTGGAAGATTTTCCATTCAGCATCAGGGAATAAAAGCTCTCCAGTTAAGCAGTAGAGCGCGAAAAAGATTCAATTGTATGGGGGTTTGAAAAATTGTGAAGCGTGTCCAGGAACTAGAAATGAGGGTTGTACATGAGAACTCAGTGAAGAACATAGCTTCTATCCGAGATATTACTGGATCCAGGTAGAAGGATGAACTCTTTGGTTCTCTGCTCGCAATATCTATTATCTCCATCCAACCGATTGGTACCTAGGATTTGGTTGCGCAATATTAGCATACCATTTCTTCTCGTCCTATGAACGAGGTTTGGTACCATTTAATTAAGAACACCGAACTCAAGGATTATTCTACTCTGTATAGATTGAATGTGCCCAAATATAATCGTTTACCAATTTTGATGTTATATCAAAGGATTTGTTGAGGCTACAAACGTATAGCACTTCAAGTCTTCGACTGCTGGTCATAATTCTAGGAATTTTGATTGCGATTCTTCTTTCACCAAACGAACAACAATTTTCTGGGGATCAGCAGATGATTGGAAAGGTTGAGCAAAGTTGAGAGACAGTGAGGCCATGGCCACATTCAAAATTTTGTATGATGTTCGATGATTCGCAGATCTATAGACCCTTTAAACTCCAGCCGCTAGAAAATCACATATATTAGTTGAGGATAGGCATTCCATTCAGTGCATCAAAATGCCGCATATACGCAAAAATTTTGATATATCAACATTTTTACGACAAACACTGAGTGGCTGTCTATACAACAGGACTTCAATCCATATTATCATCTTCTCGCAAGGAGGGTGCAATCCTTCCAGTGGGCCAAGTAACTTTATCTCCTCAAATATTCTCTTGGGGGTTTTAACGAGCTTATATTATCGACTTACTTGATTGTGCTATAGCACCGACCTCATTCATTTTATGGAGAGACTATTAGTGTTTTGTTACGAAATTTTCCACTCACGGTTACTATCAAAGTACTCATAGTGAGATCAGTCATTGTTCAACGACATCTATTCAACTCAATAGTTCACAACGTGTGAGACAATATATATTCCATATAAACATAAAGAGAAAGCAAATGGAGACAAGATTACCAAAGAGTTCTATAATCAGGAGCTGGTCAAAAATTTCAAATCCCAGGCAAGCTCATTGTGGCTGCACCATCGAAGAAAATGCGGTTTTGAGTAGATAGTTGTCAGATGAAGCCGCTCAAAGTGGCGCGATATGCCGGGGATTTCCAAAAAATAGTCCAAATTGGAATAAGCTCTAAGAGCATTATTTATGACTGGAAGCCTAACTATGAGTCATTTTTATGTCTGCTTTTAAACTTCAAGCTGTTATTTATTTTATATCCTGCGCACCACCCTCAACAAACTCAGAAACACATAACAAACAATACCCAAAACTGTTATTTGAACCGCGTTTTCACAGTTCTCGCCCATCAAACAAGATCTAAACCACCATTTCCCGGTCTCGTCGCCTCACATCTTCACACATTTTCTATCCCTTTGAACTCGACACACTTGTTAAATTTACAGAGCTCACTTAAACGACTTCCAGCATCGAGACTTGGTTAGTACTTCCTTCTTCCTATATTTTAAAGCAGCGCTTACAATCTAAAGTTTTTTCCTGGACACTTTCAACATGTTGTTTTACTATTTGGCTATTTTGATAGTTCTCGTGGCGGAAACTATTGCTGCCCCAACCGCCATGTTCCTCGCTCGCAACTCTAGCAACTCTAGCAACTCTAGCAACTCTAGCAACTCTAGCAACTCTAGCAACTCTAGCAACTCTAGCAACTCTAGCAACTCTAGCAACTCTAGCAACTCTAGCAACTCTAGCAACTCTAGTACACCCCAGTCACTGATCATCGACACAACCTGCGATCAACTTCCCAAAAATTTCTGTCACTACGCTTTTTACACCGATTTAATCTCGGCGGTTACAACCATCCAGGATCATAATTGCACCTATTATGGCCAAGACTATTTCACTTTCAACTTGACCGAAGACCCTTCCGGCATTGAGCCCATCGAGTTTGAAAACCATGTTTGGATCATATCAAACTTCACCCAGTCGAATGCATCAGAGGCGGTAGTTAGCTATGATTTCATCTCTAACCCAATTCTTCAGTGGTTGGGCAAAAGTTACACTATTCCCCTACAATGGTCCTATCAGGACGACTCTTTGGAGATACCACAGGTCCCCTCGGGTATAAACCAAGAGTTGGCCTCTGTTTTTGGAACTTGGATACCCTGTTAGTGTTCAAGGGATCTGGCGTTTGTGGTGGTGGTTATATATTCCGTTTGAATCAAGATCAACAATATTGGTTAGCATTTTAGGTTGGGGTTGGAAGGGAGAGGGGGGGGTCGATTTGTATGTAACGGGGGATTTTAAGCTGCCATATCGCACAATAGTGATAGGCAAAACGTGAAATTTTCAATAACTCCCTTATATCTCTCTGTGATCAAACACTGAACGGTGTGAATGTGATCTTTTCTCTTCTGTCTCTGATTCCATGGAATAATGATTGTAAATTTGATGAAATCCAAGTTATTGTTGGCGTAGTCCTCTTTACGCATGCTAGTCCTAAAACCATACTTTGAACCTCAAAATGAGTCCTTTCTCGGTTCTTGGCAAATCACCATCACTTATTGATCTATGGCATTGCTGAAGGGCTACAAGTTCACCGGTCTACAATCTGGAGCCTATATATCTTGAGGGATTGAAGATATTTTGTCAATATATCTATACTAATCTTTGGCAAACATTGAAGTTCAATCACTTATAAGTTTGGTGGGTTGAGGAGCTCTCATACGAAGATTTACTCGTGAAAATGTAAAGTACAAATTCATTGTTCAAATAGTTTTCAAGATTTCATCAGCTACCCAATATCATAATAAGAATCTTGATGACTTGGGGGAGCGTCATAAATTTCCTGTTTTTCAATCATATTAACACACTTCACCTCTCTCCAATATCATAACAAAAATCTTGACGACTTGGGGGAGCCTCATAAATTTCCCGTTTTTCAGTCATATTGACATGCCTCACCTCTCTCTCCTTATTTCAAATTGCTCTCACCGTAACATATCTCAAGTTCTCTATAACTCGCTTGCATCACTGACTCATAATTAATCTTTACTCTCCTTATGACATGCAATAATTAATTCTATAGCTCATGATGACCGCAACAGTAATCAATACCAACCATTTGAGGGCTACATACGTTTTCTACCTTTTACAATCTTTTTTAACCAACTTCAACCGCACACAACCAAATACGTACCAAGCATTTGAACATCTCCCAACTACAAACAAAACCAAACAAAACCAAACATAACATAACAAACTAGAAGACGGCTTATTCTTTTATGTTTCATAGTTACCAAACTTGGAAATACAAGCTCAGCAACGAAGACCATCACATCTCCCGTCGTTAAACCCAAGAAAATAAACGATAACTCAATCACTTTGGGCAAGTTTACAAGGCTCCTTATTCTCACCACAACTGACAAATTATGTAAACAGACCAAAATGAAGCTCATCATGGTCTCCCAAGTTTTCCTCGGCTTCGTTTCCCTTATCCTCGGATCTCCCTTGCCTTAGCCAAACTCACTCACTCCACTCTATACACCCGGTAACCAATCATGCATGGTTCTCATCTATCCAGGGTACTGCACCATCGATATTCAAGTCAATAACAGCACCTTGTTAAATCCCTTCAACATCACTCTATATGATGAGCAGTGTGCCAATATTTGCAGTGAGAGTTTCAATACTCTTGACGCCCCATTCACTTGGAACCCAGACTGCATCAAAGGTCACAATATGACCATCTGTCTCGACGCGAACGGATTTTTGAATCCAACTTCTTACGATGGCAGTCAAGTTTATATAGCAATTTTGACTGGTGGAGATATCAACGTGGTGACATATCGTGGCATGTTTAAGTGTGCAAACTCGAGCAATGATTAGACTGCGCAACGGGGCCCCGCGGGGCGGGTATTGGAGCTAGCGGGTTATTTGCAAATAATCTGTATGTAGGGCGAGTAATGCTAAATCCCAATAAGTACCCTGTGTTTTGTATAGGTTATTTGCAAATAATTTGTAAATAATTTATTTATTCGCAAATAAATAAATTATTTATATATTTGTAAATTATTTATAAATTTGTAGATTATTTATGAATTATTTATAAATCTCACTTATTTTTTAAAGTTACTCACAACTTTTATATTAATTTTTATATTAATTCAAAATATTTAGTATAAAACTATTTCTAATTTTTATAAATATTTATAAAGATAGGTTATTTACAAATAATTTATATCCGCCTTATACGAAACGGGTAATTTTGAAATCCCAACAAAGCCCCGCGGGGCGGGTAGAAGGTCTCGTGGGTAACCCGCAGGGCAAATAATTTGCGGGTACCCGTACGGGGCGGGTTTTTTTCTGCGCAGTCTAGCAATGATACTGCATCTGCATCTGCTGCTCGCACATCATCTCAGGCTTCAACATTATATGCTGCTCCCACATCATCTAAGATCTTAGCACGATCCTAGCACGATCTATTGCTTCAGCATCATCCAAGGCTCCAATGAAATCTGAGGCTCCAACACCATCCACTTTCCCCATCATCTAAAGATCAAACACCATCCACTGCAGGTCAGCCTATATTTTCACCTTACACTCCCGTTGTTTGTGCCAAAGTTGCACCCACGTTCCAATACCGGATTGTTCTGCAAACTACTACACGGGCAATTATTACTAAGGCACAATTCTTGGATAGTCATCTTAGGTCACTGGAGGTGGATTTCGATTGTCAAAGGAATGGGTCAGATATTTGAGGATAGAGATGTGTTGCATTAGATTTATACATATTTAATACCACGTTCATGTTCACTCGCTCCCATATTTTCGTGGATCATTATGAAGAAATTTTGTGGACTTGTGAAATCTCGTCCAGGTCTATTGGAACCTCCCACTAACTTTCCATGTCCCTTCTACTTTTTACTCTCGTATCCGGTAAGATAATGATGGGGTTGTTAATAATTACAGTAAATAATCCTTGATGTTCATAGACGTATTCTGTTGATATAAAGTAGTTCTACATACACTAGCTCGATACACAATAATATAATCGTTAATATATTCTAACACTTTGCTCCACAATCAACTTGAAACCACTTTCATCACCATGAAATCTATCTAGGTCAAACCTCATTTTGGTACTAATGCCTGCTTTCCCTGGAGGGGTACATGGGATTCTCCCCAAAGTTTGCCCCGCCGATCCAGATGATGTCTCAAAATGCAACATGCGCCTCGTCGTGAACGTCTTCGATACCAATTCAGGTAGCGTCGACATCAAGATCACGATTCCTGATTTTTGCCGTCAAGACTGTTCAGACATTGGTAACATTCCATGGACGCCCATGCTCTATAAGCCTCCATATTTTGGCAAAAAGAGGCCTATGGACTTGCAGGTTGGATGGAAATTGTGGAGTCTATAAGAAGATCACTTGGGGCGTTCAGAAATAGGTCGGCAAGGTGGACGAAGAAAATAACATAGGAGCTGATGCAATCACCACGTATAATATGCCGTTTAAGTGTAAAACTTGAGAAATATGGCTTAGGTGTAGGTTTGCTGGGATATGAGTGGTTAGATAATATGCTTTAGAGAGATTTGGAAGATATAAACCAATCCAGTTGGAATCTTTTAGATAAACAATACTACGTTTATATTCAAATATTCTTGCATTTATATAATCATGGTTATGAAAAGGACATGAAAATGGCATGAATAGCACGTAAATCGCAGCATTAAAAATTACTCAAAATTGTTGATATAAAAAATGATATTTATATATTTATATTGTATATTTCTTTTCAATATTTCATATTATCTGGCTATTATACGGAAGTATTGGAATACGTAAGACTAGTTATGAAGTGCGATATGGCCTTACCAGAATGGGGCGCATACAAAATACGCACACCGTATACTACCCTCCATCACTGGATCTCCTAGAATGGTATTAAACCTATTAATCAATTTCCTTGATTTGAGTAAATTTATCGTCCGTATCATCAAGAGCCGCTCTGAATCTTCATCAATCACAGGATAAGTTAAAAGTTCTCGGTAATTCTTGTAGATTTCTATTCTCCTGTGGTTACATATTTCAGTGGTGATAGAAATAACATTCACTGAATCAACAACATGATGTTTTGGACGTTATGGAAAACCTTATGTTGATTGTGAACTATATGGTTTGTGGAGTTCGACCTTGATGCTACCGTTCCCAAAATTATGATCCTCATCAAAGAAGCTATAGTTCTAATGCCAACTGAGGTTCAATATATTTTCCTGAATTATTGTTTGCAGGATATTCTGTCAATTTTTAACTTCACTTTTACTCTGACCTGAGTGTATCTATTTATCCGAAGGAAATGGCAGATAATGTGAACATAGCAAGATGACCTGTACAATTACGTTGACTTCTCTTGTAATTGGAACTTCCAAATGGCAAAACCCATTGTCGAAACTGTTAGGAACGAGAGTTCATTTGTTTTTCTAGTGTTCTTTTATAAAGAAGATGGATTATTATAGATTATTATGGATCAGGCCTTGGATATTAGAGAAAGGGTTTTCTTAATATGCCCAGGCATGGGCATTCGTATTTTATTCGGGGTATTTTATTTCTCCGGGTGGTTTACTTTACCCTGTTAGATTTTACAGGATGGTTACCCTATAAAACCTACGGGTACGGGTAAACTTGTGATTTATCAGGTCACATGGGGACTAGACTAGCGTAGTATTAGCTCAGGACCTTACTTATAAGCAGTCCCAGTTTAGATCTTGAATCCACATCCCTTTTCGACGAAACTAAGATATTTTCTCGTACCGTATAAACTCGGTCCTAAGAGATAGGAAAAGTCCGTGCACCAGACGTAAGCCACTTGAGGCGTCTGTGACTTTAGTGTGGCTTACGTCTAAAAACAAAACACTTGAGGCGTCTGTGGCTTTAGTGTGGCTTACGTCTAAAAGCTATGACTTTTTCCATCTCTTAGAACCGAGTTTATACGGTACTTCGTACTCGATCCCAGTACGCTTCAACAATACAACTTATTTAACTTATACTATTGATCAATAGTTACCTTCACCAAGTAACCGAACCAACAATATTATTGTTGGATAAATCACGTGCCTACGGCACGCTTGCGCATGCGCCGCGCACGGCCGCGGCGTGCCGCTTGCGGCACCCCCGCGCTACGGCGCTAGCATGCGCTAGCGGGCATATATAGTTGATCTGTAGCATAGTTTTTAGAGCTTCGAGCCAAATACACTGCATACTATAGTACATTTGTTCTCCATCGCCCATGGTGATTCCAACAATTATATAATCGTTTAATATAATCATTCAAAATTGAAGCTATTTTTAATTCTATTTTAACTCTATCTTTACTTTTCATTTTTCATTTTTTAATTTTAATTTTAATTCTAATCCCTACCTTTTTTTTACTTTTCATTTTTCATTTTTTTCATTTTTTTTATTTCCTCTTTTCAATTTTAAACAACTACATTAAATGATTATATAATATATATTCGCGGGTTTATCTGTACCTCAAAACATTTCACAAAATAGTTACCTTATCCCGTAGGGGGGGAGCAGGGTGACTACCCGCCAGGTTTTACCCCGGGTTACCCCGGGTGTACCCTACCCTGTGCCCAACCCTGAATACACCACAAATGACTAACTCTTAGATGGTAAAAGGGAATTTGGTGAGATTGAAAAGAATGTGAGGTTCAAGTTATTGATTGCTACACCTTACGGTCGGCTGGGAATCCTCCAATGTGTAAATACAAAGGAGTGGAAAGTGGCCTTACACCTATTATCAGGAGTTCTGAATCAGCCAGCTGCTTATAGGCTTTCTCAAACTCCCAATATTTGATATAGAGAACAATAGGTGAAAGATTTTGGAGACTTCTCTCCATTGGGGCGAAAGAACAATGCAATGATCCTTGAGGATGACGGAATAGAGCAGTTATTTATTGTTGCGAAATTGTCCTTCTATTGTTCATCCCGGTCATAAAACATCTGTTCATTGAATACAGATACAGAACAGATACGTTAATTTAGTATATATACGTTCTTCTCGTCTCCTATGAAGATTTAGATATTTAATTAACTCAATTTGAATCTTGAACACAACCTTATTTCAAATCGAAGCGATATTTATTATCAACATGGATTACAACGCCTGTATTATAAAAGAGACTTTCTCTAATGTCTGCGGGCATGTGACAACGGTACTTGACCATCACGAACTTTGTGCATATGGAGACATTCATCCATATCCTGTCGGTTGTGGACAACAGATCCTGTTCCCTGGCCATACAATTGCCATGATTCGCTGGGCCACTACGCAAATCACAGAAAGCAAGTGCATTTGTTGTGAAGCAGCAATTGAAAATAGGGCCGCTTTTATTTTACCACCGAGAACCTGGATTTCTGATCTTGACTATGAGAAATTCGCTCCTATCTCCCCAGAGGTGCTTGCACAGCGAACAGAATTCTGGAAGAACATTATTTCTGACCAGGCTATCTTAGTCCAGCGACAAGATCGATATGTGGAAGCATATCAAGCTGCAGTGAGAGAGCTACAAGAATACGATGCATCTGACGAGGTAAACGCAGAGACACGCAATGAATTGTCACAGAATGTGAGGAGAGCAAGAGGTTTGCAACGCTTCTATGATATTGATCAAATCTTTTACCTCAACATGGTAAGATCGATGGGATTAGTAACTTCAATTCTCCTCTTTGACCCCACGGACCTGTTATTTCTCAATCAGACTCTTCTCTCGCTTGTCAAACCTGAAGAAATTTCCAGCGAGGAAATCTGCGGCATTTGCACAGAGGAGTTGTATTCGTCCGAGGAAAATGGTAGGGCACTACGTGTATTTTGTGGCAATCACCTCTTTCATCAAAAATGCATTGTTCAGTGGTTCGAGACCATCAAATTGGACCGATTTGCCGACCAACTTTCATGTCCATTGTGTCGGAAAACACAAAAATTCTATTCAATTCCGGACAATCTGGACGGTATACTTGAGTTCCTGGATCTAATGCATATGCAAGTCATAGATATCGTCATTTTGGGCGACCCCTTGGATCCCTTTGAAGACCAATAATGGAGCCGCAGACAACAACTGAGCCGGAGACGACGACGTATCAGACGAGGAGGTATCAGACGACGACGGGTCCGGAAACAACGATGGAGACGTAGACAATGACAGAGACATCAAGTCATAATAAATCTTAGTGTCCAGTAAACCGGTAAGCTTGCCCTCATCCTCATATCTCATTTTAACCCTTAATAAATAAACCTTGATATAAATTAAAAAACCTTGCTCATCCTTATATCTCATTTTATTGGTATCACTGTATTGCTCCGAATAAGAATTAAATAATTTAAAATTGACCAAACAGACTATCTACCCTCTACAACTCCATAGATCTAGAGTATATTTACCCTATTCCTTAATACAACATACCATATCTAATACAACAAATATAATACCATACTTGATACCGTAAAAATAATTGCCATTGTGTACCCTTAGTAAGGCTTTCTCTATTTTATTTAATTTAATCTAATTTATATATATTTTAAAAAAATAAATAAATAAAATAATCGAATTTTATTTAATACAATTTGATAATGAAAAAGTAATAAAAAAAGTAAAGAAAAAAGAAAAGAAAAAATAAGGTAATACTTTTATCCTAATGAAGCTAATACATACAAGGCCAGCTCATCAATAAAACCATTACATTTAAACCTAATAAAAAAGTTGAAAAACAAAAATGGATTTTAGAACTTAAATTAAAGCCTTCTAAATAAAATATGGACTGGAGGTTTTTAGTAAGGGGTTTCTAAGCAAAATAACTTTTCAGTAATGATCCATCCTCCTTTGCCTTTGGGACATTGCGTAAAATTGATTTAGTAAATGGGTAGGTAGCTAGTAAAAGCAGGGTTAGGCACAGGGTAGGGTATACCCGAGATAACCCGGGGTAAAACCTGTCGATTAATTTTTTTTTTTTTTCGCAGGGTAGAGTAATTACTTTGTGAAATGCTTTAAATATCCAAAGTATCCAGAGTATATATTATATAATTGTTTAATTAAAAAGAAAAATAGAAAATAGAAAATGAAAAGAAATTGAAGGTTAGGGTTAGGGTTAGATTTTGAATTAGAATTAAAATTAAAATTAATATTTGAAAAATGAAAAATAAATATAAAATTGAAAATAGCTTTAATTTTAGATGATAGTATTAAACGATTATATAATATATATCCCGAATATTTCGAATACCTACAGATTTTATCGGATAACTATTTTGTAGAATCCAGCAGGGTAGGGTAAACCATTCGGAAAGATAAAATACTCCGGGTAGAGTACGGGTGCCCAACCCTGAGTAAAAGTCGCTCAACCTTAATACATGTAATGGTTGCTTGATATCTATTGGTTGAAAGAAACAATTAAACTTGGTTTCAGACACTTGTACGAGATTGCTTTTGAGTTACGAAGGATAAAATTATATATATTTCTCCAGGTTGCCTTGTTCTCTTCCTTACGGTAGTCATACTGGATTTTCCGCTTCCCGACCATATAATATAAATATAATTACTATAATCTTTATTTTTTACGTTACAATATAGCTAAAATCCATCGAGGACAATAATTTTATTAAACAGAGAGAAACTTTCCAGGTTCGAAATAAATAAAATACCTTGAACATAATCGATATCTTATTGAAGGTAAATGTAAATATATACTGAAATGACCAGATAATACTATAAAAAGGAAGTATCGAGTGAAATTATAATAAATTAAGTTAACTAAGAAGTAATATATATGGTTGTAGCCCAGCTGTCTTTATATCTAAAACGAAGTAAAAGGATTTCGAGATAGAAGTAAAAAACCGACCCCTTTATTTTACTGCGATCGGCTCACGTGATTATTAATACAATAAATATTTATATACTAACGTAGAAAAACTTACAAAACCTAAAACGTATTTTATTTTATAAATATTTATTTAAAATAATATAATATTATATAGAAAAAGGCCACGAAAAAGATAACTCGAAAAAGATAACTCGAAAAAGAAAATAAAGCAAAAAGAAAAGCAAAAGATTTCTATAAAATCGAAGATTCTATAGAACTTAGCTCGATACACAACAATAACAAAAGTTATATAGTGTATTCCGCTCAATTTCTAAAAAAAAAACTATGCTACAGATGAGCGCATTGCTCCGTAGGCACGTGATTTATTCTTCAGTAATATTGCTGCATTTGGAGATAAGTTTTCTGCTGAGAGACAACTATATAGTAATTTATAGAACACAATCGATTCGAATTGCAGGCTCGTAGTTCCTACTCGATATCGACTTGAAAACTTGAATCCCAAGAAGATTACTCTTTTATTGTGTAAAAGAACAAACAAAATAGTTCAATATAACAAAACAATAGAGAATCTTTTGGTTGAAATAACATGAAAGAACGAAGGGATTGTTCTCAAGAATAAAGAAATACAGAAGGCTTTTCCTCAATCAAAACAAAAGGATTGTTTTTTTTTGTTCAATCTATCGATTGAATATTTTCAGAACATTGCTCTAATATTTAATATATATATGCGATTCCATCTCATTCACCATGAAGCCCATCTTTACCAACAAACATAACACAAAAAAAGAAAATTCAATCACCATGAATTACGATGCCTGCAGTGTGAAGGAGACCTTCTCTGCTGTCTGCGGGCATGTAACAACGGCAATTGAACACCACAGTAATTGCAGACGCTCACAGGAGGATTTTTACAGTGTCGGAACTGGACAGAATCTTAGACTACGTTTCCATTATCACCAAGGATCAACTCGATGGCTTCCTGCAATGATCAAAGAAAGCAAGTGCATTTATTGTGATGCTGTGGAGAAAGGTCATTCCTTTCAAGCACCTCCAAACACAGGGATATCTGATATCCAGGAGGGCGAAGGATACAAAAACATTTCTGTCCCTGAACAGCAATCTCGAAGAAAATTCTGGGAAGCCTTCATTGCTGACCAATCTCTTTTGATCCAAAGACAGTCCAAGTTCTTGAAAGCCCGTCAAGATGCCAGACAAGAGCTGGAAGAAGTCATTGGAAATGAACTGGACAATCCTAATCAAGAGGTGGGGGAATGGCACGAGAAAGTGTGTGGGTTTATAGAAGATGAACAGAAAATTGATGCCTTGTCGTGGAATTCAACGGGGGCAGAAGTGATGGAAGCCTTCCATGACTTTGCTCAGAACTTCTATTTCAGGCAATGCAGATCAATGAAGGAATCAGAAATCTGTCATCTTTTTGATCCCATTCATCTCACACTTCTGACATTTGGGCTCCTCAGTCCTGTCCAACCTGAAGAAATCCCCAGTGGGGAAATTTGCGGGATTTGTACAGATGGCATGGATTCCATCGCTAACGAGAGTGAGACTATAAGACGAGTGTTTTGTGGTCATCACCTCTTCCATCAAAAATGCATTGTTGAGTGGTTTGAAAACAATCGATCGAAAGTGACATGTCCTATGTGCCGAGATACTCGCAATGTCTACCGATCTCCCATGGAGGGATGGTACCCAAGAGAGGTCAACGCAGAAGATGACAATCTCGTCCCACAGGATAGCTACCCAAGGCATATCCATATCCGGACTCTTTCGGGTACCATGACCTTCACCAATCACAGAATGACCAATTCTCAAAACAGGGAACGGAGGGGGTCAGTTTGACAAGAAATGGAATGCCGATTTCCGCTGGCGGAAAAATATGAAGCAGACACCCCACATACTTCTGGTAAGTAATAAATTCTATTCAATTCTTAACGTAATAATACAAATATGAAAATTATAAAAAATTTAATCGCCCTCTTCGTGACACCCCCTCGCTTTGATTTATTCCCTTTATTTCTTTTTTATCCTGTTCTTATGTTTCTCCTCTAAATAGTGGAAAATGTCCAGCAAAAGAAGCCAAGGCATACCACGAGCTTCGGAACAATACAAGCCCTAGTTAGAATAATCTCTACGAGTTACCCGTGGATAAAATTCGAGAAGGAATCCTGATTTGTAGTATTTGCCACTGGCAAGTTTTCAAAAAAAATTATACTTGAGAGCACTAGTGACTCCCTGAGGTCAAGAAAATATGCATCGAATTAATTGGCAACTAATGTATACTATTTCTTTAGATAAATTTACATTTCGCAAAAATGTATTTTGAAATCTAAATTATATATAAAAGAATATTGATGCTGTGAAGGCGCTACTCTACTCTAGCTAGCGAGGATAAAAAGGGGCTCGGGGTGGGGAATTCGAAATCTCAATCGTATATTTTTCAAGTCAACGTCAATTCTATTCCATTATATAAATCACTTGTTTCAACTTCAAAAGCAATAGATTATGGTATTAATCAAATAATCAATAAAACCTGTTGGAATGACCTCGGTGATAGGTATGATAATCAAGAATTTAATAAAATGGTATTGTATTGCATATCGATTGTAGATTGATCTGCATATGCCCGCGTAGCGGGCGGATAGGCTACACGCGGCTGGGCGCCCTAGTGAATTTGCATACGGCCGCAAGCCGTATTAGCAGATTCACTAGTATCGCGACAAAACCAGAACAATTTCTGCCCCAAAATTCAACCTGATCAACAAAGAAATATCATTTTAAAATTGACTTCAATATTATATACTCTTCTGCACCGATGAACTCGCCTTTATCTCCTCCACATCCCGAGAAAAAGACCTCAATCCTTCTTATCCTTCCTATCACACGCCACTCTACCTCATGCCAAAACGGTCGCCACTAAGCTAAGGTAAGCCAAGTTATGAAAGAAATAATACCTATAGATCGCAGTGGATGAATCCCCTCAAATAATTGGGAGCTAGCTATAAATCCTTGATGGCATGACATGGTATGTTTGTGTGTATGTATTATACTTATGTATGTATATATGTATGAAAAAGTCCGTTTTGTATGTGTTCTTGAAGATTGGAGCTGGAAACAGGAAGTGTAAATGGAATATTCAGATGAAGTTGAAGTGAGATGCTCTGAAAACGCAAGATGAGAAAATAACTGAAAGATGCAAGTTGCGATATATTAGAGGTTATTATAATATTGAGGTAAATGCCGAAATTTGGGGAGTGAATGACACTAGATGTTCAAAACTGTGATAGAGGATTTCTTAGATAATAGAAACGCGACGTATGAGAGGGATGTGGGTACGTAAAAAGCCTCGCCTGTAGCTAACTAACTAACTTTTGACACTACTCTAGCACTTCTTCTCCTTCTCATCCTTATTCCAAGATCTTGCTCTATCATCAAACCATTGAATTGTCTCTTCAGCGATATCAAAATCCAAGTCCTTGCAAATTTCACCACGGTCTCTCTCATCCCGGCCTGTATCCGAAGAACGAAGAACCAAAGACTTAACACTTGTAAGTTCTCTAATGCGATCCTTCAAGAATGGAATGATGGTCTGTTCATAAAGTCCTACTTGCTCAGGATGGCCGTACGCGAATTGTTCTGCATTCAATTCCAAGATGACTCTTTCGACCCCGGGACAGAATTCGTTGATGAATTGGATATATATGCTCATGACTGGAAAGCATGAGCATGGGCATCGAGAGCATATCCCTTCGTCATTCAAGAAGGACCCACAATCATGTAACTTGACCCAGCCGTAGAAGTATAAGGTCTTGATGAGAGCCGCATTGTGTGGGCGAATGATGTAGAGAAAACGAAGGAAGGGATCGTGATATGCCCAGCCCGCCAGTTGCTTGAGTGGAACGCCTTGTCGAATCTGGTCCATGACGCAAGAAATTGCTTGTGGCTGATCATGTAACTGGCTGAGGTCCGGCATTTCACCGACTGGCTTGTACACCTCTCCATCAATCCAACATGGCTTTGTACGTTCATCTGTAGAAGGAATCATGGTGAATTTGAAAATATTTTTCCCGTAAAGAATTTCAGACCCAAATTCGTAATATTGCTTGCATGTACGGAGGCAAGTAGCATCGATTGCTCGACGAAGAATTCTGTTCAGTTGTATGATTTCCCTTCCCTCATGGTATATCATCTTTTCTTTGATCATTGCTGATCCTCGCCAGCTTTCGTATGTTGAATTAGGATTATGAGGTTTGTCGTTGATGCTGGCAAGGGATAGTGGCGTGGCTACGTATGTAGGCTCTCTGTAAAATACTGCGTTGGTGGTCACGACCTCTGGCTCCACAGATGCGTCTGTGATCAACAGCATATATTCAAAGATCAGATTGAGGATTTCTGAATAGGTACATAATTAGTTGTGTAATTTGAGCTTGAGAGACCATGGATGGATAAGACCATGGATGGATAAGACCATGGATGGATAAGACCATGGATGGATAAGACTATGCTATGATATTGAAAAAAATCTTTGGGGCTCAATCATACCTTGTGGGAATTTGGAAATATGGCGGCTATGAGATTTTGGTAGATTCCAAAAGTCCTCGCTATGGTGAGCCCCCAATCTTTGACGGAGATCTTTCATCTTTAAGGATGTTTGGTCGATAAGATCCATCCGAAGAGAAAGGCTTGGATAAGCTAGAGGTTGGGCCACAATGTATTTACATCCACCATCATGAACAACCTCTTTGCATTCTGTAGCAGCACACTTAGTTTTATCACGATAGAGTTCGATATCTGTCCTCAACATATCAGTTTAATTGAATCTAAAATCAAAATTTGGTAATAATTACCAGCACCAATGATATATCTCTTTCCATTTTTGATAAATTCGATGCCTTCTACCCAGTTTGGGTAGTCACTGATGTATCTCTGCATGGCAATTTCTGGACTCACTCCTGGATGGAAAAATTTAGCTCCTTCTTCGATGTTCCGTTTCACATCCCCGTGCTTCAGTAGACCGTGGAATACAGAAGATGAGTTTGGGTAATAAGGGCCTTTCCCGCTTCGCCACGAGAACCACAATTTGCCATCCATCCACCTCTCTCCGGTCGCGGAATCATCGCCTTCTGCTGATGTTCCTGTGTCGGATACAAGTACCTCTGAATTATTGTTATCTGATTGCATTTCTTCAGTGGACGCCATGATGGCTGATGTGTGAAAATCGTGTGCCGTAAATTTGGCCAAAGTTATGGTAAATTAAGTTGTGGGGGATAATCTCAAATGTTCAAAGGTAAAAGAAGATATGCCCCAAAACTAGGAAGTCTGAGTTACCATCGATGACTATTACTTTACTGTTGGGTGGAATAATCGGAACAAACCGTTCAATCCAAGATTTGTTTCATTGTGATAAAAATCATACCACTAATTTTTAAATTGATATGACACACCATTTCGATCTTGAAAGGCCACTTGGCCATTGCCATTCCATACAGGTGACCATTCTCCAGTCCACAGAATGCCTCGTCATACAAATATTCCACTCGAATCTCAAGGATGAACATAGATCAGTGTTGTAATTATTATTTTCAGTATTTTACAAACGCTGCATTATAGTGGTAATTATTGATATTCTGGGGAATATTAGCGTGAGTCTCTATAAGTATTTTGTCCATAACCGCTGTCAGCCACCTCTTGGGTATAAAAACCAATGCCCAGTATTTGAGGCAGGCATGAAGAAGAAAGAAAGCTTCTATGAATTCCCAAGGATATCCTACCCTTCCTTCCTAGCTTCTACACCTCAGCAATTTTCCCCACCTCTCACATTTCCAAATCCCCTCGGCTCGACAGCAATTTCACTCCCCATCACACTCCCACTACTTTCCTCCTCGTGGTCCTCCTCTCTAGCTACCAGCTTTTCATCCGGTCTCTGTAATCCCTTGTCCTTAATCAAGATACAGAGACTCAAACAAAGCCCAATAATCGGCACCCATAACAAAAATACACTGCGACTCGCACTCATGTAGGCATCTAGAACTTCATTTTTCTGTTCCGTCGTCAAAGCTGATAAGTTTGGGACTCTTAATATCGACGCTAAGATCGTATTCTTGAAACCCGCCGGTAGAGGAATTGCTAAAGTATTAAGATAGGATTTGATCGAATTTGAGAAAATTGTGGATGAAATAGCTAGACCTATGGCACCACCCAGCGCGCGCAAGAAATTCCTGACGGAAATAACGACTGCGCGGTCACGTTTGGTGCAATGAGCTTGTGCTGCGATAAGTGTGGGTTGGAAGACAAACCCTACCCCTGCACCTTCAGTCAGGAGGATTAGGACGATTTTCCATTTCGGTATGGTTCTGGAAAACAATAGGGTGAGGCCGGATCCAAGTGCCCACAGAATAAAACCTATCCAGATAATTTCACCGTAGCGTTTGGTCCGGGAGATGTATTGACCTGATATTATACTAAAAGTGGATTGAGTAGCGACAAATGGGATAGTGAGTGCGGCAGACATGAGGGGTGAGTATTGTCGGGCGTTTTGATAGTAAATGGGGAGGTAGTAGAGGTGGGAGTAGTAGACTATGCCAAAGAGGAAGTTTTGGATGAGAATGGCGAAGACAGCGGGAATTTTGAAAAGGTACAAAGGCATCATTGGCATAACAGCGAATTTCCATTCCACAATCAGGAAAGCAACCAGGCAGATTCCCCCCACGGTAAGCATGGATATTACCATTGGACTAGACCATTCAAAGTAGGTACCACCACCCGAGACCGGGATCAGAATAAGTATGATGGCTGCAGTCACGAGGACAATTCCTGGGTAGTCGATGACGCGAATTTTGGTGGCTGTAGAGCCACGGACTTTACTTGGGGGAAGTGTCCATGCTACCATAATACCAGATAGAACAGCGAGAGGGCATATACACCAGAATAGGCCTCGCCAAGTCGAATGTTGAACAAATGCGGCTGCCAAGAATGGTCCAATTGTATTACCCAAACCTACGCATGATCCCAGAATTCCTTGATATCTAAAACTCATCAGTCATAGCTCTCAAAACTTCGATAGCTAGAATATACTCACTTCCCACGATTCTCCAAAGTCACTACGTCTGATACGATCATCATAGCCAAGGCCATGATCCCACCAGTCCCCACTCCGGAAATACCCCTAAAAACATATAGCTGGGGACCCGTCTTGGCGAACCCACAAAGCAAATCCCCTAGCGCCAATAATGCCACGGCAGTTAAGAACACCACTTTCCTTCCCAAGATATCTGATATTCTTCCATAGAGAACTTGAAATACTGTGTTCGCAATCAAGCTTGAAGTTCCCGCCCACGAAATTGTAGTGGCGGCATTGAGATCAGCTCCGATCGTAGGTAAGGCGATACCAATGGAGTTTTGATCTATAAAAGTGATGAGAAGAGCGAACGCTAATCCAGAGAAAACCACTATGAGTTTTCCTTTTGGAAGAATATTTGTCTCGATGCGAACCAATTCATGACCATTATCTCCTCCCATCATAGCCGATAAAAGATATAAATATACACGCAATAATAACGTCAATGAAAGAGGAATACATGTTATATATAAGAAAAAGAGAAACGAAACAGTATTTGAAATCTTCAACGGCGACTAAAAAATCATGGGGTAGGTCGTTCAAAGGCTACGAGGAGAGAAAGAACTTCTGCCGGATAATCGGCAATGCGGCACCTACCCGATTTATTTGCAGCTTTTGACAGGCGCCCCTTCATGTTGTTGGTTCCTTTTCGCTTTCATAGATCCTAATTGATATTTGACAGGTGTCACCGATTTGAAATGCATGATAGAAGGAGCGGTGACACAGATTTTGATGGCAAATTTGCACTTTCTCGCATAATCACACTCTACCAAATATTGAAAGGATGGCCATAATCGGATTTCCGTTGGGCAAAATTCAAAAAGTTCAAGAAACGTTTCCGAAAAGCGGTGCTGCGAATCCGAATATCGGATGAAGGATTATTCCCATGAAATAAACACTGTTGCTTGGGTCTGGATTATCGATATATGTGGGTGGGCATGATTGTTTTCGGGACCGAGATGTTGACATCGACCTTCGGCTGGGGCTAGTCTCTTAACTATAGTGCTGTTCGTGATATAAATTTGAAGAATCCTCCCGTCCGGACATGTTGCAATAATAAAGGGCGTGAAATAAAAATACTTGCGGGCCAACAAGATGTGATGTGACATGAACTGGCAGTCTTCATTTTGCTGTTGGTGCTTCTACTAGCATCGATATTGATATTTGATTGCACTTGATCAAGATAGGTAATATTGAATGAAATTTAATGAAACTCCAGGGATGAGGTACACTTACAGCTCAACAAGTTCAATCGCAACCTTGATGTTACACCCTTAAAGCTGCATCCTCAACTCCTCCTCATTGAAACTGGTACCAGTCCAGATTCTCCGACCACATCTTCCAAGAACTTGAGGTTACTTGGGCCCAGATCTCAGCTTGGAATTGAGGTTTCCATTGATGTCAAATTCCGAGGAAGATCGTTCAACGTCTTCAAGGTGACATATCGAGGTTAAGGGATGCACTTTATCAAATGAATCACTCATTCATCCCAAAACACCTCCATTGCTGGTAAGAAACAAAGCAGATAAACAATGATGAAACCAGATGAGCTGAACTGACCGATCAAATAACTTCATCAGTCCAGCGGAAGGAAATTGAAATGTCGTCTCGAGTCTCGAGATCAACAGTTGGATTGATTCGGAACATTCATTCAACACATTATTTAAAAATAGCTTGGACAATACAGTACACAAAATCTGATACAGTATCACGATTCATCTCGAGCCGTGGTAGCCTTGCATACCAGCCTCGCTTTAAGCGAAAAGGCTTGCGTCTTGTATACCTGCCTACCTCTCTCCTCATGCCATAACTACTTTCTTTCCCCCCTCATCTTGATAAACATTTCATTCAGTGTTAATATTCTGCCATCTTGGAGTTCATTGTACAAATCACACAATAAAACTCCAAATCCATCTCCAAAATGAATCCCTACGAAGGTAACCTTCCTTGCCGTCCTTGCCTCGCACCCAGAGCTCTCACTAACAATCCGGTACGATAGTTGAACACAACATAAAAGCGACGTCGCAGCCGTCTGGACCCCGCCGTCGGCCCTCGATGTCCTCCTTCTTTAACCAATTATCTCAAATCGAAACCTCAACTTCTACCACCGATCCCAGCTGGCGCCATAATAATCCGCATGCTGTTCCTACTCCCGTATGTTATCCCCTCAAACGCCCATACCCATCCCATATATATATTAAGGTAGCAGAAGAGAGCTAATGAAATGAAATGATCAAGGTCGATGTCGCAGCCTCTTATCGCCTCCTCCAAGATCAATTCCTGACCCTCCGTACCAATGACCCCTCTACCGCTACAGCCCCCCTCCTCGATCTCCTCATCGACTCGATAACATCTCAAATCGACTCACCACCCACGACCATTAGCGGCTGCTCGCAAGCATACCTCGATACCATCGACCGTGTATCCAGAAAATCGTTAAAAGCCGACGAAACATGCCCGATCTGCGGCGAAAAATTCCTCGACGATCAATATTGTTTAGTAGTGGTGCTCCCATGTCATTCAACGCATAAATTTGATTTGGAATGTGTGGGACCGTGGTTGAGATTAAATGGGACGTGTCCATTGGATCGGAAGAAGGTTGGGGATGGGGAGGAGAGGAAAAAGGAAGAGGATAGAGTGAGAAGAGGGGTGGAGGAGATGTTGATTAGGGATGAGGATGGGAATTTCGTTGATGCGGCGGCGGGGAGGAGGAGGGAGGAGGAAAGGAGGAGGAAGGAAGAGGAAGAGGAGAGTGATGGAGATGACGGGATGTATGCGTAGAGATGGGGGTTACGGTTGCGATCTGGAGTTGGATGGTGGTGCGGGTTGGGGGGGGCAAATGGATACGGATATGCAAGTCCAATTCGAATTCAGGAGAAAGGCCATGAGACAGGCAGATTAAAGGGTCATTTCAGAAGAGACGGCGTCGGTGGAGACTACCAAGGGCAGGTTGGAGAGGTTATTGATTTCGATGTGCTGCCCCATTCCATCGAACGATAGGACAAACCCCATGGCCAATAGAGCGGCAGAAAGCGGAGTGAGTGAAAAAAAATAATGAAGTCATGCCATACTATCTATACGAGATATGATAACTTAGGAGATATACTCTTCCTTCTATTACGACCATCCTGGACACACATGTGTTATATTGGGGAAATATCAAGACCCTATTCCTATTGCAAATAAATAAATACCTATGTAGTAAAACAAGCAAGCAATTCTATTTATACCCATCTAGCCGGCCACATAGAATAGCATGCATACTATTTCTTTCTTACTATTACATGGTAAAAAATACCTACACAAAGATTAAATGGGTACCTAGTATATATAAATTCCTGCTAGTATCAAAATGTTCTTGCTGATGATTTTCATTTGCATTTGCATTCGCATTCGCATTCTCCATGATGTGCCGAGTCGAGTCGAGTCAATTCAAGTCGAGGATCCATCAACTTGGAATAGTAAATTGGCGACCTTGAATCATATACATATATATACCGGTACAGTATACAATCTCCTCTCATGCCCTGAAATTTACAAGATCATGAGAAGCCAGCCAGTTTCTCGCTCCATACCTTACGTACACTCTCCTATACCATCCTATCTATGATGTGCTATGTTTTGGATGGATGGGTGGATGGATGCAAATGAGTATCGGATTGTATCTGATCTGGCTCACAGCCTTCACCTCACTCCGGTATTGTATTGTATTGTGCATGTATGGATGCATGAGATGAGAAAGAAATCTACAATTGATGTAACGTCGGAACAAAACCTGTAGGTAGTAGGTAGTAGATTGGATTGGATTGGATTGGATTAGATCTTGTGTTTAAGTTAGACTAAAACAATCAATCAAGCCGGCCAAGATCAACCAGACTGATCAGACCGGAGTAATGATAGCAGGGAGATCGATGAAATTGGCTAGACCAGACTGACCAGTCCAAAGTAGAAAACCCAAAAAGATATCAAATCCAGTGGGGGGAAAAAGTAAACGATCTATTATGAACTATGCATTCCTATCAATCAATCTCTCGCTAAAAAACATCAAGGAAAGGCAAGAGAAAAGAGGAGGAGGGAAGAGAAGAGAAAAGGCCGGTGTGGTATGTATGGTATGTCTTGTTGTTGGTTTTTTTTTCAAACAGACCATACCATCCAACACATAAAATCGCAATATGTTGAATAACCACGGTTTGCAGAAAAGCAGGCGAGAAGAGAAAAGTGAAGAAAAAAAACCAATCTGTTTGCTTTGCATGTGTATGTCTGTCTGTCTTTTTCCTCCTATCAAAATTACACGTCTTGTCTTTTCTTGAACTCCATCCCCGCAGATCATATCATCGATGATGCATGATGCATGATGGCATCCCCTTCAGTCTAGTATTCCGATACTTTCTTGTATATCCATCCATCCATTCCATACTCTCTATGCACGCGCGCTGCTCCATCCACCAATGTCAAGCTCAAACTCAGTCGTTATCGACGTGAATGATGTGATGGGTATCGTTAGGTAGGTATCTAAGCTTGAACGGGGACGGCGCCTTCTTGAGCCAACATATATTTATAAGCGGCGAAAGCGGCGAGGCCACCGAGGAGAAGGACAGCGTAGAGACCGACACCCATTCCAGATTCTGCTTGGGAAGAGGAAGAGTATGCAGTTGAGGGTTGAGCTTTAGGGGCTGGGTCGCCGGGCTGTGGGGGGAGGGGCGTGTTAGTTTTATTTAGGTAATATCGAGAGGAGGGGGGTTGATTTGAGTTCAATTGAGTGGAAGGAAGAAGAGAGGGACATACCACGCGCTTCAAAGTACCAACGAGTAAACCATCGAGGATTTCACGAGCTTCGTCACTGTGTCCCACGTCTTCGAAAGCTTCGGTAGCGTCTTGTCCGCCGACATCGAGGAGGACTTCTTCTCCACCACTATTTTGAAGATGCGAATTAGTAATCTGTCCCTATCCCTATGGAATGGCGAATTCAGATCTGCGAGGAAGAGATGATATGATATGGATGGTGAGAAGGAAAGGCGTAGAGCAGAGGCATCTAAGATGGGTGGCCGGGTGAGATTTCGAGGTACGTATCCCACCCAATGGGATAAGCAGGCAGATAGATAATCTATCCATATCCCCAACAATATTCTATTCCCTCTGCAACCATCACAACTCCCTCGTATCCAATTCCATCCGCGAGAGCCAGGACCTCACTGCGATTGAATCCCCTCTCGAATCTTTCGCCCCTCATAACCAAATCCTCCTCCTCTCGCCCTCTCACCATCCATCCCACCCCTCTCCCCCCCCCCCCCACCGTAGAAAAGAACTTCTCTAACAAACAAACAAATAAATAAAAGCTTAACTCACGGATGCTCATCAACGAAAGCCGAAGTATCATAAACCTTATCATGAATAACCATAAACAAATCCTTCTTGGTCTTATGTTCAGCCGCCTCGGCATATGTGTATTCCTTCATCTCAGACATGTTGACTTTGTGTATGTGTGTATGTATGTATGTATATGTATGTGAGGCGAAAGGCGCGTTAGGATACTGTAAATTGATTTCTTCTTCAGGTATTTCGAAAGGGTATCGTGTTCATAAATCGTTTATCCACTTTCAATTCCTCTTCGTTCAAGATGTGTGTTTGTTCGTAAAGTCTTGCAAAGTAGAAAAAAACAAAAAAGAACAGTTTCTGAATCGATGGATATCACAAGAAATTATTATCGGGTAGTACAGATTCGGATCTCGCAATTCACATAAAATGAGACAACAATTTGATTTTGGTCCCAATTCACCTAGGCTATTGTAACTTAACTTAACTTTAAACTCGGAGGCCGATCTCACCACGCCAATCACGCTAGACGTTATTCGGTTAACAATTGCTCAGCATTTATTTGCTTATAGCTAATTGGCTGTGATTGATGGGTGATATTGAATTCCGCGAAGGGAGGGAGGGGTTGAGGGTGAGGGTGAGGGGAGGGGAGGGGTGCTTTGGCAAGGTTTGGTTCGTTCCAACTTCCGACCTATGAGCCGTCGAGGTGTGAGTGTGGAAGTACGGTACAGTAGATGCAGGTGAGATGAGATGAGATGAGAGAGGATGAGAGAGGATGAAAGTGGAATGACCAATGATTAGGTGAGAATCGGATTATTACTGGAAGTTTGTGGAAAGATATACCGGTACGGTACAGTACAGGAAAGGACCTATGTACCTAGGTAGGTAGGTAGGTTTGGGAGGAAGGAGGAGTGAATTCCTAATTTCCGGAAAGGTACCTACCTAGATAGATACGTGGACTGTATTGTACCAACCTAGTACCTACCTAGATACAGATTATCTGATCCCTCGGTATACCTTAGTATCGTATCGTCTGTATACAGTACCGTCAACTTATGATAGAGATAGGCAGGTGGTTTTCTTGATCTTATTATTTTCTTATGTTGGGTTCCAAGGTTTGATTTGGTGAAGTCTGAAGAGTGGGCGGGCTTTTGAACGGTTGGTGAATGTGAAGTGAAAATAATGTGTACTCCGTAGCATTACTCGTAGACCAAGGTCCAAGACCAGGACCCAATCCACATCCCACAATCCATAATCCACAATCCACTCTACAGTTTTATATCCCAATTCGGAAAACTTTCGATTCAACATTTCATAGCATGCCCATACCGGTATGCCCATGCTCTTGCTTGCTAATAATCAGTCCATATCATCATATCATTTTCCCCACTTGCCATATTTCTCTCTCTCTCCCCCCTATTCATTCACATCTATCTTCTCGAGCTTCCACCACCAATATCTTGTCCTAATCTATACCCCGCAATCTTGTCCCACTCAATCTTCTGTCTTGTAATGGGTAGTTGTCTTCTTAATCCTTTAAATGCCCCTTCACTCAAACTGTTGAATCCTTTATTAATCTCTTCCTGGTATTTCTTTTCCGCAACAGCGATTTCCCGTACAATACTGCTGGCCGATGATGACGCGGTTGTTGAAATAGGTTTGGTAGTTAAAAGTCGAACGTTTCCGTCTTCGTAGTAGTGAACATCGACCTTGATGCTACCAGTGAGAGAGGAGTTTGAAGTTTCATAGATGTACAACGAGCGCCAGCGACCGTTCCTATTCATTGTTAGATATCGATATATTTTTAGGAGTGGTGTATAGGTCGATGTACCAGAAGTTGTTTGGACTGTATTTGTTGGCGACAACGAGGATTGCGATCTTCGAATCATTCTCGATAGGAAAAGCGCCGTATGATGCATTTGGGAAGTGTTCAGCTACATGCGGACCCAAGCTCTTGAGAATTGATTTGCTAGATTGTGTCAGACCGAAGACCTCAAAATCTTCGGAATACTTACACAAGATCTGCTTGGCTACCTTCTAAAACATAGCTTTGCACCGCGCTCGCTTTCTTTGTCCATGTGTCAGTCCATATATTGCAGATGGAATAAAGAGAATATATACCTGCGTGGTATGATCGAAAGCAAAACTAGAAGAACTCTCGACATCGTAGTATCTTCCATCTCCCAGAGAGTTATGTGAACTGATTATAACCTTGGTAAACCCGTCAGCCTTCCTTCATGTGGTGCCAATCTGCCAACATCAAACCAACATTTTGACTGCTTCCGGGCAATTTGACTGTGGCAAACTGCTCCTCGTTATATCTCTCGAACGCAGGACCGAGTTCTGAGACCAGATTGGGCGTGTCGATGGTCAGAGCCTTGATATCTAAAGGTTCCCTGTATTCAGTATGCTGTTGGATATTCTGCAAAGGAGAAAGGTATTCGTGAATTTCGTACCAGCTATAACATCTGCGAGCTTTCAGGAAATGTAAGTTAGTAAAGAGCTTAGGTATATTTATACGAAGGATGGAACATACCTCTCCAGGTGGAGCTCCTGCTACAAAAGCAGAAATGGTCTCTATTTGTGAGGACATCTTGAAGAAATTCGAGGAATGAAATTGAAAGTCAAGACCAGGAAAGTAACTCAAGTAAATATAAAACTGCACTGGTCCGGTATTATCCTCGCTGGCTGGTTTGAGACAAATATACAAATATGAAGCTAGATCAATTGGGCAAGCACGCGAGGCTGGAGTTTGAACCCCTCAATCGGTGGCGGTGTGGTGGGGTGGCTCGTGCGATTGATTGATTGATTGATTGATCGAATCGGGATAACTTCAAGTTTCTCTTCTTTCATTTCTGCATTGAGTGATGCTGATAAGTCTACAACCCTGGTATATCTTCAAATGATCAAAATTAAGGAACAATCATAGCAAGATGGGACTGGGAAGTAGGTCTACTTTTGCACTCTTTGAGGTAAGCCCGGTTACCGGTATTCAAGTTCACAGCCCATCACCAAAATGCAATACCGGCATACTCGAACATGGGATTGATATATACTTATATGTAACGCATCTTCATCGATCTTATCAGTCTACCTGGCGATGAGGCTTTGGTAGTTCAAAGCTTCCAAGTTCTGTTCAGTTGAAGTTATCCAGAAACATGGTTTTTAGTCTTGGTAACTTGCACCAGCTAGGCATGGCTAGGAAATACTTGGCTAGGTGATGGCACTGCACGTTCTTGGGTAATATCAAGGAGGGGGCATAGATTGGCATGGTAATTCTTTTCAATCTAACACTTGCGTTCCCGGACCAAATTCCACCTCCAACAGACTGTCTAGGCATCTCCCTTTCAATATACTTTGTCAAGGCAGATGCAATCGATGAACTACTTCACAGCCATCGGTATCTCTGGTTTCAAGTCCATCACCATAGGATCACACATCTCTTACAATACAACCTGCAACCCGAACGTCTATACTTCCCCGTCATAATTACGACCCAACGCCATATACATTATTTCATTTCTTCTCGTATTTTTCTTATTCACGTCGCTTGACCCCGTACCATGGTATATTGTTGGAGATACATAATATTGTCAAGGTCGGTTTGTTTCGAGGACTTCTCGGGTACTCCCCACTTGTCCAAAATTGTCCACACCCAGAGCACAAAATATTTTCTTATCCAATACGTTATATTTCAAAGTCCTCCTACTTGGGTGGGATGAAAATGGCTTCTCGGATTATGGTTGACAGCGAAGAACTTTACATTGAAATATCGACCTACAACAAAAGCATTCGACATGTCTGGATTACTCTTTTTTGCGCATATGAAGGTTCTATTGCATCGTTTTCGTTTCTTGGACGAACTAGCTTCTTTTTTGGCTCAACGAATCAAGAGGCAGGTCTTGCGTTGTGATCCCATTCTGTGTTTCCGTCGGCTCGATTGTTTAGACATATTCCATAACAGCAATTTAATCTCATAAATTCAATCTTAGGGCTTCAACATTACGGCTTCAATATTACTTCTTCGATGCTTGATTTGCAGCCCCCAGCTAGTCTATATCTTCTACCTCCAACTTTCAATCTTACGACTTCAATCTTACGGCTTCAATATTACGGCTTCAATATTACGGCTTCAATATTACGGCTTCAATATTACGGCTTCAATATTACGGCTTCAAACCTCCATCCTCAACCTTCCACCAGCAACATGCAAATTTCAATCACAAATACCATGGCATCAAACACAACAGCTGCGGTGGACCCACGCAGGGCGTCGCTCACGGATCTCGATGAGGAAACGATTAATTTAATGATACAGCTTCAGCTTGAAGATATTACTTCTTCTACTTCGAAAGGAAAGCGTCCCGAGGGTGAAGTCTCTGACGTAGAATTGGCACACATACTCCAAAAAGAGGAGATCGAAAGGACTTTGATTTCTTTGTTGGACCGACCAATGACGATTAGTATGGCATCTGCTTTACCAGATGAAGGAGTAAATAGATCGCTGGGAAATCTCGCTATGACAAGCCATGCACTCGGAATCCAAGAATTTAATAGTCAGTTACAGATTTTGGGTGCCGAGACCTTGGTATATCTTCAAGAACTTCAGAGATCTTTCAGGTTTGATGTCAACTCCAAAGATGAGGATAGAGAAAAACCAGAGGAAGAATATTATGAACCTGACGAATTTACAATCGCCAAATCTTCTACCTTCGCAGCCCCCCGTATTCAAGCACCCGAGGAGCCTACAACAACATGCGTATCCTGCCAAGAAGAAACCAACCTGACCAATGCGATTCTGGTTCCCGGCTCATGCCGTCATGGGTACTGTCGTGCCTGCCTTGAACGCCTTTACAGATTGTCAATCACGGATGAATCACTCTTCCCTCCACGCTGCTGCGGTGAAATGATTCCTATTAACCATGTGAGCGCATTCCTGCCGGTGGATCTCATTCGTGCATTCGAGAAGAAGAAGATCGAATTCGATACACCGAACAGAATCTATTGCTTCTCCAGAGCTTGTTCAGCTTTCATTCCTCCATCGAGTATCGTTAACGATGTAGCCACATGTCCCGAATGCGGTTTAAGAACTCATACATTGTGCAAATTGGAATCACATACCGGAGATTGTTCGAACGACGTGGCTTTGGGGGTGGTTCTAAATGTTGCTAGAGAGCGAGGGTGGCAAAGATGTTACAACTGTTGGACCTTGATAGAACTAGATTTTGGCTGCCATCACATTACGTATGTCCCCCATCATGACTATTGTTAAACCCTTATACTGATACCGCAGATGCTAGTTGTTTGTGTGGAGCCCATTTCTGTTACACTTGCGGATCAAGATGGCAAACCTGCGGCTGTTTCCGAATGAATGAGGGTGGTTGGAGAGTTCAAGCTCGAAGACCCGAACAACAACTTATTGCTCGTCCCTTTGAGACCAACGGTCGGGGATCTCCACCTGCGTTGCCAGTTGCTCGAATAATTCATTGGTGGGATTAATCTTAATGTGTGGTGAATGCCAAACTCTGATGTGCGAGGAATGCAGATTGAATGATGGTGGATAGCTGCTATGAATTTGTTAAATCTGTCGCCAATGTGCAACATGGATGGATTTATTTCAAGAAGCTACCTAGTAACGGATGACACTATGATGTAATTGGGGAAACGGAGTAGGTAAACACATACATGTACATAGATATTATTTTGGTCCTTGAATAGGATCATTGGGTTCTATCGACGGACATTCCGGGTTGTCTTGGGAAATTCGCCGATAGCAGTCAAATAATACATACACTCCTAGCCTTATATTCAATCTCTATGCTTTTTCGTGACATTGCCCTCCTTGGAACAAAGTTCTATTATGATAGCAAACCCAATGGTTATCTAAACGTATCTCATCAATTCCCTAACCCTTCATCATCCCTTCACGAATATACTAAACAAGAAGCTTGCGTAAAACTCCATTCTCGTAACATGGCATTGAAGTCTTCCCAAGTTCGAGTCATTGGTAGATAACTTTAACATTGTGAGTAGTAAAATGGGATCACAATTAGATATAGTCACATTATATCCTGCATATTACACAAACCCAAATGGATCCCACAAACCTCAAATATACCTTCTTTTCCGTTTCGATATTAAAAGCAAGACAGGGGACTCCATGAAATACAATATAAACTTGTTTCGTGCCCGATTATGCCAAACAATAAACTCCTATGGTTCCATTCAATACGAATACGGTATTCCGGTCTCAACGAAACAATCACATCAGCAACCTAGACAACCCAACCCAGCTAACCTGGCCGACTACTCTGCCTCTCCAAAACCATCATATCCGCATCTTCCAATTTACTAACCGCCTCATCAAACTTGCCCAAAAGCTCCTTCAAATGCCACCAAGCAAAGCCACCCTTCAAATTAAACCCCCCACCCTTTTCGAACCAATTAAGCGTGAACGCAATTCCCTCATAAATGAGATCCGCGCGCTCGAGAACACTGATGGCTCGTAGCCTCGCATCCTGCAAACCATCTATGGACGCCTTCCCATAATATTTACTAGTCTTTGGCAATCTACCCCACAGCTCCTCGATTTTCCCAGGCAAGCCTCCGGCACTACCTTTTTGAGGGGACGTGAGTCTGAAACTGAGATCCGGGATGGTGGATTTGCGCCACATGGAGAGGTAATAATCCATATCGGTCGTGATATTCAGGTAACTCAGGGGTTCGAAATGGCTTTCGTAGGGTTCATCCAGGAGGATTTTCTTCCACTGTCTCTTGTACCAGTCGCTCCAATATCCGCCGTCCCCACCCAATTTCTCATATTCATTTTGGAAGACGCGGCGGGAAGAGATGACTTGGTTTTTAACGCTTTTGATCGCACGATCTCTCGACATGGCAAATCGGTCCCAGGTGAATTCGAAGCCGTCGAGTTCGGCGATGAGATTTTGCATTGAGCGACTAAGCAAATCATCATTCCCATCCCGGATAAAATTACGATAATAATTTCGCAAATCCGTCCCCGGCTGGCGGAATTCATCGGAGACGCGTTCAACTAAATACCCATCATCGACCGTTTCCGAGAAGTCCCCCGCCACTTTGAGCACGTCGGAAAGGTAGGTGAGACTCTTCTGACTGGTAATTTCGTGATCTTTGGCGATCAGGAAGATCAAGCCAACCCAGATGAGGCCAGCCCAAATGACCTTGTTGCGATTTTGTAAGGTCCATTTATCCCAGAACTGGAGGATCAAAGTCCCGAGTTCGGTGGCCCAGAATTCTTTCCACGGATCTGAAGGCAAGGCCTGATGTTGGGTAGATGTCTGAGTTGATTTGAGGCGCAAGGATTGCAAGCCACGTGCGGAGATTCCGGCCGAGGAAGTCTTTTTGATGGCTGCGCGGTCGATGGGAGCTGCGCCTTTTTGATATGACATGCTTGATTCTGGGGTTCGGGGTAGTGGTATCTGGTCAGCATACCTTGCGAATCTCTCAGATGGGATTCTTGATGGTCTGCTTGGTGGTAATGGTATCGGATCCTCCATTTTCGCTGGTTTCTGTCCCAATTTTGGTGGGTTGTGGAAGTTATAAGCTTGATTTATGGGAAGAGGAAAGTTGGGGCAATTCAATTCAATGGCTTGAAAGCTACTTCATCAACGAGAGAGGAGCTCAAGGGATCAATCACTCGGTCGTATTACGAGGGATGAAGATATAAGAAGCTCCATGAGAATAAAGACGCATTAGACTCAAGACAAAGAAGTTGAAAGAACCTCGCTTGAGATTCTCCTTGCGGAGCACATTGTCAAGGTCTGTTAATAAAGATGAAGCTTGAAGAACAAAGGAAATAATCAGCAAAACTTACATATTTAATGAGATCATAAGAAAAGAGCATATTTTAGTTATTACTCGTGCAATTCTAACTTTATTGTGCCCATTCTTAGGTAGGGATAGATATTGTCCACCCAGATGGGGTATCGAAAATAGGGTTGTGAAATCCTGGTGTGGCGTTTTATGTGGCTATTAGCAAAGTTAAATTTTAAATGTCAACATAGCTATGCCCGACCTTATTATGCTTGAATTGAGATTTATAAGTACTGGAGCAAACATGCGTAGGGTTGACATTTGTTTATGGTAAGTGTTGAGTGGTGAATTGTGGAGGACACTCGATGTGATCTGGTGCATTCAGTATAAAGACGTAGTATGTGCTGCCAGAGAAACGGATCACAGTACAATGCGAATTGTATAGGTTGGATGAGTATCTGTAGATCAAGCACTGGTGGATATGTATCTAAACTGATAATAGAATCTTGTCATTATCCGTATTTCGTACTTTCTAGAAGCTCGATAAGCTATCTCGAGCATTCTCCTCTCCACTCGAGAAGCATCATATGGACGGGACAAGAGAAAAAACCGTGCTTCAACGCACAAAGAAAGGTCAGTCAATCGTTCTGGAAGCTGTCGAACATGTATGCGCAGAAGAAAATAACTTCACTAATTCTCAACCTTTGCCAAAACTCGCGCCGTATGCGAGTGCACCAAAACAATGCATAAAGTCCTCTGTGAAACCAGGATGATTTAAACGCTCTGTAACCCGTACGAAATGAATGTGCATGTGCACGTGAAAGAAAAAGCAACTGCAAAATTTCGTCGCCGTAACGAAGGTCGTATAATTGCTCTAGGATCCGTATAATATCTTGATACATGCCCAGCAATAGCACAAAGTTCTCCTCATAATCACCACAGTCTAACCACTCTAAATGCTATAGATATCGTGGAAACTAGAAAATGAAATAATCAGATGTCTCCAGGCGGCTGAATGACTTCCAAAAATGTTCAAATATATGGACCAATGTCCATGTCCGCATTCTCGTCATCGTCTCCATCCTCTTCACCACTATGAGCTTGGTCTTCCTCTTGAATATTGTTTCGTGTGCTTTTAATAGGAGACTCGTATTCCGAGTTATACATAGGATCTAAAACAAAGTCAAGACCGTTGATTCTTCTCCTGAATCTCTGGGCATTGTTCCTTTTGGGGTCTCCCTCCTCTATTTGCTGATTCTCGATGGATGGTGTTACTTGAACGCCATTTTTGTCGAACAAGTATGCAGGGGCAGAGGGAGTAGGCTTCTTGGGTCCGTCTGATGCGATGTTAGTAACAATTTTTCAAGATCTACAATGTAGTAGATCCGACCATTCTATATTTCGTGAATGTGAAAGAAACGAATCATACCTATGGAATTCTGAGGCCCGTCACCCATATGCCAAGCATAAGGGGTTATATGCTCTTTCTCAACATGGTTTCTCCAATCATCTTCGTTCTTGAACTTAGACTCCAGAATTGCTACAGAGTCTGATGACAATGCATCTCCCTCTTCAACGGTTTGTGTGATAGTGCAACCTTTCCATAAACAGCTAGACGTGCCATTCTCTCTCTTGCCATGAATTTTGAAAAGGTGCATTCTTAACGTAGCCAAATTGTGCAACTGAGCAGGGCATTTTTTCCATTCACATTTGTAAACGAGAAATTTTGGATCAGGAATCGGAATCTCTCTTTCCGGAGAAGGTTGTTTAGGGGGACGGCCTCGTCTCTTTGGTGGATTGCCATCTGATTGGGAAATGGGCTGATTGCCGTGTATGGGCTTCTGATCTCTTGGTGTCAACAAGTCGGGGTTGGTATTGTTGACTAGGGCCGTGGTGTCTTTAGGTTTAGGTGGTCTTCCTCGTCTTTTTGGTACAGTTGATTTTTGGACTTTTGGAGTTGAAGTAACCTTATCTGAAAGATTCTTTGGTGGACGTCCACGGCGAGGTGCATTCGCCGGTCTAATAGCCACTTGATTGGAGTTTGCGGGACTTGCATGCGACGAGCTGCTGTCGCCTAGCTGTCCAGAGAAGGCTTGTGAGGAGACCCCTTCAATTGGTGGGTTTGAAATGAATGGATGCTGTCGCAATGTGCTCTCATTTTGAATAGTACTTGAATATTGCGACGTAGAGGTATTGTTACCATTCCCAGTATGAATATCAGGGTTAAAATATGGAGGATTGTTCGAGTAATAATTTTGGAATGGCAAGAGGGGGGGAAGTAGTTGGTTTTGATGCATGGGCACGTGATTTTGATTCTGCTCGAATTGCTGTTGCTGTACATTTGGTCGTGTGAAGTGTTGTATCTGCATTTGATGTCGGTCTTGATAGTATTGCTGCCGCCGGAAGTCTTCTTGTTGATTAGGATCCATGAGAAAGTTTGGATGATTTGACGGTTGCATTTTTGAGAAATTGTTTGGTTGTAGAATGTTTTGTTGTTTGTTAAAATTGAAGTTATAATTTAATGTAATCTTATCACCTTGAAAAGTCTCGGGAGTTGTTGTTTCTTGACCGCCGATATGCGATATGCGCACTAGTGTTAAAAGATAGATTGAAATTTAACTTTTTGAAATTTAAAAATTAATATATAGATATTATTTAAAGAATGAATACCTTTAAGTTATAGAATGTAACGAAAATTATAAACTAGAATTAAAAGTATTTAGACTATTATAGCTTTACTTTAGCTATTAGATATTAGTACTAATAGTAATAGTATACTAGTAATAAGAACAACTCTCTCTATTCCAATAGTATAATGTAATTCTAATTTCAATATATATATATATATATATATTAAAGATTTAATATCGAAGAACGAATCAGATTGCCAATGTTTTATTTAGTATTAAATTATAAGTAGGTATTATATAACTAAAACTGAATTGTAAATTCAAGATGCAAATTTTGTTTGAAAAATAATAGGTGTTATGGAGTAGAGTTGTGCTCTACGCACAGACCTATTACATACTAGCTTAGCTACCGTACAAAAGAGGAATCTTTATGATTCCTTTTCCTCCTCTTTATAGAATGCTACAATCATTTACAAGTCCTACCAGTGCAACTGCGTGACAATAGGAGTGGAGAAAATGTTTCTTGATGCTGCTTACGTAATTATATGCCCACCCCGAAAAAGACAAGAATGGACATCTTCTCCACAGGCGAAATTGAAGCTATATTCAAACCCCGTTTCAATGGATATAGAAGATTCAGGAACCATTCTACCCACACTCTGGTCCTCGCTGTCGCCGCCTTCCTTTGTCTTCCTTATCTTTTCTTGTCTTCCCTTTCTCCCTTCCTCTTACTGGCGCTTTCCGCCCGGTAAAATCATCTCTAGTAGCAGCAACATGGTATAGTGTTAAGCTGACTGATTTTAGCGATAAGAATAGATGTTGTGAGTGTATAGTTTGTCCTTGAACCCGAACAATCTTTGCTGTCCACGAGAGAGCCTAATTTGAACTTCCTCGGGCCAGAGACAGAAACAAGGACGATTTGAAGCTACTCATGTTTTGGTGTAAGAGGGAACAACTCGATTGATTTCGGTTGTCTTCTGATTCTTTTGGCATTCGGAACCAGCGGAAATTGGGTTACTACTCCACAAGATATTTGAAAAGTCGCCCGCTTGAGAAAGAAAGTTTTCCCGCTTCCGTTTGTTTTTCTTCTAATGAACTCTATATCTTCACTTTTCTTGCTTCCTATCCATTTTCTTTCTTCTTATGCCAACCGATTGTTGTTTGATGAATCTGAAGCAGTACCATATACCACAAGTGCTTCTAATACAAGGTTGGATTTCAGGAACCTCATTCTTCTTTCACCTAGGGGCATATGCGGTTTTTAATGCCCTAATCACATATTGGGAAGTTAGTCACTTGGAATTTCCCTAAGAAGAGCCAATACACCAATACATGATCAACGACGGGACAGACCAGTGACTTGCAACAAGTAAATATAAACTTTCATGACTTCATGGGAAACGGGGTATCTGCCCTTTTGGTTGTTCTTATCGTGTGCATTTGTATCTACTCAAGTGTCAAGAGCGACGATTAGAATTCATCATGAGAATTGACAAATGATTATCTGTACACCGCACAAACTACACCGAGCTTTATTGAATGAAATGAAGGTTTCATTCTCGCATTCCTCCAGCAGTCTATTCTTAATAAACTTCTACCTCCGGTTTTGTATCACCATGGGTGGTGAAGACGGAATTATACTATAGTATCGTATTTTATTTCGGCTTGTGTTTCTGTTGATATAAAATAGTTCTACATACACTAGCTCGATACACAATAATAACAAGTTCAATAGTTTCTAAACTATGCTATGCCTCGGATCGTACTTATATATGCGTACCGGTAGCTTGTACTGCACCCTGCGTATGCTGCTTGTAGTCCCGCATCTCCATATCACATGATTATCCCGACATACGGCCTTCTCGCTTCTCCATGAGTTTCTCAAGAGTTGTTTCCAGCTCAAGTTTCCCAATGACCTTCCCAGCTTTCAAGCCTGGCCCCTTTATTGCTTCTCTTTCTTCTTACGATATTCAACTGTTCTCTTCTACACAGCTTAACCCTCTTTGCATCTGCTCGCTGCTCGGTCAAAGCATCTTTGCGAGCTTTTGCCCCTTTCACCTCTCCGGATCCACACATGACATCTGAGGAGATGGAGGTGGGGGCGCAACATTATAATCCCCATTGTGATCGCCATCACTGTACCCTTATGAATATCGTCGACCGCTTCTGTCAAATAAGGAGAGACTTCCAACTCTCTTCGCAATTATAGCCGGTAGTAAGTGCAGTGATGGGATTGAATGGGTTCATTACAACAAACTTCCCAGTAATGAATACATCCGCCAGACCACAGACCGCATGCTCCTCCAGTCGGTGTGGCTTCACAGGTCTCATTTGCTCCATGGCGATGGCTGTAATGAATTCAAGTCCCTGGCATTAGCTTATTACTTGGTCAAAGCATCTTTCCGAGTTTTTGCCTCAGCCTGGAATTTTTCTCGGCCAGCGGAAAAACCAATTCTCAAAGCCAATCACGCTGAGCACGTTTGCGGTCGAAGGTCGCCCAGCCCTACCATGACCACCATGGTATCCAGTGTTTCTCAGCATTTTTAGCATGGCCGGGAATGGGCCACGGCTGTCATGCCTAGGCCCCTGCCTAGAGAATGCCATGTAGCTAGTCACGTGATCACCTCCTATATTAGGTAGTGATCTCTTGAAGGGGATCCTTTCCTCTTCAGCATAGTTCTTTTATCTAATTGCTGGTACATGAAGCTATTTCCATATGCTGACGTGACGCGTGTGACAACTGCCACATGGTATCCAGTGTTTCTATGTATCTTGAACATGGCCAGAATGGACCACTGCCAATATCATCATTTGTGGAAGGGCCGCCGATGGTCCCTGGGGACAGTCCTTTGAGACATGGCCTAGAAAGATGTCAGTATAACTTCAAAACATTCAGAAAATTTGGGAAAACTTACAATCCTTGGAGATCAACCGAGGATGGCTCTAATATAACGGTCATCATACCCCCGAGAGACTCCACGCAAATGGCTTATGTCAGTCGCGTCATGGACACGGTCAACAAATCCCTTTATTCCTGTTGGTATCAACTCGGTGGGTTCAAAGTGTAAAGTACTTTATGCTATACACGTATGTATGATGATAGGTCTGAAGCTTCTCAGGGCGGAGTATCCTGAACATGTGGTCCAGCAAGGAACGAACCCAAATCATTCCGAAATAGAATCCACCTTCTCCGTGAATTCTTCCACAAACTCCACGGTGGATTTCATTTCGGGATGATTTGGGTTCGTTCCTTCCTGGTATTTAATATCCGCCCATATTTTTCCCTCGCCGGGCTTCTTTGGTGGCCATTTATAATTGTTGGTATGAACCTGGTGGGTTCAAAGTGTAAAGTACTTTTAGGCTATACTGGTGTATGTTGATAATGTTCTGATTTATTAAGCCAGGTTGTCTTGCCGCTGTACACCCAAGTTTATGGTACAGACCGATTAATTAAAACATCATCGCCTCGATCTCATATCTTAGTCCTCTCCTCCTTCGTTAATAGACAGGGCAAGCTTTTCGGCTGCTTCAAGGAGTAATAATTGGTCGGGTGCGACAAGAGAAGACTATTCTTAGTTATGCGCAGGCGAAACAGGAGAACGGTCATTTGGTGGGGTCGTGATTCTGCGAGAACGTTTGACAATGAATTGTCGCTCCAAAATTCGGATGATTGGTTCATTTTTGGTACTTCAAGCCCAACTTCATGTACCCAGCGGCTCTTGGTATTATTGGCAGGTCCTCGGACATGAAGATAGGCCAGATGAACCAAAAAGATTGTGGGTCAATGGCGCGAGATTGTCCTAATGTGCAACCGCCAGATCCTGTCACAACTTGTGGATATTGAGTGGGAGCGTCTCCAGATAGATAGACTTTAGAATTTTGGAGTTATCTTCCGCCGCTAAACCAAAGGTCTATGAGTGCCAGAAAAACAGAGATCCGTCCTTGCACTAATCTCATGGCGAGAGGTCCTACAGAGTATGTCAGCCGCGATAGACAACCAGTATAGAAGACTGGGTACTTACCGCGGAAGAGCTTGTTGATGATGCTGATGCACGATACCCGATGATCGCGGTTGTTGTTAAACGCGGTGCGGATGTGGAGTAACAATATCGATACAGCCTCAGCGAGAGTACTGAGAGCTTCACTACATCGCTAATCTGCACATGCGCTGCATGTGCTTGTAGCTTTGCAGGCGTGGACAGATTTTGTCGTGGTTTAAAAGGACCTTAACTCTTAAGTGTATAATTGATCTCGTGGCTGGTACTGTGCTAATTCATGCAACGTTAGTTTAGTTATCATCACGGATATAGATAATAGGGAACTTGCTCGATGTCTGCAATACGCAGAATATGCTGATTGAAAGCTGCGTGAAGTTGACGATAACGGAAACGAATATCTTGTGCAGTAATGCTCTTCTTTCTTTGGATTCTGAAACTTGGGAACCATGTATCCATCCATAAGATGAGCGAAATTTTCGAGTGAAATTTTCAAGGAGAGCGACATCAGCGGTATGGAGCTGCATAGCCATAGTATGGACCACACGCAGTATACCACATGGTGATGTATATCCTGTACAATATGTTGGTTAGATTCAACTTTCAATATTTGCTATGCGGGAGCACTAACCTAACCTATGTCCACCATATCTGAACAAGTTGGGTTGTTTTCATGGTATTGCTTCTGGAAGGTCTTGACTTGGAGTTCAGTGGTCATCATACGCTTAGCAGCAAGCTCAATGAATGCTAGCATCAGACTTGATACCTAGGTATGAACCTACTGTTGGCAACAGACTGACTTTCGGAGGCGCTTGAAAGTATAGCGTCAGGCTCTGTAGGAATAGGCTTATTAAGAAGTTTACCTTGAGTGAATAAGTATAAGTATAAGCACTTCAACATAGGATTGAGACTATACTTACACACACAATAGCTTGGAGTTGAACAAATTATCCAGAGCTATTTCCAGGAAGAACCTTGGATCTAAGTCCAAAACTTGTGGTGGATGGGGTAGATTTTATCTGTTCCCAGACATCATACAACTGTTACTCTGTGTCGGAAAATTGATTCTCGGTGAAACTTTCTGTCTGGTAAGATGGGATTAGTACTTGCTCATGAGTTGGAGTCAAAAGAAAAGGACAGTCAGTCTTTGACGTTCAAGATCAAACAATCAAAACTGCTTGTGTTCACCATATCTGCAGCCTTTTTGGTGACCACAAAGATATAGCATCCAAGGACGGAAACAATAATGACAATAGATTTGAAGAACTGAGCACATATGAGAATGATGTGATAGATCTCTTTAATCTAGATCACGATTATACCACCATGGATCTGGTTGTCTTGAAGACATCCGATCATGGGGGTTTTCGGTATATAAAGACCTGGTTGGAAACAAGATTTCTGGAATCTTTTGAAAGGGGGTACAAGATCAGATTATCAACTCACCAGAGTATAATTCGACCATGACACATACTTTCTATTGAATATCAAAGCTGTATAGAACAAAAGAAAAATTGAATTGTAGGAAGAAGAGTAATTGAATTGTAGGAAGAAGAGTAATTGAATTGTAGGAAGAAGAGTATAGTGGTAACAAGAAGACTGGAAGGTTTAGCTGCAATACTAATTGAGATTTGTGTGGGAAAACTTGAAGACGGTAAGGAAAACTCCGGGCAAAAAATCAGATTGGTTGATTTCTCAAGGAAACTTCTCCCTAACGATTTCTGGGCCATGATAATCGGCAATACTTCTTTGGTTGTTGGTACCTATTGAGAAGAGCAGCTCTCGAGCTTCAAGTTTGAAAACTACCAGCACCTAAGGTAGGTACCCAATCTTCCTATGGTCAACACAGTATCTGTCTTGATGACTTTTCTTTAATAGCCACCAATACAACCCCTTGAAAGTATGTATTAATTTTGCGTCTTTTTATCCCTTTGATCTTCACTGGTCAATCTTTTTCAAACCACCTACATGCAGATTGATACATGAATATATCAATTACTGACGACAATCTTATAGCTTTTCTGCAAGTCAATAACTCAGTCAAGTTTCTTCAAGCGTTTTAAGCCATGACTACAGTGACTACAGTTCTCCTCGGTAATGAGGGAGCTCAGCATAGACTTAAGGAATATAAACTCGTAGTTAATGCTATAGTCTCAAGGGCCAGCCATAAAAACTTTAGAGGTACGATTGTCTTTCATTTTCAAGAAGTGGAATCTTATTCTAACCACTGCTAAGTAGTCAGCGATGTCGTTACAGCCATTCCCGTTCCTGTTACTTCTAAATACCCGGACGAGATTTGGGGGCTTATTTACCAATTCTGCGATGTGGATACACTTAAGATTCTCCGCCTTACCAGCAAGAGAATGTCCGGCATTGCATTACGTTACTTAATTGAGTTTATACTGATCTTTGAGTTTCCTCTCGGAGAGTACAGTCGCTACAACCCCGTTATGGACTCTCTCATTTCGACTTGCCGTAAACATACAAGAAGCTTCACATACAAAACCGTTGGTCTTCGTTCCATCAATACTACCAAAAATGAGATAGCATTCGAGAATCGATGTTCTTTACCACAAATACACTATTTAGGCAACGCTCCGTGGCAGAAACTAACGCACCTTCGCCTTGATTATTTGTTCATCCATCCCGCCGATCTCCTCAAAGTTCTACAAATCAACGGTCGTACTCTCAAGACTGTTACCCTCTACAAGCCCACTCTTCGCGGTTGTAGAAGTTGGGTGCGCTTCTTCCGCACCTTGCGTCAATATCATGCTCAAGGAATCATGAATCTAAGCACTCTGGATCTAAAGGGCTGGTTGCAATGGACTCACTCAGATTCTCACATGGGAGTCCTATCGACTGAGGAAACGGTCAACGGCGAGTCATATCCTTACAAGGTTTCTTGGATGATAATGCGGGGAAAAGAACGCGATGAATCTGGACGCAAAGTCTGGTCTAAGGACCCAAGCAAACACACTACTCTTCAAAAAGCCATGGAGAAGTACGTTATTGAGGGAGGGAAATTCTATTGGTTTCGCAAGGACTTCACTACATACGTGGGACCTCTTCAAGGCTTTGCGGTCGCAGAGGAGCAGGTTAGACGGGAGTGGTATCAGGATGGTTGGTACCTTTGAGATCAACGATCTGGGTGTTGGAGCTGGGTGCATTGTGTGGGATGCTTGAGCTAAGCTGTTATGGGAAAAGGTTTATGTATGGTCTTTTGGTATTGATTATTGTGGTAGAAGCTTTGAAATCTATTGTAGTACGTTCTTAATGTTCCTCTTAGCATAGCTTAATCTCAATTCCTGTCTCATAGTTCTCATCAGATCTTGATTCGATGGTAAACCATGAATTACAATGATCAGTGACTCTTGACCAAGGTGTTTGCTTTACTGTGTGCCGCTGTGTACTGACTTCGGATAATCAGGTTATTGACAAGCACTACCCGGGGTATTTCACCTCTCCGGGTGGTTTACCCTACCCTGCTGGATTCTACGGGGTGGTTACCCGCCGGGTTTTACCCCGGGTTACCCCGGGTCTACCCTACCCTTTGCCCAATTACTCTCTAACATTAACAGGTCATGTTACTTCATCTGCTTTCCAAAGTTGGCAGCTTTTGACACTCCGGTATAGCCATGTCGGTTGCTTCCTCTAGCCTACACATTAAGAAGGTTAAATATCTCACAAGTGTTTCCCCATTCTTCAGCTGTAATATCGACAAAATTTGAAGGACCTTCCACTCATTTTGCTTTTGTTGCCCTTGGAAATTAGAGGAGTCTGACTTTCCATTAGGATTATGGTCAAGATTCTAGCGTTTAACCTGCTGAAGAAGCTTCGATCGGCCATCACATCACACTCGTCATCTTTCTTCCGCCTTGAAGCATCGAAGGGGCCATAAAGTCAACTCCGACGTGAACAGCTACAAAGCCAGATAATAGCAGATCTACTACACCCATCTTTCTCCAAACACCAACTTCAAACTCCTTGCACAATTGTTTTGCACAAAACTCAGCTTTGTCCGCTATGGAGGTATTGAAAGGTATTACCTACCAGTAAAACATCCACCGAAACTAACGCTGCGAAACATACACTTGTGACTTCGGTCGGGCTAGAAAAGCACCTGGATACTAGAAACAACATAACCTGCATTGATTATTTCTGCACTGAACCAACATTACAATGAAACGAAGGGGTCAAGTTTCTGCTTGCTATCTACCAAGTCAAGCCTCCAAACTTAGAATCCGCATCATCTCACCAATCTCCCCATCTCCCTCTCGCCACTTACCATCAAGCAAACAGATCTATCTCCGATGAAATCACAGAGAAGGAGCACTCTTCACAGAAATATAAAAGCACTAGAACAACCAAACTGAAAGTGAAGACGAAGGATGCGCTAGCTTTCTGTCAGGACTATGATAAGAACGAAAACAGAGGATGAGTGTCAGTGTTAATCATACTGGAACAAGCATACTACCATTTCATTAACAAACGCTAATGTTGGCGAGGATGATCTTGAAGTAAGGGTACAGACTCCCCTCGCCCAGATGCTAATGAGAATTATGTGGACTTGGTATTTGTATATCATCTCATCTTGTAAAAGATACCAGCTCAGCTTATACATGAGCCGATGCACTGCGATATATTTGAAGTACCTCAACCTACTGTCTGTATCCATGGACATTCTAAATATCTGAATTTATCAGTAAGATGAGAAGCCTACTGTAAACCGAACACTGAACTTAGTGGTTCACTTCTCTTTGCCCCTATTTTCGTACTACTTCAATGTCCTTGTTCCTATAAAGAGGAGTTTGTGGGAGGTGGAAAGGAGTTGCAAACAATGCTACTCAAGGGCCATTCAAGGTTTTTCTGGTTGAAGTGATCAGAAGTTTTCCGCCTCGTCATCCACCATCGTCCTCATTATCAAGAAAGGCTTCCATCTTTTCATATGAATATCTTTGCCATAGAATTCATGTTCTAAGAAACCACTCTCATCTCACGAAAGATGATAGGATGGATGACTTCCGGTGTCCAAATTTGTATTGTATGACTCTTGCCATATTGGTGTAAGATAATCAGTGTCTTAGTCAATGCTTCTACTGGTATTAAACTGATACAAAGTCCTGTTTTCGAATTTAAGAAATTGGCAGGCATCTTGGAAGCTCCTATCATGGAAAACAGTCGTTGAGACTCCTCATCCCCTGTTGAGTCAACGTGCAACCCAAACTAGCAAGATAGTTGTTGGTCATTAATTGTTGATTTGGCTAACCATGTTCTCTTAAGTTCCCAAAATCTACGAATACTGTAGATCTACAACAAGCTGGGTGGGGGCTCTCGTACTTCAATTACTGAAATACGTACCGGGCTCTCAATAGCAACACTGACAAGGCATTCTCAAACTTTCAGCAATTTCTTGCTTGACGTCCATCATACGATATGATTTCTATGAAAATATCAAAGTATGAGATAGTTGGTGATTGGCTAAACCTTCAATCAAAAATATTTGCACATGAGGATATAAGTTTTTTTTGAATTAGGTTACTATCGAGATACATGGCAATCGAAAGAATTACTCCTGAACCCCCAATTTTACAAGCTATTCCAGCTGTGGGTTTAGGCGCGAGGGATGCATTCCAAAAGCCCAAGCCCATTAGCCATCAACCATCAACCCAAGAAATCAGACCACACCGCTCGAAGAACAGCCCACTTTAGCGATAGCACGTTATGTCACATGAAATAAATATAAATCATCACCTACTATCACCTACCATACCCAAGACGCCTCGGGAGTCAAATATCACATCATGATAGTGGCGTGAATTATCGCGACCGGCCGAGTGAAAATCATTCTCAGACAAAGGAGAAAAAAGGAGAAAAACGTCAAGGACGAGAAACTGTCAGAAATAGATCTTGTTCCTGGTATCCGTATTATTGCTGTGTTTGGATCAAATGTAGCAGGCGTAGTTAGACGGTCTTAATTGAGTTAGTTGCATCCCTAGGGCCACATGGATATATTATCTTATCAATAGAGGGATAGCTGAATTGAACCCCCCGCATTTCCCCTGTTGGGTGACTCGGTGAGACGAGATGGCTTCAAGCTAAGATACGTGTTTAGTCTCTCAAAACACCTTTCCCCGCATTCATGCGGAGAAGTCCAAACCTTGTTTTGACAAAGGACGGAAAGCTTCCACTTCTACATGCAGAGCGCATTCCAAACTCGTGGTATTGGTTTTTTTTATCGAATGAATGAATACCTTCCATCCCAATATGGCGACTGCTTAGAACACACCATTAAAAGGGATTTCCCATGTAATGATGCGCTTCTCCACGGAACCAAGATCAAAACCACGCCATATTGATATAATCCGAGTAAATTCCTACATTCCAATCTCAGCTGGGGGGGCGGATCCATCCACTCCACGATGCTACCATACTTACATGCCTATCCCTTTTACTCCGGTTAATGCATATGCATGTTTTTAACTACTGGGAGGTGTCCTCCGCCATGTCCGCCGCCTTTGACCCGGTCTCTAACGTGTCTAACAAGTAGCTAGTACGTCAATAATCCACTTATTTAGTGGGTAGATCGGACGAAACAGTGACTATTCCATCATTCTGAAGTTAAGCCGGGAAAGTATATGTTCAATTAATCCAATGGCATTAAAGAGATAACAAAGAGGCTTTAAGGAAACGCAAGCTTTCGGCAGGCGTGACCGTCGATCAGGAGAAACGAAACATTCCTTGGAGGGGTTGGATAACTTCAATCCGACGGATCGTTTGTTTATTTTAACGGGTATATATTGAATGATTTCCATTCTTTCAAGACATGTCCATTGTTCAATAACAATCGGAATCATAACATTACCTTGCATCTCAATACAATCATCACATCTCCATCTGAGGAACCTCAACTACTTCTAACCTCAACAACCATCTATCAAAATATACACACCTATCACCCAAACTTCAAACACCGTATCTCAAATGGAGAACCTTCCAACAGAACAATGGGCACAAGTTGTCGAAGAGACCGGAAAACGTAAGTCGGCCTATTTCAACCATACCTCTGCCCCAATACCAACTAACCCAACCCCCAGCCGTCGTCTACAAGAAGATACCTGTACAAAAACCAGGACCCGATGAAGTTCTCGTCAACATCAAATTTTCCGGAGTGTGCCACACCGATTTACACGCCGTAAATGGCGATTGGCCATTAGACAGAAAACTCCCACTTGTCGGAGGTCACGAAGGTGCCGGCGTCGTAGTAGCTGTTGGCAGTCTAGTTGAAGATGTTAAGATTGGCGATCATGCTGGTGTAAAGGTAAGTCGATTTTCATCTTCCCAACAATTCATTCGTATCTCACCGAGGTACTAATTCAACATAAAGTGGCTCAATGGAAGTTGTCTCGCATGTGATTTCTGTCAACAAGCCGACGAACCCTTATGCTCCAAAGCCCTGCTCTCAGGCTATACAGTCGATGGAACATTCCAACAATACTGTATTGCCAAGGCGGCACACGTTGCGCGCATACCAAAGGAATGCGATCTCGAAGCCATCGCACCCGTTCTCTGCGCCGGTATCACCGTCTACAAAGGCCTCAAAGAATCCGGAGTGCGTCCTGGTCAAACCGTCGCGATTGTTGGTGCCGGAGGCGGATTAGGTTCTCTCGCTTGCCAGTATGCCAAAGCTATGGGTCTGGATATCATTGCCATTGATGGAGGAGTCGAGAAGGAAAGAATGACCAAGGAATTGGGTGCGCACCATTACGTTGACTTTATGTCGAGCAAGAACTTGGTCAATGATGTTAAAGCTGCTACACGTGACGGACTTGGACCACACGCTGTCATTTTGGTTGCTGTTAACGAGAAGCCATTCCAGCAAGCTGCAGAATATGTTCGACCCCGAGGTACTGTTGTCGCCATTGGTCTTCCAGCTGGTGCTTATCTTCGTGCGCCTGTTTTCGAGTCGGTGGTCAAGATGATCACTATCAAGGGATCCTATGTTGGTAACCGCCAAGATTCTGCTGAGGCTATTGAGTTCTTCAGACGAGGTCTTATTAAGGCTCCATATAAGACTTGTGGTTTGAGCGAGTTGCAGAAGGTTTATGATATGATGCACGAGGGCAAGATTGTCGGACGATATGTTGTTGATACCAGCAAGTGATTAGATGAATTATTTTGGGAAGCGTAACGGAATGGTTATCGGCGTGCGACATGGGGTCGATGGGGTTTATGAGGGGTCTTTTCTTCAATATTTAGATACTGGTAGCCTGTTCAGTTGTACATAGCAGCAAATAAAAAAAGATATATATTCAAATATGCTGTGATGATTTATGATAACACGGTCGTGAGGTGACACTTGTGTAGTGTGATGATAGTAATAAAGTTTCTTTGATCAACCACGCCAGAGGTAGAATCAACCTACACCTTATCAAGTTAGTAGTATGAGTAAACCCAAATACAGTCTCGAGGGATGAAGCAAGTGTCCCCTCACACCGCGGGATAAGCTGACCTCCCTCCGCCCTTCCGCCACCATGGAACCTGGTAAGAAAGTATTCTCTTTTGTTGCACGTCTTAGTCCTACCAACACAAGTAGTACCAACGCAGCCATGGGTTATGGAAGTAAATGGTATCTTTTGTGGCACGTCTCAGTCCACCAGGAGTAGTACAGAGCACAGATTTCGGGAATATGGAACTTGATGACACGTACACTGTGAAGCTAACGTGTCATTCCACCACATATACCAAATGCTGACCAAACCTTCCACGATATACCCCCCGGTTTGTGGGATTCTTCAGCATATTTTGTTGCACGTCTGAGTTCAAGAACCACAGGTTATACAATATCACACTGGGTCAACTACCACCCGCTGTGATCAACGCAGGCAACTAGCATTGGCTGAGGATCCCACAAATGCATGCCCCCCGAAACGCCCCTCGGCATGGTGGGTGGACCAGCGACTTTTGTTGCATATCTCAGAGAAAGAAGCAGAAGTAACACAGCTGTACCAGACGCATGCAGGCAGTATTGGTATCCACTAGTATGGCTCGGGAAACGCGTATAGGTGTCTGAACGCACCCCTCTTTTATCAATCCTTAACCAGCCAAGAATGATACCATCGTCTGCTGCATATTTTGTTGCATATCTCAGTCAAAACAACACAGGTAACACGAATTCTAAGCTCAAAATCACATTAGCGTACATGGGGCATTAGCTCGGACATGAGTATCATGTGTCTCCACCCGAGATGATAACGCTGTGTATATAACAAGCAGGCGTTGCGTATTGTTGCATGTTTCATTCAAGTCAACACATGTAACACAGGTTTTACCGGTCGTTGCCTAGCCTCCAAACCAACGCTAGATGAGCACTGTATATCGGCTCCTGTATCTAGACCCGTTACGGCCAAAAGTTTAAACATTGGCAAAGTTCGTTACATACATATATCGCTCAAATCAAGATTTGTAACAAAGCTAGAGCCCAGTATTTATCCGGCATTGGTTCGGTATGAGGGTCATGTGTCTCGGCTTACGACGGATAAGAATGTGTATGCCGGCAAAGGAAGAAGTGTGCTACGATTGTCGCAAATTTCAGCCAAATCAACACATGTAACACGGATTTTGGAGCGCAGTGCACCTTCATATCATATGGCATTGGTTCAAAGAGCCAGGTCATGCGTATGGGCCTGTGACGGGCAAAATTGTGTACGTGTATATGCATATAGTGAAATAATGCACAAACTTTAAGCAGAGTAAAGAGGGGTCTTCGGTTTTGGGTAAAGAAGGTTGAATGTCGCCATTGTGATGGATCATATTGGGGGTTCATAAGATCCCATATCGTGGTATCACAAGGACGAAAGTTGGGAAGAACCAAGTGATATGATGTTTGGTTCTTGGAACTGCAATTCAGCTCTAGAATAGCATGCTACTTGCATGATACGAATACGAGACCTTTCACGCTTGAGAGAGGTACTTTATCGCACGTTTTGCCCAACATATAAAAATCAAATGGAGATTCAATCTGGAAATGAAGGAATTGTTTATCTAAAGCTGCGTTTCTGGTCACTGCGGTGAAGCAGCGCGATAACATTAAGGCTAGTGAATGGTTCATTGTTATCACGAAGCGTGACTTTGGTAAGTATCAATCAATATACCAAGGTACCACTTGTACATACAACAGGGTTCCAGAGCGTCGTCGCGGTATACATTGACGTTGCAATCATACAGCATTGGCACCGTCATTACTGAGGAATACGATTATCTCAGAATGTCACTGGATGTCACTGGATGTCATGTCACTGTTGACGATTACCCGGACAAACCATTTTGCACAATCTTGCCGAAGCTCGCTGTTGAGAGATCATACATCTCCGAAATGTTTCCGGTGTGATAAATGATTCGATTGATGCTTTTTGATCTTGTCAATATGATCTTGTCAATATGACATTGTAATGAGTTCATGAGGCTCAAAGATTGGTCTTCACATGGGGGGAGGGAAGACAAGAGAAGAGAAGATTGTCATTGCCATTGCCATTCAGGATTCTAATTAGGTATTGGATAATGAGGCGAGGCGAGGGGAGGAGATGCTTATCAAGCGAGCTTTATCAGGTCCTCACGTGTGTCATCGACGCGTCCGATAACAGATAACGAGCACTGACGCGTTGAGGCAACGATCAACCTGTCTGCTATACAACATAATATCTTATAATCCAGACATCGACAACGACAATATAAAATCGAAAGGAAAATGCCCCCAAAACAAAAGACAAAGTCCAAAGGTAGCGCACCTCCAAATCGAATATACAAAGCAGTCGAACCATTGCACCAAACCACATTCCCAGAGAAGAAGAAGCGTATAACTAGAAACTATGGCAAGAAATCCGGCGTCAAGTTCGAGAAACAGGATACACTTACGCAGATGGATTGGGTGCAACTCTATGAAAGAGAAGAACGAGAAGATGACATAGAAGATGATATCGAGGATAGTGAGGGTGATTTTGAGGAAGAAGAAGCGAAACGAAGAACGAAACGAAGAAGGACTATGGGTGATGAACCAGTGACGAAGGGGAAGAAAGAGTTGACGAATAGAAGGAAAACGCTTGGAGAAGATAGTAGGACAGCTAGTTTCTCAACGCAAACTATTACACAACTTGATCATTGGCCACTTTCCGGAGCGCCAGAAGAACGAGAAGAACCAGAAGATGATGGCTCGATTTACGATATTCCTGTATCCAGCCCTCCAGCAGTTCATCCACCTCGAAGGAGCTCTAGAAAACTTATCCCATCTCGACGAAATCCCAGAAATTCCCCTCAACCTGATGCTTCTGCTCCAGTTGGATTGATGGCCCCACCACAAACACCAAGACACAGAAAGATTCTTGAGATCCCATCATCACAATCACCCGCCACACCAACGTCAAGTCAGTTCGGAGGCTCCGCACGGAAGCGCTCGCCACTCAAAGAACAATCTACAAATATTGCAGTTCCATTCTTACTGCGATCAAAGACTTGTGTGAGCGCTGAAAAGCTACCGAGTTTGAAGATTGAGGATACTTATGAGACGGGGACGGATGAAAGTCAAGTTGTTCGCACCCCCTCAAAACGCTCAAGCCCAACGAAAACTGTACGATTTGCTGTACCCGATCCTAGTCCGGAATCATTGGCGGATGAGACTCCTATAAAACAAGAACCTGCAACTCAGCGCAACTTTTCGCCATCGCCTATGCGTCGACGACGAACTCCAGGGCCTAATACTATCAAACTTGAGATTCTGGATTCGGATGCCGAAGACGAAGATGAGGAATCACAAGTTGTAGCTGATATACCTATTGAAAACAATTCTGGCTACGAAGATTTCACGAATCCAGGGCATGCAGATGAGAACATAATTGAGGAGCCAGAACAGAACGATGAACACTCGGAGAATGATGCCGAACAAGCAGAGATCGATACCGAAAAGGAAGTAGAACTACCAGAAACCTTTTATGGAGATATAGGAGCAGAAACTCAATTTCATGCGGAACGAATAATGTCTTCATCGAGTTTGAGTGATCTCAAGGAGAATACTCCATTAAGTGAAGACACGCCCAAGGATGGATCTTTTGGTAGAAGTCAAAGTCCACTAATCCAGCCCTCTGCTACCCAGCATACTCAGACTCAACATACTCAAACCCAACACACCCAATTTGGTAAAAGTCAATATCCTGAAAGCCAACGACTCTCCACCCAACAACTTGATGCTATGGCACCTCGATCAGAAGCTTCGGATATATTCATCTCCATATATCCCACCAACGTGGAAAATATCATATCTCGCAAGAAGAACCACGAATTTCGATCGTATAATTTCCCAGCTACAGTACGTCGTATCTGGATCTACCAAACCAAACCTATATCGACGCTTACCCACATGGCCGTCATTAGCGAGCCCAAAAGTCCTGGAGAGATAACAAATCTTGAAGGTCTCGGCAATATAGAGTTCAACAGTGGGGAGACGCGTTCGAAGATTGCATATGAGATTCTAGAGTTATATGCGCTCGCGAATCCAATGACCTTTGAGGAATTAAAGAGTCGACAATGGTTCCGAGCGGCTCCACAGAAATATGCCAGAGTACCACCTGCAGTCCTAGGAGAATTAATTGCAAACCTTCTCCCACCGTTATTCACACAGTCTCCATCATATCTTTCTCCGTGCGAAACAGAAGCTTCAGAAGATGAACACTCCACATCCATCGTCCACAACACTGAATCCCAAGAAGTACAAGATCAAATAACTCACAATATCCAACAATATACACAAGTACCTCCCCCTTCTTCGCCTCCGCTCGCCTCCACTCAAGCCTCTGAACATGAAATCCACGTACCTTCTTCACAGAAGCATTTTGTAAGACCATCGCAAGCTTCAACTGTGGATTATACACCGATGCAGACGCAAACTCCTGCTACTCCAAGTCATCTGAGCAAGGAGTCTCCTATTCCAGATTGGATCCCGGAATCGCCGATTCTGTCGATTCCTTCTTCTAGTCAGGCCAGTAGCCCGGTACAGATACAGATGTTACCTCCTGCTGTACCGAGGAGAGAGAGAGATGGAAGAATTAACGAGATAGAGAGTCAAGGCGAGGATGAAGATGAAGATGACGAAATTGACATCCCTATCCTTCATTTATCCAGGAGGGGTGAGAGAAGAATGATTGAGATAGAGAGTGAGAGTGAAGACGAAGCGAACGATGCGAATCAAGAAATCAACAACGATGGATTCCAACCACCACCGCATCCCCATACATCCTCACCTCCACAACCCTATTCACTCATCCGTTCTTCCCAATTAATGACCCGGAGTCAGATGATGAGGGAGCGGGATAGTTTGATAGGTGGTGAAATGATGGGGGGTTCGCCACCTTCTTTGCGCGAGGTGGTGGATTCGCAGGTGGAGGATGATGATGAGGATGACGATTTATGAGTGGAAGGGGTGGAAGCGGTGTTTTTTGTTATTTATGGATATCCATATCGACTCTTCCCGAAATGACTCTTAAATATATTGTATCTTGTATAGCGAGCGAGGATTAGAGCGGGCGTGGAGTTATCTTTCCCACTTCCTCATAGTATACCTGACATCGTTGTGTAGCTACCTATGTGGATGGTAATTGTAATTGTATAATAGAGTATGGTTATTCCTACATATATTGAACTCTCTCGCTCACGGCAAAGTATAATACGGTATGGTACGGTGTGAATTGGTATTTTTACAGTAAGTACCTAGATAGTGTACCTAGTAAGAGTAAAAGGAAATTGCCATACTAGAGAATAAAATCACTGGGTACCTAGGTAGGTATCTCCAATTCACAATCCCAATTCACAAACCCAATCCCAATCCCCATCTCAACTCCGAACTATAAACTCCACCCATACAAAACAGCACCAACACAGCACCAAAATAAAACAAAAAACAAAAGGATGAATTTCTCTAGAACCTCACTCACCCCCTCACCTCCCTCCTATCTCCCGCCCATCATCTTTCCTCCCCAACTCTACTTAGGAGGTAAATACAGGAATTCCTCCATTCTGTAGCCAGATACCAGATTGAACCGGACTATAATGCGGATGCTTCGATTGACTCCTGCTATTGATCTTGCTCTTGCTCTTGCTCTTGTTCTTGCATTGGAAGATGATTTTGATATGTAAAATCATTGTGAGGCTAGGTAGGTAGGTAGGTATGTATGTATGTATGTATGTATATATGTATGTATATTGTATGTATGTATGTATATATGTATGTATATATGTATGTATGTTGTATGTGTATGTATATATGTATGTATGTTGTATGTGTATGTATATATGTATGTATATATGTATATATATATGTATGTATGTATGTACCTATGTATCTAGAAAGAATGCGAATGAGAATACGGAAGGGAGGGAGGTCTTTTATAATTTATATGACCTAGGTACCTACCTACGATATAGTTTTCCATTCCCATTCTCATCCCCATCCCCATTTCCATCTAGAAGATATTGATTACCTAGTTACCTAGAATTTCAACCACTTCTTCATCTTGTAGATCGCAAAGGCAGTACTCGTAATATGATATGATAGATACATATGATCCTAGTAATTAATTCCTATGTCTAGGCAGGTAGGTAGGTAAATAATATTTGGATATGTTCTTTCCCACGATGTCTTGCTGCCTCATTTATCTTCTGTCTCCTCTTCATCTTCATCTGATGGTAAAATACCTACCAGGTAGGTACCGGTACCGGTTGGCAGACATAAAACGAATATCAATGGCACTACACTATACCACAATATAGATATAGATATAGATATGGATCCTTAAATCTTATTTCATCGCATCAGATATGGCGGCGACAGAAAGATGTACGGTACTTGATAACCTTGTGATTTTTATTATGATTATTGGAGAGCGTTCATGGAAGTAGTCCTGTCAACGTTGTGCTAGGTTGAAGAATTAGAAGAGTTGAAGGTTGTCGTGAACAGTATGTTGTCGGTATTTATCTCTTGGGAAATTATTATTGAAGAGGGGGATTTGCGATCCTCAAAATGCTAAAGGTACCCTCATTATTGCCACTCCCACAATCCCACGTGCAGGCAGCCCAGGCCAAAAAAAAAAACTCGATTCCCATACCCGAACAATACCCGAGCACCCCACACCGCCGACCAATCAGAACTCACTCCCACCCAACCCCGACCCCACCTCCCCCACCACCTACCCTACATAATGCCAAAACATACCGAACCTCTCGACTGTAATGGTCACAAGGGCAAGGCGAGTCCACGCTCCCCAAGTTCCACCTCCAAAGTATCATTCTAACGAATGGTGCCACCAACAGTGCCCAGTCCGAACACCACGGGGGCCACCCACTCGTGCAGGCAACTCACGATGCTGCGGCGGCCTTCAGCAATGAAGATGATTTCTCGAGGGAGGTTTCACTCTGCAGAGAGCTCTTCACCGTGGGGTGGCGGTATTGGATTACATTCGTTGGGTGGTTTGGAGTCGGCCTTGGGGTTGGGTCTCCACTTGCATTTTTTTTATTTTATTTTTTTTTTCAATTTTTTTTTTATTTTTCGTAAATTTTTGGTGTTTTTTTTTTAGAGATGGTTTCGGGGACGGTAAGAGGCGTGGTTGATGATTTGTGAGGGGTTGAGTTCTTTTGGTTATTCTGTAATCGATTTTTTGAGGCTATCGTCAGATTCGCTTGCGGGATCCACTTTCGAGATCCACTTTCCTCTTCTGCGTTGTGGGGCTTACCCATGCCTTAGAAACGAGGCACCCACTTACCATGTACCTAGGTATTTACCTAGACCTCTCCAAAACCTTAGCCTTCCTATACAACTAATAAGCCTTCTACTTTATGGCATTCTCAGCGTCGTCCCCTAGTTCCCTTCCTCAACTAAGAGCCCCAATCTTTTTAAAACGATGAAAAATCGCAACCATCCTCAAATTAATTCAATATTATATCTAGTAATTTTCCATTGATATGGGATGAAATAGCTACCTACACATCCATCGGTCAATGAATAAAGGAAAGAATACCACACTTTTCGCTGCTGTCCGAATCAATTACACAACATCCAATTATGCCCACAATAGAG
>JANPYM010000007.1:71899-154735 GCA_025890175.1 Ciborinia camelliae
GTATATATATATGTATGTATGTATGTACCTATGTATCTAGAAAGAATGCGAATGAGAATACGGAAGGGAGGGAGGTCTTTTATAATTTATATGACCTAGGTACCTACCTACGATATAGTTTTCCATTCCCATTCTCATCCCCATCCCCATTTCCATCTAGAAGATATTGATTACCTAGTTACCTAGAATTTCAACCACTTCTTCATCTTGTAGATCGCAAAGGCAGTACTCGTAATATGATATGATAGATACATATGATCCTAGTAATTAATTCCTATGTCTAGGCAGGTAGGTAGGTAAATAATATTTGGATATGTTCTTTCCCACGATGTCTTGCTGCCTCATTTATCTTCTGTCTCCTCTTCATCTTCATCTGATGGTAAAATACCTACCAGGTAGGTACCGGTACCGGTTGGCAGACATAAAACGAATATCAATGGCACTACACTATACCACAATATAGATATAGATATAGATATGGATCCTTAAATCTTATTTCATCGCATCAGATATGGCGGCGACAGAAAGATGTACGGTACTTGATAACCTTGTGATTTTTATTATGATTATTGGAGAGCGTTCATGGAAGTAGTCCTGTCAACGTTGTGCTAGGTTGAAGAATTAGAAGAGTTGAAGGTTGTCGTGAACAGTATGTTGTCGGTATTTATCTCTTGGGAAATTATTATTGAAGAGGGGGATTTGCGATCCTCAAAATGCTAAAGGTACCCTCATTATTGCCACTCCCACAATCCCACGTGCAGGCAGCCCAGGCCAAAAAAAAAACTCGATTCCCATACCCGAACAATACCCGAGCACCCCACACCGCCGACCAATCAGAACTCACTCCCACCCAACCCCGACCCCACCTCCCCCACCACCTACCCTACATAATGCCAAAACATACCGAACCTCTCGACTGTAATGGTCACAAGGGCAAGGCGAGTCCACGCTCCCCAAGTTCCACCTCCAAAGTATCATTCTAACGAATGGTGCCACCAACAGTGCCCAGTCCGAACACCACGGGGGCCACCCACTCGTGCAGGCAACTCACGATGCTGCGGCGGCCTTCAGCAATGAAGATGATTTCTCGAGGGAGGTTTCACTCTGCAGAGAGCTCTTCACCGTGGGGTGGCGGTATTGGATTACATTCGTTGGGTGGTTTGGAGTCGGCCTTGGGGTTGGGTCTCCACTTGCATTTTTTTTATTTTATTTTTTTTTTCAATTTTTTTTTTATTTTTCGTAAATTTTTGGTGTTTTTTTTTTAGAGATGGTTTCGGGGACGGTAAGAGGCGTGGTTGATGATTTGTGAGGGGTTGAGTTCTTTTGGTTATTCTGTAATCGATTTTTTGAGGCTATCGTCAGATTCGCTTGCGGGATCCACTTTCGAGATCCACTTTCCTCTTCTGCGTTGTGGGGCTTACCCATGCCTTAGAAACGAGGCACCCACTTACCATGTACCTAGGTATTTACCTAGACCTCTCCAAAACCTTAGCCTTCCTATACAACTAATAAGCCTTCTACTTTATGGCATTCTCAGCGTCGTCCCCTAGTTCCCTTCCTCAACTAAGAGCCCCAATCTTTTTAAAACGATGAAAAATCGCAACCATCCTCAAATTAATTCAATATTATATCTAGTAATTTTCCATTGATATGGGATGAAATAGCTACCTACACATCCATCGGTCAATGAATAAAGGAAAGAATACCACACTTTTCGCTGCTGTCCGAATCAATTACACAACATCCAATTATGCCCACAATAGAGAGATAGCAAGCAGGATTTCACAACTCGACAAGAATATCTCAAGTCTCAATATATTTTGTACCGTATGTCATTATCATGATAATCATAATCATAATCATTTACAATCGGGGATTTCGTTTGACGGTCTGATGGATATTTCGTTAAAATGTAACGCTTTGCTATGCTCTAATGCTTTTAAACCGCGTTGCAAATCACACCCAAATGTTCAACCCTCCAAAAGTTTACTAGGAGCCTCATCCCCTATGAGTTTTTTCAATGCCTCCACCGTGATTTCTAAAACCTCCTGACTTCTCGACTTCTTCAAACATTCCTTGAGAGCCTCCAATCCGCCATTCTCCTTGACCTTTTCGACTCCCCACTCCCCTACTTTATTGGGCGCTGTCAATACATTGAGTATGCAAACTGCACCTCGGTGTCTCATTCCCTCTTCGTCCTCCTTACACATACCCAATAAAAGTGCCACTCCTCTGTCTCTCTCGAGAATAGCGTTTACTGCGGTATCCCATTCCGTAAGACTTGCTAATGCTCCCCCTGCTGCTCTTCGTGTGGGGAAATCTTCGGCGTCGGCTAGGGCTAATAAGATATGCGTACGATGCGAGGCTTGTTTGCTACCATCTGCGAATTTGGCCACTCCTTCGGGAGATTGCATAAGGTTGCAAATAAGCTCCACTGTGGCACGAGTCACCATCTTGTTATTAGAGAGAAGTAATTCCTCAATCTGAGACCAAGCTAGTCGAATGATTGGGTTACGAGCTGAGTCGTCGGTAGAAGCGAGGTTCGTTAAGGCGAGAAGAGATTCGAAGACGGGTAGGAGATCGCGGTGTTCAACTGTTGGGTCATCCTCCAGGAGCAGAAGAAGAGGTTTAATGGCTGAGACAAGTGACAGAGGGTTGGTACCACCAAATACATGCTGTGGGTTGGTAGATATGAGGATACGGGCGAGAGCATGAGCTGTGGTTCTTCGAGCTGGTATATTATCCGAGGGGAAGACAGTATACGCATGTAATAAAAGTTTGATGGCACCTTGCTGAGCCATTTGCCCCCGGATTTTGGTTGTTTTGGAAAGCGAGAAGATGATGGATGTGACAAGAGTAAGAGAAGCTATTGATCCATGTTGACTCTGAGTGACGAGAACAGGTATTACACCAGCGTCGAATACAGTTTGACACCTCTTCGCAACGTGATCATCGTCATTGAGAGGGTCTGGTTTAAGGGCGGATTTCGAGGCATTAGCATAAGCTTTCAGTTGACCCAACCTCTTTTGTTCTTCTGATAAGGGAGGCTGATAAGTGGTAAGATTAACGAGAATGGTGAGTGCTCCATAAGTTGCTGGTGATTTGGGTGGAGCATCATTCAAAGCTTTGACAAGATTGACCAAAAACTGTTTATCCGAAGCCAAACTCTCCTTGACTTTAGGCTGTAGCGAAGCATAAGCAAGGCCTTCGATCGAACTTTGCTTAGATGTATCTGTAGAAAGCATTTTCTTAAACATGTCTGAAAGATCCTCAATGGTTGTACTGGCAGGCTGATTTCGTCCCCCAGATTCAGCGGCTGGTGTTGAAGGGATAGCCTTCACTTCTGAGGTCAGTCAGAATAATCAACTAAAGAGGAAATCGATTGACTCGATGAAATGGATGGAAACAAGCGGGTATAATCATGAGATTCATACCTGAATTTTGGCCAGGACGACAGCTGCAAGGTTTCGGACTTGCTCAGAATGTATTCGCTGTTGTATGGAGCCATCTTCCGCATTGCTGTCTACAGGTGACGAAGGGACTTCCGAGATTTTAGGTGGAGCATTGTTGACAATCTCCTCAAGCCATTTGGTACAATGCTTCTGAATGGCTTCGCGACAAGGAGTGTTCATACAAGCAGCACTAAGCAACTCTAGAGCAGCCTGTTCAACCTTTCGACTCTTCCATTTCCTCTTCATCAATGCGCCAAGGCTAGGAATGAAACCTTCGCTAAGGAAGAATGAAGCAATGACATCTGGAACGATGGGAAATATGGATGCTGCAACAGAGAACGCAAGAATCAGATCATCATATGTGCCTTTCGCGACACGATCGTAGAAAAAATGGGAAAGTAAATCAATGCCCTGTTGTTCCGATGCTTTGAGATATGCAGAAGTCGTTAATGTCGCGTGACCTCGAACTGATGGGGATTGTCTCATATCAAGGTAACCCAAGATGGTTTCCAGAATATCTTGATCAATCAACTGAAAAAGAGGTTTGTGTGGTTCCTTTGATCTTGTTTCCTCGGAAGAATCATCAGTGAGTAGTTTGGTGAGAGTATTCAACTCCTTGCAGGTATCTTCATCCTCTCGTCCACCTTCGGTTAAACGGGCAAGCAATAGAAGTGTTTGATCCTCCAAGGAGTCATTTGTGGCGGTTGTAGTATGAGGAACACTTGGATCAGTGCCTCGTCTTTCAATGGGATTATCAAATGAGTCTGTCATGATGATGATGATGTTGAAGGATTACATGAAATTGACTTTTTAAATTCGAAAATGGAATGGAGTGATCGAGCGGGAGAAGAGGGGGAAGTCAAAGTTTATAAACCAATTGCCCCATCTTGTGAAACCACCAAACCCCACATTCTGGGTGAATTAAAAAGTATACATCACATGACCAGGCGGCAAGCAAGGGCAGCGAGTGACCCGCATTCTTATTACACTCCCTGCATGGAGATCTTCCAGCCTTGTTCTGATACCGGTATCATTGATATCATCAATTCTCTCAGCCTTTTTGGAACGTTCACAAATATTATATTACCCATTCTAAGAAGCAAGGAAAGGAAAGGAATACCGTATTAAATTCTCAATCGTTACAAACTGCGAACTCTTATTGAAAGCTCAAAAGAAGAAGAGGCCCTTTGAACTTCAAGTCTATGAGGTTGTCATGTCTGTAAGACTTTCATCATGGATGGTATAGATGCGACGGATCATTTCACGGTTGGTGTTGAAGGTATGACCAAATATAACCTAGATCAATTCCATGTCTTTTTAACATAGCTAAAGGTCCATCTCCTTCTTGCCTCGTCATTATCCTCGATACCAATCCTCACGCCTGGGCACTCCTCTCCTCCACCCTCCCTCTGTCTAAAGCCATAGCCAACCTCCTCGTCTTCATAAACGCGCATCTCGCTGTCAACAATGCCAATCAAGTAGCCATAATAGCAAGCCACTGCCATCGAGCAGTATGGCTCTACCCATCCCCTCCGTCGGTCTCTGAGGACACTGAAATGGGTGGTTCAACTACTCAAGGCCCTCCCGACGATGCAAACAAATACAGACAATTCGCCCTCATCGAAAACAGCCTCCTCAATTCCCTACGCAACCTAATATCCAGCACGACGGAACAAGAAGTCTCGACCACAACCACCACGCAAATGGCCGGTGCCCTAACCCTCGCCCTCTCCTACATAAACAAGCAATCCATAGCCTACAACGACACCTCAGCCAGCGATTCCAAACCCACCGCCTCAGACGCAGCGACCTCGGATCCCGCCGCCGGCCTCCAATCACGAATTCTCGTGCTCTCTGTGTCCGGTGATCTCGCACATCAATACATCCCCATAATGAACACGACATTTGCCGCCCAACGGATGCGGATCCCTATCGACATATTAAAGCTCGCCGGGGACACTGTGTTCCTACAGCAAGCGAGCGATACCACCAGAGGCATCTACATGCACTTGAAGAATCCGCAAGGATTATTACAATATCTAATGATGGCATTTTTACCCGATCAAATGAGTAGAAAGGATTTAATAGCGCCGACGCAGGAAGTGGTGGATTTTCGAGCGGCGTGCTTTTGTCATAGAAAGGTGGTGGATATAGGCTTTGTGTGTAGTATATGCTTGAGTAGTATGTGCTTCCTAACACTTGTTTTGTGCTTCCATATCTCGCTCTTCTCTTCCTTCTCATCCGTTCCATACATACATAAATCCATCTCCTCTCCTCCCCTCCCCGTTTCACCTGTACCATCCATCCATCCATCCAACCAATCCACTAACGCCCTTTCCTTCCCTAGTATTCTGCTCGCCCCCCGAAGGCGCCATCTGCCTAACCTGTTCTACACATCTGTCACTCGGAGACTATGGTTCCAAGCCCGCCGTCGTCCCACGAAAGAAGAAGAAGAAGCGGAAGCTAAATGGAGGAGTCGATACTGGTAGTTCTAGAGGAACACCTGCACCCGGAGAATAAATGGATGAATAAATAGAACCGGTAGGGATACATTATATACTCAAAAAGTTATTTTCGGAGTTGGAAATACAGGATAATGGGAAAATGAATTGGGCATTTTACAAAACCACGATACATCACATGGGCAGGAGCTAAAACGGATCATATTGATCCACACATATAAGACAATTACCAGAATAACACTGTTCTGTTGCAATCAAGAGTAACTTTAGGTTATATTAGGTTATCGGATGAAGCTTGCCTAACGGCATAGCAGTAGAGCATAAGTTATAATATCATCTCTATCCATCTCTCCCTCTCCCATACCTACCATCTAATTTCCAAGCGGAAAGTGTTCGGTTAAGGGTATTCGTCCTAGAAATATTATCTTTCATTCGTTCGTTCTTCAACACCACGCCGTTCATAATCATAAATTCATAAGCTCCCTCTGTCAATAAAGCAATGATGCATTTCTCCGTAACAACGCAAGCAAAATTATCGATATAATCAACCAAAGTAACCACTCAAAACCACTCGAGTCTTGAATATCAAAGAAGGAGACTGGTCATTCGTTTTAGGCGTGAGGCTGGAAGTCAATCTTTATCAATTCGCACCTTTCGGCCTCCTCGGACAACGTTGCCATGATCTCCAAGACGAGACATGACGCACTTAGCATCCTTCTCATTTGAAGCATACGATGCCAACGCAAATGAATCGGTGTTGTGGGCGAAGTGAAGGAAGTATCCATACTGTGTCTTCTTGACAGCCATGACACCGATTGCACCGGCAGAGTTACTACCACAGACACCAGGGTGGCCCATAAAATCTGCTTGGACAAATGACTCCATAGCTTCGTCTTCATTAGCCTCCATGTCTTGGCCGCCACGGGCTCGTCTTGTGTTGTGGTATAGTCTATCGGCACATTTCTGTGAAGCCATGGTAGTTGCCATGTGCTCTCCTGTGCCACTAGTAACCGCAGCAACTGATACTTGATCTTCATCTCTCTCGTCGCAAGGAACTACGGCCGTACCAATACCTACGAGAGCAGCAGGTCCAACACGGCCACGATGTTTCATCCCAATCCCACCAGAAGACGATGCTGCGGCAATACGACCATACATATCAATGGCAATTGCGCCAACGGTATCAGTTATCAAATCCACATCTGCCTTCTTGGGGGTAGGTGCTTTAGCAGGTTCCGTAGAAAGTTCTGGAGTAGACTCATGACGACCTTCAATTGTTCCTTCTTGGGCGAGATCTAGTGGTGCAGCATGCATCTCGACCTTTTCGTGATATTTTGGCGACAGATGTCCGTCTGTGCTAGATGGTTTCTCAATAGTAGATTCTCCAGTAGTCAAAGATACATTTGGTTCACTGAACATGCCGCTGGTACCAACATTTGGGGAGAGAAGAGAATGAACACGTCCTGGGCTGCCATCGCTAAGTGCCGCGAGTCTTACACGTTTTGCGGGTGTGGTGCCAACTGGAGAGCGGGAAGCTCCACGGCCTGGGGTATTCATTTGAAAGTAGCCTCGGCCAGGAGGAGTACCTGGACGTGGCGAATATGGACTGCAATCTTGAGCACATGCTCGGCCTGGAGATGATGCCGAAGGAGAGTCAGGCTGTCCTTCATTCCATGTGCCAGTCATGAGTGCGTTCGTATGATCCCGACGTTGTTTTGCTCTCACACGTTCTTCATATTCTCGCGCGGCAACTTCGTCATCAGCAACCTGGCTGCTATTTGTACTTGATGGTGTCATGCGGCCGCCCTCAGCGCGACGCAAATCTTCGCGCCAACGAAGATATCTTTCACGAGCATTCTTAGAGCACATCATATCATGTGGCACTACTGGTATACCATGTTCCCACGCGAAGTCCGTTGCTCCTTGGCCGACGAGAAGGTTGGGCGGGACCCTTCTTAAAGATAATGGTCGACTCGAAGCTTCCAAAATCAATCGGGCCAGACTGACAGGATTCTTGATTTCTAAAAGTAAAGTATTAGGCAATGCATATCCGCGCGGACAGGATTCTATCGACTTACGGGCAGTTGCGCCACAGGCACCACTTCTACCCAAATGATCTACCACTGTTGCGTCACATTCAACGATACCTTCAATTGATAAGTTACTGCCATATCCGGCGTTAGTAATCTCCTTATCTTCAAGAACTTTGATCGCAGCTTCGACTGCGTCAACAGCTGAACCGCCAGCCTTGAGGATTCGCATAGCTGCGCGAGCAGCACTAAATAAAGGTCAGCCAAGGTTTGATACCTCTCTAACAACTTTCAAGGCATCGATTTTTAATTCAGTCTACATACTCATTACAGGCTCCCAAGTGAATATGCTCATTTGTAGTGCTGTGATAACCTGCACCAGCGTGTACGAATATCGCAGATACACCCGGCTGAGATTGTACTGCGCGTGGTTTTCTGGTATCTGCAGAGCCATCCATAGCAGGCATCCTGTTGGTCTGCATACTTTGGTAAAAAGGTGTCTTGAATATTGATGGTTGGAATCCTGACCATGGATCTTGACGGTCTAAGAATGGAGAAGGGATAATTTCGATATTATATTTCTGAAACCTGCGAAGTGGATTGAAGGGATTAAGAAGTTTGTGGTGGAATTGACGAAGACGCTCTCGCGCGTTGTCAATTTTCCTTGCGACCTGAGATTGTGGACGTTGAGAAGAGGATTGTTGCGTGAGTTCAGACATGAAGTCACGCAGGTGAGGAGTAAAGGTGAAGCGTTTGTTTTCGAGTGAATTTTTGAATTCCTTGATACTCGAGATGGGTATCAGAAAGGATGATGGCGTGATGAGGGGATTTCGAATATAAGATAATTGAGAGATGAGTGAGTGACAATTTGGATCTATAACCTCGCAATGTTTGGAACTCGGCGGACTCGAAGGAAGGAAAGGATATTTGAGAAAGGACCGCCAATGATATATCGTATCTTATGATTCTTTTGTATGAAAGACGTTGCAATCTAAGTAAACACAGTCTATTGGAGCTATATTCAAATCAGCCATTAGGTGCCGTAGACGTGCCGTAGACGTAAGTCATTCTGATCATACCGTGAAGATATCTCGAATTCCAATGAGAATTCCTCACTATACAAGGACAGAGAGCTTTTTTATCATAGGGGACTTCGGTTAATCCGAGAATCGATCCTCTACAGACGATGGAATCTGGAATCAAAAAGAAATCAAAGGATACAAAAAGACGGCCGAGACTTCTGAGGCCCGCACTATTATGTAGGTAAGGTGATCTTTATGATATATATTCAGAAAAACGAGTGTCGGTGAGTGAGTATGCGGCAGTAGAAGGAAAAGAAATGATGGCGGTGGTGATGTTTTCGAATTGAGGAAAAAAAGATTCTAGGATGTAGAGAGGGAAATGCCTTTTTGTTGATGTATGTCAACGTACACCTTCACTACCCGACATACATAATTTGACTAAACGGGCAGTGAGTGAGTGAGGAGTGAGGTTGGAGATGAAAAGGGAAAGAGCGTTCATTTAAAAGGACAATGAAAATAATCTCATTGATCTCATGGATTGGATGTAAGAGATCATCAATTCACCAGTCACTTTTTAATCCCGTCTCTTCTTACTCTCCAGAGAAATTAATTCATATTTCTTTCCCTATCATTTACCCCTCGGACTTCTTCAATCAACTTCTCATAGGGAGGAGCAACAGGTGAATTTAACAATCCAACCCAACCTTGGAAGTCGGAAATATCAAAATTTATATGAGGTTCACGTGATCTTAAATTTGACTGGCTGTCGCTGCCGCTGGTGGGGTTCGTTTAGGTCCGCACCGCCTTATGGGTCGTCATCTGGAAGCTTAGATTCCAACGCCAACGGTCAATCATAGCTGTTATTCCCAGCACAAGTTGTTTACAATTTCTGAAGCTGTCGCATAACTTCCTCAAAAGGTCTGGGACTGTGTTGCGCAGCTTTAATTCAATATGGCTTCTCATACTCCGGCCGTTGTCATGGACAAGTACGTTCGAGATTCCCCACAAGGCATTCTATATCCCCGTGTCCCGAGTTAGGGGATGTTATCTATTTGTACAAATTGCTGATACTTCTACAATAGCGGTACCGGTTACTCCAAGCTTGGTTTGTTCTCTTCCGCCGAGAAGATGGGCACACGACTGATAATGCCTCAATTATAGGTTTCGCCGGCAATGATTCTCCCTCCTTCGTCTTCCCTACCGCCATTGCGACGAAAGGTGCCGCAGCAGCTGGCGCGGGTTCGGGATCTGGGCGGCCTGCGGTTGCCAATAAGCCATCGTATCTTACAGGTGGTGCTGGACCAGGAGGACATCTTTCAATGAAACGTGGAACGGAAGATCTGGACTTCTTTATCGGAGACGAGGCATTAGCAGCCGCAAGTGGACCAGGTGCGCATAAGCTATAGAACATATGGAATTGGTATTGATGATGGCAGGTTATGGCATACACTATCCAATTCGTCATGGACAAATTGAAAACTGGGTAAGCAGGTCAAAGGCCACGCTTAAGATGAAATAGCTAACATCTGTAGGATCATATGGAAAGATTCTGGTCCAACTCGATATTCAAGTATCTCCGTGTCGAACCAGAAGATCATTACTTTCTGTTAACAGAACCCGTATGTGACCAATTCTCAAGCCTACATAAGACTTCCACTTACTCATGTTTTCCAGCCACTCAATCCACCCGAGAACCGTGAAAATACCGCCGAGATCATGTTCGAGTCCTTCAATTGTGCAGGTTTATACATTGCCGTTCAAGCTGTGCTTGCATTGGCTGCGTCGTGGACTTCGTCGAAAGTTTCTGATCGATCACTGACGGGAACTGTAATTGATTCTGGAGACGGTGTGACACACGTCATTCCTGTTGCAGAAGGATACGTTATTGGTTCATCAATCAAATCCATCCCTATCGCCGGTCGAGACATTACATACTTCGTTCAATCGTTGCTCCGAGACAGAGGTGAACCAGACTCCTCATTAAAGACTGCGGGCGAGATTAAGGAGAACTATTGCTATGTCTGCCCAGATATTGTTAAGGAATTTGCTCGTTTTGATCGCGATCCTGCAAGATTCGAAAAGCATTCGGTCACCCAACCTGGTGGACGTAAGGTCACCGTTGACGTCGGTTACGAAAGATTCCTTGCCCCAGAAATCTTCTTCAACCCAGAAATCTACTCTTCCGATTTCTTGACTCCACTTCCAACAGTGGTCGATGGCGTTATCCAATCTTCTCCTATTGATGTACGTCGTGGACTTTACAAGAACATTGTGTTATCCGGAGGAAGCACATTATATAAGGACTTTGGCCGCAGATTACAACGTGATATTAAGCACCTAGTGGATGACAGAATTAGAGCTAGTGAAGCTCGAAGCGGTGGTGCAAGAAGTGGAGGTTTGGAGGTTCAAGTCATTTCTCATAAGAGACAAAGACATGGTCCATGGTTCGGTGGTAGTCTTTTGGGTCAAACCCCAGAATTCAGATCTTATTGCCACACCAAAGCAGGTAAGTTATCCAGTTATCTCCCCATCTGCAGGGTATAATATACTGACATCAAGCAGAATATGACGAGATAGGCCCAAGTATTGTTCGAAGATTCGCTTTACTGGGAGGACCAGGGGGATCGTAAGGGGCTAGACAGGTGATTGGAAGAATTAGAGCATTTGAAGGAATGAAAAACTATACATGTATTGAAGAGCAAGCAGGAGTTTCGGAGAAGGATTGAAGTGACGATTGCCAAATGATTCGTCCCAAACTACGTAGAACAAGATGCTGGGGATGATAAAAATTGATTAAATTGCTGCACTTCCACTGATCTTGGATTCTTTCTCTTGCTGGTCTCGGTAGTTCGTATCTGACCGACTCCCTATGTCCCTGAGCCAAACATGCATCAATTTCAAGGGAGGACATTTCTATTAGCATTCATTTCCATGATCAGTGTGCCTACTGTTATTTGATACTAAACGACATGAAGCTCTAAGACCTGATAACTGCGGAAGCTATCTCCTGAAACCCCAGCCAGAAAATATCAAACACGTGACCATGACAATTGCGGGGTTGCAATCGTCCAAACCTCACGACGCGACAAGTCAAGTGAAGTACTGGTATCACAGAATTTTAACAAATCGTGCCTCCTCCGCCAAAGTTTATATCGCACATCCTCCAAGCATCTCATCGCAGAACTTGATCTCCTGGTATCCAGATATTTCATATTAGAAACCCTCGAAATCGAAATAAGAGCAAACGCAAGCATGGAAACCGATCCATCCAATATTCCCCTCCCTACGAATGAGGATCTCTCGCCTACAGAACAGGATTTGTTGGATGAATATGAACGGTTGGCGGAGAATATGAAGACGGTTTGTGGTTTCTTTCTTGTGCTTTTTCTTTTGTATCATATACCTTTCACTCCCCTAACCTTTTCATTCCTTTTATTTATTATTCGACCCCTCCCATTACTCATACACCGGGTCCCGTACTAACAATCACGCCTCGTGAATTAGCTCGCACATACGCTGGAAACCATGTCCAACAATCCTACGGCGTTTATCCTCGATAATCTGCGTCAGCTCGAGAGGAAAACTAGTTTGGTTTTTACGTTGTTGAAGGCTAGTGTTTATAGTATTGTGTTGCAGCAGCAGATTTCGGAGGAGCCTAGGGAGGGGGAGGGAGACGGGAGTGAGGATGGGAGGTATGAGTAAGAGGGGTGAGATGGGAGGGGATGAGGGGTGGGCAAGAAGAATGGAGGAAGGGAATTAGTGATGCGCGGAAGATATTCGAATGGGGAGAGTTGGTTTCTTTGAAGGTGTGGATCTTCGGCTTTGGTGGAGGACTCATCATCAATTGAAGTTTTGGGAAGATTATAACGTGAAGATTTGGTTGGCACTCGATACACCGGAAAGGGGGTATGTTGTCGAGAGATATAGTCAACGTGGAGAAGTGAAATGGGGTGGAATATTGAGAAGGGGGAGGGGAAAAGGGAGGATGCTCTGGATAGTCAACTCTTCGTACTGTGAGCAAGGGAATGCATCATCACGATATGTCACGAATTCAAGCTATTAGATATTGAATCGGAAGGGGAGGAATGGCTTCATCTGTTATTTAGGAGTTTAGGACTAAGATACCCACACATGATGACATGTGTAATGCAACTTGCATACCAAGATCTTTTTCATCTAAGCTTTTCTCCAATGCAATATCATGAATATATATATGCCATGCTTGCTTTTCCGCATAATTTTGTCCTCCTTCCCAGCATTACGCCAGTCCATGCATGCATATGCACATTCATTTTCCACATCCATCTAGTAGTACTCATACAATATGCAACATACATATACATATTCCTCCCCTTTCTTCTCACTCTTCGATGATTCATTCCCTATACTCTTCCTCCATAATAAACCTTTCTAACATCCACAAGTTTCTTTCCTCTACCCCTAGCAATCTCATCGGGTATTCGTTGCTTCATTAATGCTTGGTAGGTGGCTTTAACAGTATTCATCTTGTTTCTCGAGCGTGGCACTTTGGCTGCGAGATCGTGGATACCCACTGCCCTTGCCATATCGAATATAAGTTTCTGACATCGAAGACCAAATCCTATATTTGAGAAATGAAATTAGCCCCTCTTCTCGACCCCGCCCATTATAATATAATTCCAACACCAAGGAAAAAAGGACAAAATAGGAACATACCTGGAGGTCTCGCCATGAGCTTCACTTCAACCGCACTAACCTTCCCCTCTACATCTCCAAAAATCGTTCGTTCCTCATATCTCGGAACCGGCTGCATATTCTTGATAGCCGCAATTTTCGCATTATTATTCGTATCTTCAGGTTCCTGTCCTTTCGCCTCTCCTATTCCCAATCTGCCCTTTCCGTTTCCTGCAATCGCCAACACGTACATACTGTCGATTTTACCCAAACGAGTTTGGTTGACAACTCGATGACTGACTAAGATTTTGGTTTCGAGATTCAGGATATCGTCCATGGTGAGTCCAGTTTGATGGCGCAATTTGGTAAAAATTCCATCAGGATCCTTAGGATCAACTCCTTCCTCATCATCTGCCTCGACTTCCCTCGCTATCTGCACATTCGCCTGACCGGGGTCCTTTGTGAAATCTCCAGGGACCTGCGGTGCAAAAGCAAAGGTACTTGGATCGCCCATTTCCTTCTGCAGCGCCTTCAGCGAATCCAACCTATTCGGCCTATGTTTCGTCTCCCACTCCGGATCCTCAGGATCTACATCTTCGGGATTCTCTGCTATCACTTTATCCATGTATGCCACGAATTCCTCTCCGATTTTATCCTGGTCCAGAGTCCAATTCGGATCAATTCGATAATCCATAATCTTCTTATCGATCACCGGCTGCGTCATACTTAAATCATCCATATATCTCAACCCCCCCAAATCCGTCCGTATCACACCATGACTTTTCAAATCTTCTGGATCCACGGCCTCTTCCGCAGCTTCTATAGCAGCAATTTGCTCCGGCGTATATCTTTTTCCCAACAAAGCTTTCTCCTCCTTGCTATATGCCGGATAGATTTCCTTGGCAGGAGCAGCATCGAGCTCGGATCGGTTTCTGCTGGCAAAACGGGAACGGCGTGCGGGGAGGGGGGTGGAGGCGTGGAAATTTTGTCGCCGCGTGAGGGGTCGGAGCTTGGGGAGTGGCGCGTTAAAGAGACATCGCGCTGGTCGGGAGACACTCATGACGAGGTGGTTTTGGGAGTTGCAGGTTGCCTGCACGTCTGTTCGGAGCCCAATTCCTGTATTTCAATATCGATTCCAGATTCACCTGGAGAGAAAATTAGTCGCTCGGACACTTTTTTGAATATCACGTGTTGCTGTTGTTGCAGGGGTCTTTGGGATTGGGACTTCCTTATATGACCTCAAACATTGATCCTAGAAATTTCATATAAAATCTTCAACACAAGATATTAATTTACATTCATAGTTGAATGGTAAACTGGCTACTGCTCTTGGTCGTATGCCATCTAAATCTTTTCTTCCTATGAATTGGAAATTGCAGCTGTGGCTCTACAACCTGTGCCCAAGTGGTCATTGGCGTATGTACCTAGTAGGTAGTCTTGTGCGTTTGTTATAAGTGGTCTCAATTTCTAGACATTTGATTTTTCGAATTCGAACATGCAAATCTTTGCTTCCTATCTCCTATTTAGGGTAACTGCGACGATTTCATATATATAGCCACTCCAACTCCAAGCACATCCTATTGAATATCACAGCACATAAGGTACATCTCATCTACCAATATCACATCACCACACTAACTACATCACTCCCTTCACATCAACAAGGACATCAGAAGCATAGGGTCATAGTCTCATTAAATTATCAATCCCAATCCCAATAGCTAAGAAAACAGCCCAAATAAAACCTCGAATCAAAGATTCACACCAGCTCAAAAATCCAAAAAAAGCAACACAACAGCAAACAAGCAACCAGCCGTGAGGCAAGAAGTATAAGAAACAGCAACCACACCCATTTGTTCAAGCCTCACTTTTTTTCCTCCTTCTGCTCTTCCAAGCTTGTGCTTTCCATTCATCTCCGACCATTCCTCTGTTGAGACCTTATTATTCCGGCAGTGAGGCTATGCTTTGGTTATGTTCAATTTCATTTATCCATCCATCTACTGTTCCATTCTTATCTTGCGGTTCTGTCCACACCTTCTTTCCTCCGTGTGAAGTCATCTTCTACGCCTGTCCACGTTTCCTCATCCCATCCATCATTCTCTCACAACACCACGATTTGTATCTTCAAGATACTCGAGCAACCAGCTACTCAACATCCTCCTTCATCACAGACATCAGAAGAGCAACTGCTCTAAAACACAAAATCCAAAGCATGAACCCTAAAAAGCAATTCCAAGTGCCAAAAGAATGGAGTAAAAATCATATCATTCCCTTTCCCAAAAGAAAAAAACGGTAAAGCAAAGAAAAGAATGATACGCAAGCATATGTAAATATATATTTAAGGACAGTGCAGAAGTAGATATACAATATTATGAACAAATTTCTCCCTCACTCTTATCATCAGTCCTGGGCACCCATACCCCATCTCACATGAGCCTGATCTCACATGAGCCTGATCTCACATGAGCCTGAACTCACATGAGCCTGAGCCAATTTTTTCTCTGCCTCATACCCCATCTCACATAAGCCTGAGCCAATTTTTTCTCTTTCTGTTTCTTATGTAAATCCCGTTTTCTTGTTTGTAAAAGACAGTCAAGAATGTTATGTAAAATTTTCCCATCCAGCCCACCCTTCCGTTCATCAAAATAATGTTTTTGAGAAAGTTGTTAAAATAGAGGCCGTTATGCGTTTGTTTATAATTGAGAAAGACGAATGAAGAGTACAATGGAAGAATGAAAATCATGGAAAGGGTATCGAGAATTGAAAACTGAAGCTTCAAGCAATTTAAAAGTCAAAGTTAGAAAAGAAGCAGAAACAGAAACACAAACACAAACAGAACAAAAACGCCGACATTATGCAAAAGAAAATTCGATCAAATCATTCCACCCTCCATACTCCCATGATACGCAGCCCTCACTTCCATAGGATGTCTTTCTATCTGCATCCCACTCGAAGGAGTCGTCGTAGCACTCCTATTAAGCGGAGGTGGTACGGACCAACTTGGAAGAACACCCTCGTGGGGACTACCATTCGCATCAATCGGACTCTTTGTAACTCCTTTATCAATAACAGGACTGGAGTTATGTCTGCCACGGCTAGCGCTTCTTAGACGCTCTGCAGCGCGCGAAAATCGGTTCGAAATGGAATTGTCTGTTTCGGAACGACCGCGGTTGTGGGTGTAGGTGTGAGACACGGAGGATGTGCGGCGGCGTTCTCGTGGAATGGGCGGTGGTTCCATTATGATACCCACTGTTGAGGTGCCGGTGGAGGTTTTGGACTTGTGCATTATGCTCGTGGGTATGGATTCGTGATCGTCGTCCATGACTATTTCGATGACGCCTGACCCGGAGGAGACGCCTGAGATACCGGAGCCTGATGATACACCAGAGACCATGGAGTTGGTGTTTGCGTTTGGTCTGTACAATGGCGGGGGAGGGGGTGGAGGGGGTTTAGCCAAATGCTGGAGCTGAGGGAGGAGAGGTGGAGCGGGCGGAGGCGGTGGTGGTGGTGGGATTAGATCATTGTTTGGATGATGCATAGGCATTGCCTGGATTGCTTCAATAGTCTCATCGATTCCAGTCAACACGTTCACAGGCCCACTTGCGTAAACAGGACTTCCACTTCTACTTCCGTCGCCTTGCGAGTCGCCAGATACTTGTCTGCGGGGAGATTGAGTTGGGGACATTCTTTCTCTGGTATCGGGCGTCCGGCGTGAATTACTAGATGGGATTGTGGCTTGGAATGCAGGGTGAAGTGGTAAACCCGCTGGGATAACATTGGGCTTGTAATAACTCTCTTCTGGGATAGGAGCTGAGGCAGATCTAGGAGGAATACGTCGAGGTACCGCTGCTTGGTATACTGTCTTTGGTAGAGGTCCGAAGGTATCATGCGGGCTATCGGATGAACCATTGAAAACAGCTGCGCTCAATGTGGCTGTCGCTTCTGATGGTCCACTATCATATCTCCCGGGAATTTGAGGAACTTGCGGAATACCATCTGCACCATTACCTTCAGGGTCATATTTAGGATGACGCATAGCTCGGGGTGTAGCAGGTAAGCCAATTTGAACGGAAGATTCGGGAGCTGATCCAAAACCACTACCTGGAGAACTATTATTCGGTGTAGTTTGCTGGCTTCGTGGAGCTTGTGGGCTTGCTTTGGGAGGAGAATATAACGTCGCAGATTTCGGTTCCTGGAAATTGGTTGTCGGACGATAAGCTAGTGGTGATAAACCGCTCAATTCTTCGGGGTGAATTATTGGTGGTGCCAATGGTCTTTGAGCCAACGATTTACGTCTCTCTTCAAGCTCGCGTGCTGCTTGTTCTCTTTTTAAAGCTCTCGCATCTTTGGGGTCCATCTTTTGTTGCTCGCTAGGTTTTGGAATCGATTCGGATTGAGTTCGTATATGAGATTGGGACTCGGCACCATCTCTCGTCATATATGGTGATCTTTGGCCTTCCAATGGTCTTCGACTTGTAGATCTGTCACGACGTCTTCCATTTGGTGAGGAGGCTCGGACGGCACTTGTACCACGCTCTCTCATACGACTACCGCTTCTCATCACCCTAAATGCGAGTTGGGATGCCTTTGCGGCCTTTAGATCCTCATAATCAGCGACCTCATCTTCCTGGTAGAATTTTGCTTGAGGAGAGAATGGTAGTGGAGATGAAGGCGAACGGATTGCCGATCCTGAACGTCCTGCACTTCGGCCCCTGGCATCTCGACCCCCTAGTCTAGTATCGGGACTGGCAGGTCGACGACTGGCATTTCGACTAGTTTGTCGACTGGATGTTTTACGTGGTTCAGGAGATTGACGTCGGACTCTGCTTGCCTGTCTCGAAGATTTGACCTCTGTTCGACTCTCTGTCCTGAATTGTTTTTCCTCAACCACAAATTCACCATCCGAGACTGTAGCACCCAGATCTCTCAAATCTTCAGGCGACATGGGAATAGGAGAAGTAGGTGAACGCTTCGCAGGTTTGATGTATTGATTGATATTCCTTCCTCTATCTTCTGAAGGTTCTCTAGCCTTGGGCTTGCGACTACTACTACGTCCTCTTCCGGTTCGATCTTGACTCGCTTGTCTACTGCGTTGTTGTTTCTTGTGGTATGTGGCGGAATCCAAGCTATAGATATATTGGTCAATACTCCTACCATGAAGAACCGGGCTTGTTGTTCTAAAACTTCTCTCGCTGTTCATTGGACTTCTAGCGTTACTTGAAGCAGAGACTGAAGCTGCTGATGATAGAGCAGCGGAATTTAATGGGTCACCAACAGAGCGGTTAGCTCTATGACCGCGTCTTGAAGATCCTGTTTGCTCTGGAGATGTCATGTAGTCACCCGTAATTATCGACTCCATGGGTGGCCATTGGATTTGCAAACCATCTGGCTTGCGATGCCGCGATCCATTTCTAGTACGATCATCTTGCTTCTTTGCTGTAAATGTATCCGGCGACGGCGATGGTAGCGGATTGACAATCTTTTTTTGGGTCATGGGTGTCGTAGGCCTATTCTTCGTAATTGGGGTGTATGTCGCTGAGCTTAGTTGCAAGACTTCTGTCTCTGCTTCACGAGAGAACTGGCCACCTCGCACTCCGTCTGATCCCGAATCTCCAGGTGTCGGTGGGTTCAATGGCTCTAATCTGACACGAGGTATAACATCATTAGGCGTCTCGCCAATGGATGGAAGACGTCGACGGGAGAATCCACCGGGAGTTGCGGTTCGTGCAGATGCTGGTGTATGATAAGCGCTACGGTTACCCGGTCTTAAGAAGGCAGTGTGTGCTGTATCGCCACCTGGAGAGATAGCAGACTCTTCGATTGGCGTGGGACCAGGACCAACAGGTGTTTTGTCATTATCGATGCCAAAGAACTTAGACTTCTGTTGCTTATCACCAAACGCTGTAATCAGCTTCAATGCTGATGTCTTGGCAATGCTGCGTTGTGGACCTCTATGGCTTGGCGGTGATAGAGGAGGGCTCAATATTTCGGGAATACTTTGGCTATGGATGTTTGTGAATGTGGCAGCTTGAGCAGATGGTGATGTCCAGGGTTCAGATGATTCTGAAGCTGTACAGGAAAAGCATCGGATGGCCAATTGTTGCTGACCATGCTGAACGGCCCATTCACCCCATTTTCTGATCAATCCAGCCTGTCGAGACCAGTCCGATGGAAAAACATGACTCGTCAAAATTAACGCTTCCATAAATCGCTTGTGGGAGACGTAAATCTCTATTGCATCGTTTTGGTCACCCATACCGATCATAATGGTAGCAGCTGTGTGAACATCTCCCTTTTCCAAAAGACGCTGAACATAAGCTCTAGCGACTTTTGTTTGCGAAGCTTTCCCTCCGATGCCGCTTAAGGCGAGAAGCATCCAGTCAGAAGAAGTCATCGATTCGGAGCTAGTGGCCATGATATCAAGCTCGAGATCACCAATCCATTTAGCAAGGAGAACTCTATGAGTAGACCCAACTGGTGCTCGATTCATCTCATCCCGGATTAAGCCTTCGGCTTCTCCATCCCATCCAAAGATTGTACTGAGCATCTGAACCCTAAGATCGTCATTTGTGAGATGGGCATTGTCTGAGACCTGTGGTTGACGGTAAGGAATATCACTCAACCTAGATTTTGTATACTTGAATAGCTCCACAACATGACTTCCTGCTTCATCGGGACTACGGAGTACTTCTTGTCTCAACCGGGACCCACGCTGCCGAGAACGATACGACCGTGCCGAACTGGTGTTACTTTGAGCGTACGAGTCTCTACTCGAAAGGACAGAAGGCTCTCGAGTAGTACCAGTATGGATTGATGAGCCAAAGGACATGGTTGTTGCTTCACTCATACCTCCACGTGATATGGCTGACAAGCCCGAAGAATGTTTCCCATGATAACGATTATTATGTGGCCTCGAGTCTGCGGATGATCTGGTAGAAGTCGACGTTCGACTCCTTGATGACACAGGAGATAATGTTTCAGCACGGTCAGGCTCCATGGCCTCAACACGCAATTGCTGTTCAATTTCATCGCCACGTCGAGCGATTCTCGCCAGCGGCGACATCCGATCGGAGTCACTCTCGGAGATGTCGATATTAATTGGAACGGCTGAAACTTCAGCTGCGACCGCTTGAGCGGCCTTTTGCTTCTGCTCTTCAACAGAAACAGGAGGAGAAGGTGGCAACAAATTGGCCGGGTGTTGTACATTTGCCACCATTTGCGGTGGGGAATTAAGATCAAATTGCTGTGCCGTGTTGTTTGGCCCCAGTGTGAAGAGTGTCGCTCCAGGCCCATAAACAGCTAGACCTTTCACAATGTCCAATGTCGGAACTTTCTCGAAAGTGACCTGTTTCGTTCGAACGTCCCATGACGAAGTTTCCCTGTATTACACCTTGTGTAAGTGGTTGCTGCTAAGCGCGCGCCGATGGCCTTATGCAATGTGGGGGACAAATAAGGGGGGAGGACCAGGTTTGCTTACCCTTCGGAAAACTGAACAATACGACCATTCTTCGACCACCCTAACCAATTTGGACCGGTTTGAAAATTATCGGAACGTTTCAATACCCGGACAACTTTGGCTGTGTCGTTACTGGTGGGGGATTTGGCAATGCTCCAAACTCGCAGATCCCCATCATTAGTTTGAGAAGCGAGCATATCCGACTTCTGGCGTGATGATGAAGCATGCCATGATAGTGTGACAATCGGTGATGGCCCTCTTGAAGTTGTCAAATTGTGAAGAATTATGAATCTTGGTTGCAATGCTGCGATCAAAAGAGAACCGTTGGAAAATCTGTACCGAATTAGTCGAAAATCCAGTGATGCACCGCTGGAGCTTTTACTTACCCAATGGCGTATGTTCTACAATCTGCAGCTGGTGCCAAAGCTGTAATTGGAATCTGATCTAAAGTCCTTGCAGATATATGCTCCGAAGTTGTTGGTTCAAAAAGAATAACATTTCCTTGGGCATTTCCTGTAAATTATTAGCAACAAAGCCCAGACCTCCGCTACCCCGCCATACGCACCAAAAGCAACATTTCCATTTCGCATCCAAGCTGCCACGGTAAGGTTTTCGTAACTCGCAAATCTGGCAATTTCATCTCCCGTCATGCAATCCCATACAATTGCAGTTTGGCCAGCATCGTAGCTCACAACTAATCTTCCGGCGCCTCTTTCACTAATATTATCCACCGCTAATAATTGTATCTCTTCTGTATGTCTCGCAAACCGCCTTTCGATCTTAAGGGTATCGTGATGAGCGCATACGACAGAATTTCCTTGTACATATAAGAACATTGACGCCGTCGCAGCACATGGTTCGAAATCTCGAGGTACGGAAATCGATGGCATGCTGACTTCGGCCAATGTGGCTCCAGTACCTTTGGGTGAGTGGCCGGATCTCATTGATATCGACCGGGTCCTCGCGACAGACATGGTGGTGATAACTTTGTTATCTGTGGATCGAGCATCGGAATAGTTAGTCGGACCGCTGCATGAGTTTCTCTGCCCAAAGGTTGGCTACATGAACGCATGAAGCCCCGAGCAATCTGGAAGTCCAATGCCTCCCTCTACATTGAGAATAGAGAATGTCACTTACAGATATATTAACTATATCTCAGGCCTCTTGCCGTTCTCCCAAGCTGTTGTGCTTTCTGCAATACAGAGGGCTGATCACTATCCACGCCCAATTCTATATGGGTTGACCCATGGATGTTCTCTATGGCCGGCGGTAAAAATAATTGCAGTGGGTATTTCTAGCTACCGAAAGAATGGAGGCTTTCTGCTGTGTTTCCGTGAACAACTGTGATTGCGTGGTTGTGTACCAGGAATCGTTCTAATATTCTTTGTACAATGGTCGAGAAGGAAAAAGTCAAGAACGTTGATGTACAACTGGAGTGAGGAGAATATTCCAAAGTGAGTAAAGTGAGTAGTGATACGAAAAGCAGACTACGAGACATCAATAGCACTAAGAGATCCTCGTCTCATGCCTGGAACCAACAGAATCGCAAGACGGCAGATACGGCAGATACGGCGCTTGTATGGGGTCCAGAGGAAGGGCAGCAAAAAGATCCTACACGCTATAAGAAAAGATAAAAAAGACTGGAGAGAAATTGACCCTAGGGAAAATGAGCGAAATGGCCGTATATGGCTTTGGATGGTTAATAGCTTTCGTTACTAAGTCCGAGAGCGTTTGGTAGGGGTTTATAGGGCACTATAGGACAGAGCGGCTAATAAAAGGGTTCTTTGGGCTATCAGTGGATAATGCGGAGACCACTGGTGGACCAAATTAGAAATTGGCACCTGCGAATTGCGATACACATACTCCAGCCGAACCATGAGATACATATATGTAGGCAGGATGTGGGATGGGGTCTGTTGCGGTCGCGGTCCGGCTCATGTGTCCTTGCACCTATTAAAGAAGTCGAAGCTCACAAGCCACTTTTACCGTCTAACCTTACGCACCGCTTAAAAGCTAACCCTGGTTCAAAAAGAGCAGCTTTCAAGCATGGGGTTTTTTTTAATCATAATGCCCCCCCTCCTCAAAATGCAAATGGGTTGGTCGTACCATGTCAAATCGTGATGCACTTTTTTGTCGGGGCTTTTGCTTGACCCTTACCCTTACCCTTTTTTTTCTCGAGGCTGCTGACATACATGCGTTTTTGCTTGAATAATGCCCTCTTTTTGGAGAAATGTATGTACTGTACCTACCGATAGAGGAGGGGGGGAGGGGAGGGATTCGGGGGAGAGAGGAGAGGGGAGGGTAGAAAAGATGTCATGATTGTGATTGTGATGGTGACCAACATACTGTATTGTCCTGTACTGTATTTTGTATTCTCAGACACAAGAAGAAGTGGGTCATTCATTACATTATATTTCTGTACTGTATCTCGCACTCATTACCTACCTACCTACCTATTGAGAGGCCAGAGAATGATAATACCTAATCCGAGAGAAAAAGAAAAGAAAAGGGCAGAGGGGAGGAGAGAACCGGAATGGAGATATGTAAGATTACATAGCATAGTACGATATTTTCAGACTAGGGGGTGGTTGGTATACCGACGGAGCTGGAGCTCTGAAGATTATTGGAAGGCCATGTCATTCCATTATTCGTTATTGGTAACCTAACCTAACCCAACCCAACCTTATAAGTTACAATGAATGGAATGGGGTAATTCAAAAGAAAGAGAGGGGAAGCTATGGAAAGCCGAAATTTGTTATTGAACCTGAACTATTGAACCATTGAACGTTAACTATCAATGCCTGGCCTGTCGATCGATCATTAATTGGATGGGATACATATCCAGGCACAGTACTCGGGTTTGACATTGACATCTGGGTGCAAATGTGCAAATGCAAATGTACCCTCACCTGACTCACTGAGTATGGAATTGGCGTTGGAAATGTATGTATGATATGCTACGCTTTTCTGCCGAGAGCTCGGCATGGTATGGTATGTATGGTAGGTAACATTACCTGGTACAAGCAGGATCCATACTACTGTACATCTCATCTATCTATTGGAAAATAGGCAGGAAGACGAATCGAATCGAATCGAATCATGGATTGGTATATGGATATAGTATATAGTACCTCTATTCCCATCGAGGCTGTGAGGAAGATATGTCCTGTACTGTACATCAAAGACCTCGTACATACGGTACGTACTGGATATGTATGTACCTAGGTAGTGGATATTGAATTGAATAGGATAGGGACCCTATCCTACCTATGAGAGAAGAGACTTTTGTACACCCCAAAGGACAAAATATAGTTCAACTGCTCATATTCTGTTGTACAGGTAGGTGATGAGATGAAGGCTGGCTGGTATTGGATATGATTTTGGTCGAAAATTTCAGGGTTTAATGAATGGATTGACCAATTGATGATCGGTATGAAGATCTTATTCGTTTATTCGTTCGTTCATCTATTCATCCAGATATTCACTCATCCATTCAAATGATTCAATACTGTACTGGATAATCTCTACTACTTGTACTACTGAGTAGTTGTACTCCGTACTTAGGTACCTATGTATGTATGGGTAGGTAGGTGTAGGTTGGTAATATAATACAATGGGCACAAAGGGCATAATAGACATCGGAAGTTGATCCCACCCCACCCATCAATGTATTAATTCTCATCCATCCATCCATCCATCCATCCATCCTTGGACCTTGCCATACCATACCGTACCGTACCGTACCCAAGCCAAGCCAAGCCACGATACTTCTCTCGCAAGGCACATAAGCGCCATTACTGGTCCGAGCCCGACGGGATTATCTCTTAGCGAGATGCACGAGCTGCAAGGTGAATGCCATTCATCACGAATTTTTCAAGGTTGGATGGACCTATCAGAGCTGTTTATGGGGGGAATTAATGTGAAATTGAATTGTGAATCGATGGGATTGAATGAATGATACATGGTTGGTGTGAATTTAGCACGTACGGGGGAGGAGGAGGAGGGGAGATTATTTGGATGGCTGGATGGCTGGAAAGTAGATACCTATCTGTGATGGGCTTGGTCTTGGGCTTGACTCTTGAGTGACTCAGTTGACTTGGGATTAAAGATAAAGAATATAATTGGAAGAAATGAGATGAGATGGGATGGGAAATTGATCAGACGAGACAAGTTGAGTCATTCAGGACTCAGATTTGATATCAAACCTAGTAGGATACCTACTCCGTAGATATCGATTTTCGAGAACGAGAACAATTAATATTGTATAATTTGTATTGTATTGTTACTCCCGATTCCATTCCATTTTCCACATTTTTGATCTCATCTCTCGAAGCGCCGACAATATTAAATGGGAATAGTATTGAGGGTATTGAGGGGGTGGTGTTGTGTTTTGGTAAGTGGCCATGTCCATCCCTATAGTATATAGCATAGTTTTATAGCGTTATAGCATTTGATTTTGTACTACAACCAGAATCACATTCACAATCACAACCGTCCCATGGCATGATTCTGTATAATAATATTATATATACAGTACAATATATGAAACTAAGGTAAAGAAACCCCTACGGTATATTCACCGTAAAATATAATATGAATATGAAAATAACCTGTATGTAAATAATTTGTTGTTTTTTGTTTTCCCCGGTGAATATGCCTTTTTTTTGAATACTACCAGAGTCTGTATCGAGATATCGAGATATGTATCTATTGATTGACAACTAGATTCATTCAATCTACTGTAGATAGTCCGAGGTCTCTATATTCATTCTCCCAAATATCCTACATATCACAAATATCGAGATGACACTGGCATGGCATCGTATCAATTCGATCCATTCAATCCAATCCAACCCAACCCAAACCCAACATCTAACATCTCAACATCGATCCAACCCCTCTGATCCGATCAATATCTCTTCTATATAACCCAGGCAGATAGAAGCCTCAATAAAAAACCCAACCAAACCCCAACAAAAGATCAATCATCATCCGCGGACGTTGTCAGAATTTTGATATTGATATTGATAGCGTGCGCGAACGAAACATCAGATATAAACCCATTTCCCTTTCTCGAACTTCCCTTCCCGAACACGTTTCCTGGCTTTGCTTTGCTTTAAAGAATTCCTTTCCTTTCCTTTCCTCTCCTCTCCTCTCCTCTCCTTTCATTCTCAATCATCCTAATCCTAACTCCGTATATAATTGGTGGTGAAGGAAAGGAAAGGGAATATAGATTACCCAGCGTATAACAGCGTATTGTACTGTACTATACGGTACTCCATATATACTATGACAGTACCGGTCCGGTCCGCCTACCGCTACCTAGGTAGGTAGGTGTAAAAGCCCAGTGCTGGAGATTGGAGATTGGAGATCTTCTTCTTCATCCGTGCGTGCGTGTAAACCTAGTTTGACACTGACAGCCAGGCACATCAATCAAGCCTTAGCATACACAGGGCACACCCGCGTTGGCTTATTAACTTTATTTTATACGTACTGTAAATGTAAGTGTAGATGTAAATCTGGAGAAATAAAAGGGAAGACAAAAATTTGAATATATCCGGATCAGATGGTACTGTAGCTAGCTAGCTAGCAAGCAAGCAAGCAAGCAGACACATCGTACACCAAATACACCAAATAAATCACGATATGTACGAAATGAACCAAACCAATTCAAGGGAAAAGAAGAAAAAAGTCTTGGTTTGGAGGTATACGTACATAAATTCCATCTAGATCAAAGTCTTTTCTTTTCTTTCCTCATGTCGTACTGTACTCACATACCTAGATATATAGGTGCGAACAATAGATACCTACCTATCTAGGTCCTAGATATATATCCATATGAGAGTAACGGACGGATGGACGGTTTTGTGCGGTGTGATTCGGTTTTCGATCATGATTATGATTTGCCATATTCATCATGTCCGTACCGTATATATGTAGAGTACAGGATTTGTGATGTGATGTGATGTGATTGTGATATTTAAGGTTAACGTTAACATTAACATTATCCTCGGATTCGGGATATATATTCCAGGTATTCTAGGTATGTAATTTAACTACCTACCTACAATAGGTATTTAGATATCAAACTATCGGGGAAGATGAAGTATTGCCTAGATAGAGATATCGTTTTGCCCTCCCCTTCTCTCCCTTTCCCCGCTTCCCCCGAGAAAGAAAATGCTACAGTACCTACTAGAGAGTTAAGTCGCCAAATTTCATGTGTGATTGAAGAACCTATCTCATCTCGATATGATTGGATCTGGAATGAATTTGTGAGTTTGTGAGTTCCCCTCATCTCATGATTCTCATCTCATTTAAATTTGAACCAGTCGAATATTTCCTATCTTTTTCTCCTATCATTATGTATGTACAGTATCGCTAGCTACCTACCTAGGTACGTCGTACATCCATCCTCACCTCAATTCATTTCATTAGCTAGGTACATACAGACTTAGACCAAGATCAAGCCCGAACCGCCAAGAAGACCACTGGAAGTCGATCTCGAGAATTCGAGGTTCTAATTATCGAATTAAGTTATCGTCGACGAGGACAGGAATGACCACAAAATTTCCTTTCTCTTTCTTTCAAACTTCAAATTTCAATACTTAGGTACCTATGTATGTATGTATGTATGTATGTAAATGTAATGTCTACATAGGTACCTACATACCTACATACATACATATATACTACCAACTACATATAATAATACCTACCTGCCTAAGTAACCTAACCTCCAAGGACTTAGGTTAATAAGATATGCACTTATTAGGCAGTCTGTATAACATAACAAAATATACTGACACAGTAGATGGATGGATGAATGATGTCCTTCGCCGCAGAACAAGGCACAGTACATACTGTACGTACATGTATTTCGCTGCGGCTACTGTGCTGTTTATGTATGTAGGTATGTATGGGATGTATGTATGTATGTATGTACGATAGATAGGACCGCATATCCGACCTACATTTGCTTTCTGCGAGCTGTGGTGCGGGCTGCGGGTTGCGGAGGATCATCTCGCTCCATATAGTATAGTATCGTATCCTCTCGCTCCGTATCGTAGTAGTAGTAGTATCGTATCTAATTGCATCTAACTAGGTACGGGGTATGATATGTATAGCCCCGTAGGCCGTTTAGTTGAGGAATACTTGGGTTTACTTGGTATATATATAACTATATAGTATGTAATATGTACTGTAATATATAATATATACAGCCTGACTCACTTCAGGATTAGATGAAGTAGGTACCGGTATGATGATATATATATATATATATATATTTGTAAGACTTATGTGATGAAACATATAGGAATAGGAATAAGAATAAGAATAGGAATAGGTAGGAACCTCCCCCACGCATATGTATGTATACACATATATCTCGGAAGCCTTTGCTTATACAGGACCTAGGTTTAACCTACCTACCTACCTAGTAATTTTATAAGCCAAGATGGCAGTTCGAGTCACTCACTCTTGTTCTTTCTCGCATCCGTCAGCGATTTCGGATCGACATTGATTGATATCTATCACATCAAGTATCAAGGGTACTGGTACATATATACATACATACAGATTACATAACGATACCAATCAAGCCCTGCCCAGCATCAAGAACTGCATACAGAGTACATAAAACACATAATACCACTCAAGAATCAAAAGCTCATTCACCGATACATTCCTACTGGTGATTCAATTATTGTACTCATTCATCATTTTTTTGATGTCGGTGTCTGTGTTGGATATGATTAATATATGTATATGTATACTTGCCAAACTATGTCTTTTTTCTTTCTTCCGAATTATCCATCGATTTTGGAAAGGAAGCTCTAGAGTCTCAAGCAGAGCAAGTCTCGTTTGGCAATTAGACGAGACACTGACATTCTCCACCCCCACCGGCATCATTCTCCGAGACTACCTAGGTACTAACGGGCTTACAGTAATCCATCTCAAACTGGCGAACCTCAACAAGATGGGACAATCAATACTTGCGACAATATATGCGACAATACATGAGATGCCAAGTACTTTTTTCTCAATGTTGCATCTATTTCGATATCGTGGGTTAGGTTGATCATTCATTCATTCATCCATCCTTCGTTTTCGACCGTTCTATGAAGGTTACCACAACCAACACAGAATCCTTAAACATTGAAGCTTACAATCTTCTACTCATACTGGGGTATAATAATATACAAACGATGTATCTATACGGCACAGGGTGGCTTATCATCCTAGGTATCCCAAACTTGCATTCGGATTCGGATAGGATCCGATACAGTATTCTTCAAACCCCCAGGCCTTCCTTGATATAGAAATAGCAAGCAAGCAACCACACTGCCACTCACTGCCCCATACATATCATATGATATCTCGTATAAATGGAATGGCCAAAGAAATTTAATAAATCCTCTCTTTATATCTCTAACATATGCGGGCGGCAAAGTGAGTTTGGGATCAATTCTTCATTTCTTCATTTCGGTATTTCTTCATCCTCATCCTTTCATTTTACACCTCCCCTACATGCCGTGCCGTTCCAATCAATTCAAATCATCCCCATATGCCTCGAATTTCAAAACTTGGGAACTTAACTTACTTCAGGAACGGCAGGAACGGTTGGAACGGTAGGAACGTTGTCAGTGTTCCTGTCTATCTTATCTCATCTCATCTTAGCACCTACCTTGGCTACCTACCGTACCTTACCTTAACCTCGAACTCCTTTCATACCATACATACCACACCACCACACCATCTTTTACACGATTCGTACGGAGCACTCTTGGTTATATTGTAATGACAAGTTGACAGCCATCCACACATCCACACCCTCTTTCTCCCCCTCCTTCTCCTTCTCCCCCTTCCCCGCTCCCCCCTTCATCGCGAATTCCAAATTCATCACATCATGCATGCATCGATCCCTCGCCCCCCTCCCTCGCTAGCCCCCCATCCCCAATTAATTTTACGAACTTATTTGCCATGTTACTTGCTCGCCTTATTTTTACTTACCTCTCACCTCTCACCTCTTACCTCTTACCTACCTCTTACTTTACAAGTTACGACCTACATTTACCAATCCTACGGTTCGCTTCGCTTCATGTAAAAAACGTGTCGTTCGTTCATTTAGCGCAGGGTAGGGTAGGGTATTTTATCCCCTCCTTGCATTTTTTTTTCATTTCATTTTATTTCATCTAGATTCTACGTACAGTAGTTCACGCATGTAGCATATAGCACAATGACCACTAGAAGTTGTTGGTTCTTGGTTCTTCTTCACACACATATACACACACATATAACATACTATCTGATATAGTAGCAAGCAAGTAAATATCCCATCCACACCCATCCAAACCACACCACACCATACCATACCACCCTCCCACTCGGAGAAAATCTCTTCTCATCTCATCCCGTCTGGTCTCGTCTCGTCTCATCTCGCCCTGACTTGACTACTGCAAACTTCGACTCCCTGTTTGCATAGCTGAATTTATGGGATGGGTGAAATCGATGGATGGATAGAACTCAATGGAATGGCATCTCTGTAATCGAGCATGAATGAATGAGTCTTGTGAGGGTTTTTTTTGTATTGATTATTATTATTCTTCATATACTGCAGGATGATACATTTTATCCATCCTATCCATCCAATAAATCCTAGAAAATACCCAGAAATCTCTATCTCTATCTCTATCGATATCTCAGAAGGCAAACCACCTATACTATGCTATGCTACAGAATTTTGGAGATCGAACTAGGTGTTTTATAATCCTTAATTCTCCATTTCCAGTTCTCTATTTGATTCTAAATCTTGATTCTCTGAACTCTTAACTCTTAACTCTTGAGTAGTCCTCAATCTTCAGTCCTCAGTCTGCCCACTTTTCCATTTAAAGTAATGGAATGGATATTATTTATATCATAATCAATGGTATGTATGGTATGGTATAATATGTACAACAGTATGGGTAAATAAGATATATCTACACTTTACACTCCAGTTACGAGTGAGTGGGTGAGTGAGTGGGTGTAGAAGCAGATGAAGCCGATGAAGCACAGTTTCTCCAATTTCTCCAATTTTTATTTTCTCATCTTTCCGTCTTCTCATCTTCTCATCTTCTCAATGAATCATCATCAGATGAATAACTGTGGTAAGGGGAAATTGACAGTTCACAGTTTACCCCTTACAACATAGCTCAGCTCAGCACAGGACAGCACAGCTCAGCTCAGGATATCAAAATCAACGAACGAACGATGAGATGGGATGAGATAAGAAGGGATTAGATAGGTTGAGATCTGAACACTATAGCATAGCATAACATAGCACAGCTAATAAATAAATATAAATAACTTTATTTAGCAGTTCTTACTTCTTACTCGTTACTCGTTACCCGTTACCCGTTACTTGAGATACGATATAATATAATGCAACATATTGTCTAAGAAAGAGAAAGAAAAAGAAATATTATGAGAATCTCATCTCGTCTTCTCATCTATCCCTCACCCCCCATAATAATATCAACGCTTTGAAGACTCAAGACTAAAGACTTAACACCAACTCAAAACTAACTCAAAAACCAATTACCCCTATTATATTTACCTACCTACCTACCTCCCTCCCTCTCTATCTATTATACCTATTACACCTACCTACCCACCTACCCACCCACCCACCTACCTCCCTCCCTCCCCTCTCCCTCCCTCTCTACCCCCTATCTATTATACCAATTATACCTACCTACCTACCTACCTACCTACCTACCTACCTACCTACCTACCTACCCCAAAAAAACACAACAGAGAAAGAAAGAAAAAAAGAAAAAAAGAATTGTCATCCATCCATCCATCCATCCATCCATCCATCCATCTGCCTAATAATCTTAATCTTGATCTTGATCTTGATCTGGGGTATTTATGAATTGATGGATTAATGGATTTATCTAACTTTAACTTTAACTTCAACTTCAACATCCATCGGACCTCCCCCTCCTTATCTATTCATCGCTCCCCCCTGACATCCTTTTATTTAAACTTCCTACCTACCTCCCCCCCTCTTTCTACCCCTCCCTCTCATTCCCCTCCCCTCTCCTTTCCCTCCCTCCCTTCCCTCTCATTCCCCTCCCTCCCTACCTTCATCCATCGCTCCCTCTCATTCCCCTCCTCTCCCCTCCTCCCCCCTCCTGAATTTCGTCATGGTGTTTAATGGATAGTATGTGTTTAATCGATATTAGATGAGTGTTAGATGATATACTAGACAGATAGATGAATGGATAATAGATAGGTAGGGAGGTAAGTGTTAGATGAATAAGTGAGAAATGGATGGGTGTTTAATGGATAAGTGATAAATGGATGGATGGGTGATAGAAGGATAGGTAATAAACGAATGTTAGATAAATGTTCAATGGCTAGTAGATAGATGCTAGATGCCACGCAGCAGTAAATACCAATACAAATACCAATACAAATACAAGACTTTAATTTCCATTTCGATTTCCACTTCCGTTTGTATTTCCAAGTTCCAAGAGATCATTTATATATATATATATGTGATTTCCAATTAACTATGTAACTATCTACTAACTACCTACTAACTATCTACCTAGTCAAACCAACTAGGTAACTATCAACTAAAGCTAACTAAGCTAACCAAGCTAAGCGAATAAATGAATGAATCAATAGTTAACCTCTCCTCCCCTTCCTTCCTTCACTTTCTCTCCTCTCTCTCAGGGTATATTTATCATCAATCATAACATCCATAACAATCATCATCCATCGTCATACAAGAAAAAAAGACCAAAAACCAAAAAAGTGTACACAAAAGCCACTCCAATGCAATCCAACGCATGCTTTGCAGACAGAAACAAAAAACACAACAAAAACAACAAAAACCACCAAGAAATAAAACAAAAACAAAATGATAAAAAAAAAGATCACAGTCAATCCAATCTAGTCGACGATCCCATTCCCATTCCATTTCCATTCCATTCCATGTCCATGCATCTGCGAATCAATCATCAATCATCAATCACATGATCCGATCATCAGACTATCCCACCATCACATCTCATCTTCGGGATCCCACACCATGGATCCTTGTTCCAAGTTTTTTTTGTTCCGAGTCCATGTCCAAGTCCAAGTCCACGAGTTCATATTCTGAAGACTTCTTCGCTTTCCTTCCTTCCCTCCGTCAATCAATCAACCAATCTTCCCAGTGAAGAAAGCTTTAGATGCCCATTCAAAAAACCTTCTTTCCCATCCATCCATTCACGTATTGCCACGCAACGACTCCTCATTAGGGAGGGTATCAAGTCACGTTTCATTCCATCCCATCCCATTCCTCCATTCCTCCACTCATCCAATCTCAAACTTCCATCGCATCCCAAGTATCGAAAGCCAATTTTTTCCTTGGCTATGATAAGATATGTTGCCATTGGATAAGGTATGCGATGTGATGTGCGCAAGTTGCTGTTCGGTGGTGATGTCTTTATTGCAGAGTTGCCTCTATACCTTTCCTTTCTTTCCTTTCTTTCCTTCTTTCCTTCTTTCCTTCTATGATGCGTATATCGATTCGAAAGTCAGTCGCCTGTTGCAGTTGCCAACGATGATGATGATGATATCTATCTATGGTATCTATCTAATGGGTATATAATAATATGCATGTGATCTGCGATATCCCGTTAGCCACTGCTTAGATGCAAAGTCACGAAAACGAAAGAAGAAAGCAAGCAAGACCGACTTACCCAAAAAAGATCCTATCCTAAACCAGACGAGGAAAAACCTCTCCTTCATTCACCGACCTCAGCAATGGGCGTCATATGTTTGCTCGAAGTAGCGCCGGAGCTATGTCTTGATTTCCTCGAGCCACTTCCATGTCTCTTCTTATTCTTTTCGACGGCGGCCTTCTCCCTCTTCTTAGCCTTCTCGGCAGCATGTTGAGCGATCAGCTCACGCATCAGGGCGGCATTATCGACGACGACGTATTGGGGTTCGCACATGGAGCCCGAGGGCGAGCGAACGTTGGGGGTGGCGAGGGGCGAGCAGTCTTCCTCTTCGAAGACGGACGTGTAGAGACCGCAGGAGAGCTCTTCGTCGGAGAAGGCCGACGACGTGTATGAGTTTTGCGAGGCGAGCGCGTCGAGCGAGGATTCGGTGCGCGTGTTCATCGAGGATCGACGCGGCCACGATGGATATGCACAGGAGGGGGATTGTGGGCGCGAGCTCGAGGACGAGGGAATTTCCATGGCCGAGGAGCTGCTGTAGCTTGTGGAGGGTGGGGATGGCGTGTAGGAGAAATACATTTTGTTTCTTTGGTAATGTATATCTATCGATGTGTATTGGTGTTTGTGGAGATGTATGTGTAGATGTAGATGTAGATGTAAAAGTAAGTGCGTGAAAAACTTAAACAAATTCAAATTCGGATCCCAAAATCCGGGGTCGAACTCCAGATATAAGTATTGATGATTCACCCAACACACAAACTTGCTTGCTTGTTTGTTTGCTTGTTTATTTTGCACGGGGCAAAATATATGATAAGATGACTCAGAAAACGAATCTCAGACCGAGTCTGTCAGTTCGGAGCCTAGGCAATAGCTAATCCCTGGAAAGCTAAATGGGGGTCTGGTCGTTCGTAATTTGCACCAGACGGTGTGGAGGATGGAGTCGGTAAATGTAACGATAAGTCTTGCGTCAGCCCTGCAGAATTTCGTATCGATATGGCTGGCGATAAAGGAGGGAGGGATGGAGGGATGATGGATGGATGGCAAAACAGCTCGGTAGTTTTAGTTTTGGGGGGTTTACTCAGCCCAGCCCCAGGATGTTATGGTTGGTGTATGAAGGAGGGAATAACCAAATCAAATCAAATCAAACTCCGCTTATTAATTATATTTATATAGAGGAATATAAATATAAATATAATTATAAATGTCGAATGTGATGTAATCCGGAGTAATTCGGGGTCTGGAGAAATAGCCTTGCGGGATGGAGATGGATGGAGATGGATGAGAAACGTGGTAATCGTAGGTAATCGTACCTATGTACGATCAGGTAATCGATGGATTGATGAGTGAGATTGGAGTTGAAGATGATGAATGATGTAACGTTTTGTGAAGATTTGATGAGGTCAGAATGAGGTAAAGCAGGTAGGTAGGTAGGTAGTTAAGTTGTATATCCTGAAAATAGGTTTGTGTGGAGGGATTGGGATTGGAAGGGAGGGGAGGCGGATATCAGGAAGTAATATAACTTTTGGGGAGGAGGAGGATGATGATGATGATATGATGAGAATGGATGAAACGAGAATCCCGTTGTGATAAATTAATATCAAATTTGGTTTGTCCGTTGGATTTTTTTTGGATTGTGTATTGTATTTGTGTGTATGTATATGTAATGTATATGCAGAGTGATTTAGGTAGGTTTGCCTTTATTCCTTTTCCGTTGTGTGATATGCATATGTTGGGATCTATCTCTTTTTTTTCGAAAGAAAAAAGATGAAAAAAAAAATCAAAATCCCACCCAGAAATACATAATAGGTAATATAATCATTTAAAATGTAGGTACGAGAATGTACAGCGTAGCGTAGCGTTACAAATTAAAATCCAAATCTGTTGTCAAACGCGAGAAGCCAAAAAAAATAAAAATATATGTATAGGAATGAATCATATATGACAGACCGACCCTCCCGGAAGCAGACCTGAGTCGCGAAACGAACATACCTACATACATCCACCTTGACTTGCATTTGAAGAGCGGTGGGCTGCCATGTTTTCATTCCCCATCCTTGTTTACTTGTTTACAACACGACTTTGCACCAGCGGCACCACAAGCACCACAGATATCATGTTTGTCCACATCCGGGCATCTCGCAAGAGAATTAAAGTAGGCAAGGTAAAGTAAAATAAACCCAGCTCTCCACGCGCGCGGGCGGTGTGGTGGGAAAATGGAGCTGTGTGGCTTTCAGTACTTCCGGAAGGCAGAAACACGTTGCAAAAAACAGGGAGATTACCTGTTTGGTGAGCAGTGTCATGTATCTTCTTCCCGTCTGGTAGAAGAGATTTTTCAAGGCGGTGAGGTTGGAATTGATTGAAGGTGGGTGGATGAATGAATGAATGGATGGGATGGATAGGATGGGATGGATGGGGCGCGATTGGACTGGGCTGGACTGAACTACTGACTAGATAGATTGGTACTAAATAACTTTGACACTTTTACTATTTCATTATATTATATTGACATGATATTGACAGGCAGATATGAACGGGGAAAGATAACCTAGTAGATAGGTAGGATACAATAATAAGGAATAATTAGAATTAGCCATCATCCATTATCCATAGGATTTAAATTTTATATATGATCTATACCTATCTATATTCATATCCATAAATTTGCCGATTTTGTTGGTGCGCGCCTACACACCTATACCTACATATTCGGTTCGCCTTACCAAGTGGATTTCGGACTATCAACTAGATTACCCGATGATGATAATGATGATTTTCCATCACCAACTACTATCCACCTAAACAAGACCTTAAACCAACTCCCTCCCTCCCAAGCATTTCCCTCCCCGATCACGAACTAGAACCCTATCTAGAAGCAAGTTCGTTCACTAGGTAGGTAGGTATTATTGAAGCACATGCGCGGGGCATCTGAACCTTACCCTACCTATCTTACCTTACCTAGAGAAAGAAAGAAAGAAAGTAAAAATAAGAAAGGAAGGGCCTTTTTAGTCTAGTGTGTACATATGACCCACTTTCAGAGTTTTGATTGGATATTTAAGCAAACTCTTCTAGAGGGTCTAGTCGGTCGTTTTCTAAATTACGTATAATTTATATAAATTATAATAATAATATTTATAACTTTTGAATTAAAATAGTTAAAAATAATCTATAAATTTTATTAAAAAGATCAATAAATATTATAATAAATAAACTTTTAAAATATTAGAAATATATTTATATTGTATTTATATTTATATAATATAAAATATTTTTATTAAATATTTCAAATTATAAAAATATATATTTATATATTTATCAAAATACAATATTTTGATTTATAAATTAGATATTAGATTCTATATTATATAAACTTTTAAAATATCAAATTTTAATTAATTTTAATAAAATTTAAAAGATATATATTATTTTTAAAACAAAATAATTAATAATTAATAAAAGATTAATATTTTAAATTAATATAAATCTTTTTATATTTTATTAATTAATATAAAAATTATATAGAATTATAGTTATACTAATATTTTATATAATAATGATTTTTAATATTTCAAAAAGATTATTAATATTAATTTAATAAAATTATATAAAAAGGATTTCTCAAAAATAAACGATTTAAGCAAAAAATCTATTTTATATAAATATAAATTATTTTACAACGAAACAAGTTTATTGTTAAGTGCACGGTCCCACACAATAGCTGTAAGCTTTACCACTGCGCCACGCACCCAAATTGCTACCCAAAAGGTATATAGTATCAGGATGCTTCTGATTCGCTTACTACTATATATATACCAACGTTACGCAACTAACTCTTTTTAGTTCGTAACATTTATAAAATAAAAATTATATCATTTTAAAAGGAAATAATAGGGTTTTAATTTTATTTAAATTTCGTAGTTCTAATACAATTATTGGTTGATTGGTATTAAAAAGAAAATAGAAATTAGTTGAAAAGTTGAGCAGTTTTCGCGAATTTAGAAAACGGCCTACTAGACCCTCCTGGCGGACCATTTATATCACATGACGCCGGGTGGGTCCTTATGTAATCACTAGACTAGGGCCTTTTGACTTTTAGGTGGGCCATCTGGGCCATATGGGGCATTTCGATCTCACGGGGCATCTCATCTCATGATTTTTTTTTTCACTTTATCTCCATTTCATCTCCATATCATCTCCATAGCACCATCTCCATAGCACCATCTCCATATCATCTCTATAGCACCATCTCCATAGTTCATTTATACTCGGCCGCGAACTAAAAAAAAAGTCAAGGAAAAAATTGATTAAAAGGGATAAAAAAGATAAGGACGGGATTAAGGTACTAGCTAGGTAGGTAAAAGGAATTCTGGGGATTTCATTATTGGGCAACGATGGGCAATGATGGGAGAAAGATGCCTAAACTAAAATCGTAGAGTGGGAAATGAGAGAGAGAAACGAACGCTTTTTAAATTTTTTCTTCATGATCCATCTATATGGGAAACTAAGCTTGATGGAGGTATATATTATATATGATATCTGGATTCTGGACTGGAGCAACGGTGGGTGGGATGGATGGATGAATGAATGGATGGATTCAAGATTCAAGATTCAACAGAAAAGGAAAGGAAAACTTGGGGAACTACAGAACTACAGAACTATAGAATTCATAATTCAGATATATCCACCAACCAATCAACCAACGATTCTCGCTTGTACCCCTTCATTTGAGATCATCACGAAATAGGTACCTACCTACCTATCTACTTATTTATATACAGTATATAATATATAATACCCACCACCTACCCATCTATCATCATCTAGCCAAGGTAATTAGAATATTATATCCAATATTACATTACATTACATAACATTACATTCCGGTATATAACATATCAATCAATCACCAACCGACGCTGGTAAAAAAAAACCAAACCCCCCCTCAAAATTCGAGATTTACAATCTCGAGAAGAATAAAAAGATACCCATCTAGCCAACCAGCCAGCCAGCCAGCCAACCAGCCAGCAAAAATCCCCAGCTATATCTATCTATCCATCCATCTATCTATCTATCTATCTATCAGTACCTACTTATAAGATAGAGATCAAATAAACACCTATCTACGTCCGTATCAACCAACCATTCCATTCATTTATGATTCTCGAACATCTATCTATTGAAAAACTTCCTATATGAAGGATGCTTGGCAGCGAGCGGGCCGGGCCCTTTTTGCAAGCCGATTGATTTGATGGCCGGGTATATGATATATCTGGATATTGATGTATGTATGGATGAATGAATGAATGAATGCCGATTCGAAGATGGTGGATTTAGGGAGGGTTAGATTTCTATTTATATTGGTATTGGTCAGGAAAGGGTTGGATTGTAGGTATTATATGTATAATAATGATGAGGATTGGGGAATAGATGGTAGGTATGCGATGGTATACGGGATGAGCGTGTATGCTATACGCTGGTATAGGTAGTGTGGAGACAGGCATGATGTGTCATCAGTTACATAATCATTCTCTCATTAAATTAGTATAAATTATTTAGTTTAGCTAGTTATGAATGAAATCATCCCTTTCCCACTTAATATAAAACTCCCGACCTTTCAGTAGGTAGATACCTGGCTGATGAATATAATATGGAGGATATGTATGGTATGTATTCTTCCAACTACATTTATATTTACATTTACATTTATATATTAGGTAGGTATCTAAGTAGGTACTCAGGAGGAAATTTTCTAAACAGTATGGAATTGGGTATTAAGGTAGTACTAACGAAAGAAAGAAAGGTAGGTAGGTATTAAATCATGCAAGGCGCAATATATGTATATAGATAGGTGCCTATATATCCCCCCCTCCAAAAACCAGAGCGGTGAACAAAACGTTTAACACGACAATTATGATCATATCATATCATACATATTATTATTCATCACCACCACCATTTTCTCCTTGCAGTCATAGTCGTAGTTGTAGTCGTAGTCGTACCTTACTTATTAGTGATGATGGGTGGGTGGGTTGGTGGGAGCCTCCTTCCGATAGGTAGATAGATAGGGTTGAACTTGTGAGCTTTTGGATCTGTGCTCGCTCATGGCGTGGGGTAGGTAGCTAGCTGGCTGGCTGTAACTCCCGTCAGGTCACTCACTCAGATATCTACCTCAGGTAAGACGGTGAAGCTGGGCTTGGGCCGGATGCGGATGGGGATGGAGATGATTCATCTAGTCTAGTGGAGGCAAATCAATTGGAAGCTGTACCTTACCTTACCTTATCTTACCTTACATACGTTTTTCGTTCCGGGGAGGAGAAGAGAAGCCGGAGAGAAGAGAAGAGAGGAGGAGTTGGCGGTCAGTTCGATTTCGATTTCTCTTTTAAGGAATATAATAGAATAGAACAGAACAGATCTGAATATAGATATATGCGTTTTTCCCAATTATGTTGGGTTATAAATGTTTTTTAGATGGATGGATGGATGGATGGATGGATGCTCGTGATATTAGTAGGTAATTATCTAGTTGGAGGTACGTGAGTGATATTGAAGATTCCATCCATCCATCTATCTCTCTCCAGTTTTGGTTCATTCGAAACTTCATATCCAAATTCAAATCCAATACCGGTCTGTACGGTTCCTATATATCAAGATCCCAAATCCATATTATATGTACCTATATATGTAGATGTGGGAATGAATAACCAATCTATGTCGTCATCGTCATCACCTTCCTTTTTTTCTTTCCTTCCCATCCGTACAATATAAATCTCACTCATACACATACCAAACTCCTGAGCACAAAAACAAAAAGGGTAGGCAAATGAATGAAGCTTTACCGTTAGGTTAAACTTCACATTTTCACATTTTCATTTTATATTACGGTATTGTATTATATTTCCTGCGCATTTCCTGCGCGTTTCCATTTCCATTCATATCGCATCCTATCCTATCCGGGTTCCCATTTCTTCCATTCCATCCTATCCCATCCTATCCCCATCCTTATCATCTCTTCATAGGTAAGTAAGTATAGATAATGATCCATATGTCAGATACCGTTCGGGGCATAGCATAGCATAGGTAGCATACCTAGCATAACAAAACATGGCGTTCGGTTCGGTTCGGGGACTCGCCTCCGCAAATTACTCAGGACATACGGTCCGTCCGACCAGGGAGGAAGGGACGGGAGGGTACGGACGGGTATGCAGGTGTGCTTTGACGAGTGCGAGGAGCGTCTGGTTTTTTTTTACTTTTTTAGGGGTTGTTACAATGGATGATGGGTGTAGATGATGATGTGTGTAGATAGATGGATGGATTGTACTGTAATGATAATTTGATCTTCACGGAGTATATATAATACGTACTACAGAGGCAGAACTTTATATATATTTGTCGTATATATGTCTATACCTACCTAGATAAATATATAAAAACCTCCTTTCCTTTTTCAACTTAAGGAGGTGTCTATATAATAATATTTGTTGTTTTTTTTCTACTTTCTTGACTTCCTTCTATCTTTCCAGCTTTTGAGGCATCCATCTCGGTATTATCGTCATACCTACAATCTTGATTTCTTTCTATATACATAGATACCTACTATTTAATGACGCTTTCCAAACTTGGAAGAAAGAAAGAAAGAAAGATCCGAACTTGGAAGATACAGATATAGATACAGATACCTAGTACCAACCGGTAGACCTGAGTTGAAATCGCGGGTTTCGTTTCTGTGGGGTTTCTGCGCAAAATACAGGGTAGGTAATAGAGGTCTTTAGCAAAATTTCTTAAGTTTCTTAAGTTGCTAGCTATGCCTAAAATGGATTTTGTAGAGATTTTGTGGATCGAACTGACCATTCAAAGCTTTTGAAATCGATTAATAATCAAGATCCAATTAAATTTCGCTTAGTTTTAGCGTTACGCATTGTTGCTTTTTTTATAATTTTCATAAAAATTGCAAGGGTTAATTGGATTCACAAAAAGATAGCAATATAAGAAACGGTCTTGACAACTTGTTAAGGCCGTTTCTTACATTGCTATCTCCCAAATAGGCAGGCTACTTTCCCAAAAGGGTTTAACTCAAAGCTTGGATTTTCGGTTAAAATTTAAACTTTTGAAAGCTATGCCTATTTAAATTTAGCTTCGAAAATCTATATCTATTTGGGGGCCACTAGAGTTAGCTAGCTTAGAAAATCTAAGAAATTTTGCTAAATCCCTCTAATCAAATAATAATAATAATAATACTCATTATCCCCTTACTTTTAAAAGACATGTCCAAAACAAAAAAAGACCGGAAATTCGATTTGTTCTAGAAGATGTGGATGTGGATATGTATGAGTGGAAATGTGGGTTATCTATCTACTCCGTATATCAAGTTCTCAGTCTCAACTGATAACATCGAAGGCTTATCCATTATCGATATCTATCCAATCCATCCTCGTTATCCATCCCTTAGATTTCCACGGAGATTTCGACCCACCACAATGTTATTATAATGGACGCAGGACGGGAGATGAGATGCTCAATAAACTAACCGACTTACTTACTATATCGGGGATGATTTTTCCATCCAAATTCAAAAATTCATATGTATATACCGTACGTAGCTCGTGTTTATATGAAGACTTACTTTACTTACTGGACTTTCACTGGTGATGATAATCGTGATACTCATGATATGACTCAAAACCCTGGCCAGAAAGACACGAGGAAAGGAAAGAAAAGGAATGAAAAAAAAGGACTCGAGTCTCGAGGTCGGTCAATTATTCTCATCACAAGATCTAGATTCATTTCATTCATTCATGTGGCTCAGCCAGCCGTCCCGAGTCCTGACCTGCCAGCCTCTGGCTTTGGCTTTGGCTGGCCTCTCAAGCGAGCGAGCGATATACGGAGTTGATAGATATGGGGGTACTATACATACATTGGATACGCCGTACAGTATACTCCTTAAACGATTCTGAAACGGCATCATACATATATATATACATACATATGTATGGACTGCATCGGATGGGATGTGATGTGATGTGATATGATGATCATATCCATCTATTACATTCTTACATTCTTTCTTTCTTTCGATTCTGCCAGCCAGCCAGCAGACAAACAGACCGACAGACAGACAGACAGACCTACCTTGGAAAATTCACGCATCGCATTATGAGCATATGGCTAATGAATGAACCAACCGACTCTTAGAGGGGAAATATATCGCGAAACGAATGATGAGTTGCGAGAAAAAGAAAAATGTCATCGGATTATATTCCCCGAAAAAGCATCCGAAGAATGAGGCAAAAGAGGCAAAAAAGGCAAAACAAAACTTGATGTTATAGATCTATCTGTATATACTAAAAGTATATGATATCATATCATTACTGTCGGGTATTATATCAAGAATATTTTATATCCATATACGTAAATATCTATTATATACAATGCCTATTTACCTATTTACCTATTTACCTATCTAATTACCTAATCGCTTAGCGACAAAACAATTCAACTCCTCGAATTTCCGGACCCCCAATTTTATCAATCAATCAATCAAATATAAATCAGCAAATCGCATACATATATACATACATACATCCATCTTTCTTCTTACGCAGGAAAAAAAAGTAGAAAAGTCCCCCAATAGGATTACTGTAGGATGGATTTCTACAATCCCATCGCATCGCATCGCATCCCATCACATACATCATCAGCGCCCAAGAAACCAACAAAAAACGTCAAATGCAACGTTTAACAGTTGTTCATGTTGAGTCTGTGTGTGCTTCTGCGTCTGCGTCTGCGTCTGCGTTCGGTGGAAGAGACGGTGAAGGATTTACCTACCTACTTTGGGTTTCGTATTGTGTGAGCTGGGTTTGGGTTATATACCCGCTTTACATAGGTACAGTGTACATACTGTACGTATTATCTTCTCTTATTCGTCGGCGATGTACCGAGTTGGATTTGGGGTTACATGTGTGTGTGTGTGTGAGGGATAGAGAGAGAGAGATAGTTTTCAACTTTTGGTGAATGGGATGGGATTGATGGGATCTGATGTGATGGGATGGATGGGAAGTAAGGTAAGGTAAGTTAAGTGTACGAGAGAGAGAATTAAAATAGCTGGAATATGATGTGATAGAAACCGGAAGGTTTGGGGTAGGTAGGTACCTCACCTACGTATTGTATTGGATATGCAGTGTGTGAGTTGGGTTAAATGATTGGTTCCAATGACTGGATCTCATCTCATCTTATCTCAAGCCCTATCTATCGCATCACATCGCATCGCATCGCCGTTTAGTATCACATCACATCCATCATGAATAGCACAGGTAAGTACCTAGGTAAGGTAGGTTTGGTAGTCGTTGTTATACTGTACCTACCTACCTTTAGATATCACATTTTGATAGGTTTCCGAGGTAGGTAGGTAGGTTTCGAATGAGATGAGAGGGAATAGGTACAATCCCCAAAATCATATCATATCATTACATTTGCATTTACATTACATTCATGAAACAAACACTCATCTCATCTCAGTCATCATTCTCATCACACAAAATCAAATCTCGGAGCATATACTCCACTCCGTCTGGACTGAACTGAACTGAACTGAACTGAACCCCAAATGTGATTGATGATTGATGATTGTGTCGGGATGATTTGCCGAGCTGATGATGAAGTCAAGTGGTACATTCATCATCATCATCTCATCACTTCACCGTCACCGTCACCAACACCAACCAACCAACCAACAATCACCAACCAACCAACTGCATATATATACCTAGGTACATACATATATACATAAATACCCAAGGTATCCATCCAATAACGCTCACAAGTACCGGCGACAATAAGGTACCTACCTACCTCAGGTATATATTCATTCATCTTCTTTATCTTCTCCAACTACCTACCTACCAACCTACCAATCATATCACCCAAAAGGTGGCCATACACATACACCATACAATCAATACCTACAATACCGATACCAAACCATCCACCCAAAACATCCCATCCCATCACATCCCATCACATCACGCACCAAAGCACCAAACCCCAACCCCAATCACAACATCCATCTAGGTTGTATTAGGTTTGGAAAATCAATTTTTTTTCAAACCCTTTGTGTTGTGAGGTGAGGCAATTTGATGATGGATGGATGTTGTGTTATATGTGCTGTGTTATATGTGTTGTATGATATGAATGAAATTCATCATGAGTCATTCGTTACCTCGCCTACCTTTTAGTTGTCGTTCGTTACCTTACCTTTGTGGCTATTCTTCCATTCATTTTTCATCAAATAAAACACGGAGGGCTGGTGTGATGTGTGATGTGTGATGTGATGCGATGTGATGTGAGCTAGGTAAGGTAGGGTGAGGTTTACTCGCCGACGTTGAGGATTGAATATCTATACCTATGTAAGCTTTATTCTTCCGAATCTCTTCATGAGGTACCTTACCTACCTTGGTCCTATTCACAAAATATCATATCGAAATATCAATATCGAAATCAAATCGCCTCAATATTCCATGCCATCCCACCCCATACCAAATCATCTCATCCTCGCCGAGAAGGTATGGTGTCACGTCACGCTATTGATGGCTGGCTTGTTTTAGTTTTTACCTACCACCTCCAGCTACCTACCTACCTATAGTATCTAACGAAACGAAACGAAATGAAATGAAATGAAATGAACTGTAGCTATGTTGTAGCTCCTTGGTGGTTCGCTTTTTTTTCTTTCTTCTCCTATTTAATCCAATCCGATTCTATTCTATTCATAACCAATTGAGCCAAACCAATCAAAACTATTAAAGTCTCGCTTTTCGTCCCGTTCATATGGTTCCTGTGGTTCCTGTAATAAGTACCTACCGAGTATGCATGTAATGTATGTAACATATATAACGTGTTGTTCCATTCCATTCCCATTCCTGTGTATGCATTTTTACCCCCGTTATTACAATTTGGATTTGGATTTGGATTTGATTTCACTAAACTCAGTTAGATGGTCTCAGCAAGCTCTGGAAGAAAATAATTCTGCCGTTTTTTATTTAATCCTTATACTCCGTAGGTATCCACATACATAGGTACATCTAATATCTCTCCTGAGTCTCTTCCTCCTTCGAAGCTCCCTCATTTGAAGTTCCCTCCTCCTACCTAGGACAGGACCCTCCCTCATCTTTTGGATGAAATGAAATTCCTTGGTATTGGTATTGGTTTCGGTTTCGGTTTCGAATCCCTAATACACCTGTGAAGAGAGAGAGAGGGAAATAAAAATTGGATATGTATAATGTATAATATACTGTACATCCAGCTAGGTATCTATCCGTACATATACATACATGAAAAGAAAGTATTGATATGTAACACCATAAGTTCTTAACATAATCATAACATACCTAGTGATGATGATACTTCGTACAGTACATACACCTACCTACCTGCCTTACCTTACCTTCTTCAATCACCAGATTCTCCCATTCACTTAACTCCCTCCCTTGAAGTTTGAGCCTTCTCTGGAAAAATTAAGGTAAGATTACATAGTACGTACTTCCTGTACATCAGCACATGTCTCGGAGTCTCATACAAATACCTATGCATATACCTAGGGTAGGTATGATGGAATCATAGATTTATGTATATATGTAAGACGGACATTATTATTATTGTAGGGACTAGAATGGAAGGTACCTACTACTCATACCTAGGTACCAACCTACTCCTCATACCGACTACCTGCTCGTACTACTAAATGGATGGGCAAACCGAGCCCCTCTCGCTCTCGTTCTCGCTGGGCATCTTTACATGACTAGTTTCATCTGAGGTGGTGCATGCCCACTGCAGGTTTTTTGCCCTAACCTACCCACCTACCACTGCACGACATAATGTACTTTTAAGGTCCTTTCCTTTCCTTTCCTTCGGATATCATATTCATAGGTATTCATAGGTGTGTATGATTTCATACCCTAAGGATTCATATGGATTATTCATCGATGAATTGGATCCATCCCACCAACTTTCAATATTTTGTTATGTACTGTGTACTGTACTCCATTCGAATTTTTAATTTGCTCTTTACTTTCTTTCTTTCTGCCGTTTAGGTTTAGGTTTAGGTTTGGGTATACAGTAGGTAACTATGTTTATGGCATTACATATACCCCTCATGCTCATGCTCATGTATGTATCATGTACCTACCTATGTCGTAGCTTCACTTCAACGTTCAACATTCAATCACCTACCCACTGACTCACCCACTCACCCACTAGAGTTCTGTTCTGTATGTAGTCCGTATGTACAGTACCTATGGAGTACGGTAGTAAGATTACATACATACATACATACCCTCCGAGTCCCAGCAAAAAGTTCAAACCCACTTTTAAGGTATGTGATATGTATGTATGTATGTACATGTAGTATGTAGCATGTACAATATCACGAGAACCTCTTGAATCTTTCCCTTCTCTTCCCTTCCTTTCCCTTCCCCATCCCCACAATTCCAATTCCAATTCCAATTTCCAAGCACAGCACAACCTCACAGAGTCTCAGAGTCTCAGTGAACCAACCCAAATTTAAATTCAAATTTACACACACATACACAAAGGAAGGTTAAAGTTGCCTTGTCTTGTCTTGTCTTGCCTTTTCTTGCCTTGCAGATAGGATGGACTACTTACTGTACTTCCTTCCTTTACTTTACCTTACCTTTGATAATGTACTGTACTATACTGTACTGTATGTACATTGTACTCGGAGAGCTGATGGATGGATGGATGGATGGATGGATGGATGGATTATGGTTCGCATTTCCAATCCATGCATACATACACATTACATACATGAGGAGTGGAGTGGAGTGGCGTGGAGTTCGAATTACAGTAGTGTGATAATTCACCTACCTACCTACCTACCTCCCTACATACATACCTAGGTAGGTATTTACATGTACAGGATACCAAGGATACCAAGGCCAATACCATGCAGAGAAGAAATTTCTTTTTCCCTCCTGCTCACTCACCCTCCCCCTCTCTTCCTGCTGGGTCCAAGACCGACGGCTTCGAGAAGGATGTGGAGATTAGAGGGATGTATGTGATATGAGGGGTTGGTTTGGTTTGGTTTGATACCTACCTACCTACTTATCTAGTAGTATGTATGTATAAAAGTATTGAATAATAATATGTACATTGTAGTGTACATACATACATACAACCTACCTACACACGTATAGAGGATATAAACTACTTACCATATAGTAAGTCAGTAATTGGATCAGTGTGGGGTGGGGTGGGGTGATTTGTCACTTGTTTTTTTTTCTTCCCATACGCCCTCCTTGCTAGTCTAGTCTAGTCGGTCTGTCTACTAGCTGGTATGACTGTCACTGGAGATTTTATACACTTTGCATATTTTACCTCCGGGTGCTGGAGGTATGTGTGTATGTATATGAAGTTATACTGTAACTGTACTCAGACGGGTGGATATATGTGGAGGTGGATGTGGATATGCACAGGTAGGTACGGTACGTACTCGGTAGGTTGGATGTGTATATAGGTACATACATACTACATACATACTACATATATTTATCCCGAGAGTTCATGTTGTGTTGGGGAACTCGTGGATGGTTGGATGGATGGATGGCTTGCTATTACACGAGAGGAGGGGCTTTTTTTGGCTTGGAGTTGGCTTTGGCTTTGGCTTGAATTTGGCTTGGATTTGGAGTTGGACTTGGAATTGGAGTTTGAACTAGACTGAGAGTTTGAAGAAGTCACTCCACTCACATGATTGATAAGGTAAGGTAAGGTAAAGTAAGATAATGCAATGGGAAGTCCATCTATCTGTATGGAATACAGACTTATCTTACCTTGTAGTAAGGTTAGTCAATAATAATGGATAGATGGATTGATGAAAACTAACTTACTAGTTAACTAATAGGATAGGATAGGTAATACTAACCCTAATATGGATTCTGGAAGAACTCTACTGTGTCTACAGTACTCCCTAACGAATCCCTCGTTTCTTTCCTACAAGGGGAGGGAGCTGAGGGGGCTTCTAATTGGAAGTGGTAAGAAGTGGATGGGTAGTTGGAATATCTTCTTTGGTCTACCTTCCTAAATCCCAATTCCCTATGTATATCTAAAAGTACAACGATACTATACTATACTATAACCATCCCATCTACTTTTCTAACCATTCCCCTCCCCCCCCCTCAAATTTGGAAGTTCAAACTTCCAATTTAAAACTCCAAGAAAGCTAGCTAGCTTCCAAATTTTCAAATTTTTAAACATTTACATATCCACTTACACTTAAAGTTACATACTTACATAATGGAGTCATTATATTCTCCCTCTCCCTCTCATTCTGCCTCTCACTCCGGACCCCTAAAGAAATGAAAGGATACCTACCTAGATACAAAGAATACAAAGGATAACGTTAAGGTAACAAACGGATATTATTTTTGGATCTGCAATACTTGCTTGCTTGCATGCTTGTTTTGCTTGCAGTAGCGCTGCAGTGTACTTCCTACATACATATTACAAACGAACGAAATAGTTCCCGAGTCTCGTTACGAACTGTACATACATGATACATGATTCATAGTACATAATACTTGATATATATGGATACATACTAGTATATACACCATACATCATACTAGTAGTAGTTAGTACTCTAGGAAAGTTTTGCTTTTGCTTTTGAGTTTTGACTCTCGAGGTATACATACATACATAGGTACTGCCAGTGCACTGCATACATAGTCTATCTGCATACCCTTCCTGCATATATATATGTATGTATATTACCGATACGATACGGACGGGACAGGACGTCGGGAAGGAGGAAGGGAAGGGAATGAAGGAAAGGACGTGCACTTCTGCATTGCATTTGCATTTGCTCCGGAGTTTGTATGGGACTGTCATTGTAATTATAATTGTAACTTGAACCTTAGGGTAAGGTAGGTAGGTAAATCTTAACTACTGTTAGGGATGGATGGGTAGGGTAGGGTAGGTATGTAGGTATGTAGGTACATTTTTTATTATGTATGTGTATAATGGGGGTGTGGGTAGATGGGTGATAGGAGGGAGGGAGGTAGGTAGGTATAGGGTTGAGATATTGTGTATGATGTAGTTTACGTACCCAGAAGAGAGAGAGAAAGAGAGAAAATCTGTTTCATGTTTTTGGTGAGGTGAGGTGTGGTGTGGTATGGTGTGGTATGCAGGTGAAGTGAGCGCCGAGCTGTATTTGATGTTTAGTGTTTGGTGTGTAGTATTTGGGTTTAAAATGGGGGATACAATGGGAAGGGCACTACAGTGGGAGTTACTCGACAGTCGAGGAGTATGATATGTGGGTTAGGTAAACTTTGAAGAAAAAGAAGGGGGAGAAATGAGAATAGATGAATAAATGAGGGGGAAAGGAAAGGAGATGAGATGAGGGGAAATATTGTATAATTATAACATATGCCACATGGGTATATGAAAATATTACGCAGTGTGAATATGGTACAGAAACGGAAAATGATGAAAGGGGTCTTTCTAAGGATTAGGGTTTAAACATCCAGGGTTTCATTTTGAGGGCTTTGACGAGATTGATAGTTTTTATTAATTTTTATTTGATTTGATAGCAGATGGAATCTGTATGCTTGATTGATTGATTGTTTAACTTAACTTTCTTTCTTTTCTCTACGTTTTGTTTTCCATTTCTGGTATATCTATCTGACTGAATAAGGTGTGAGGTGAAAAGTTCGAGGTTGCTTGTGCATATGCTATAATGAATATGGGGGTATTCATTCGTATTCTATGGTATGGTATGGTATGGTATGGCAAGGTTTCGTTTTGTTTTGTTTTTGTTGTAGAATAGTTGTACTAAGCCATTCTGCTTAGCATTATATACCATTTCCAACACTCCCCCTATACTAAGCATATCCAAGCTAGAATCTTGCACGTTCCGGATCAAGCTTGTAGCTTCGATCCCATTTAATATAATAGGTTGCTCATCTATTTGCGATTTATTAGAAGTGGATCTAAATGTGAATTCAACAGAAAGCTTTCAGTTATACGCAATAAGCTACAAGAACTGTACATTTTACCATTGTGCTAATCGGGCTCATAACCTGTTGTAGAATAGTTGTACTAAACCACTCTACTTAGCATTATATACCATTTCCAACAGTTTTATATGCTATATAGATTACAGAAGTATATCTATCGTATATATCTATTACAATACTCATATAAATCTAAATCTAAATCTAAATCTGAATCTAACTCTACACTTCGCTATATAGAATACCAACCAGTATACCAACCGATACATCCCCATCCCCCCTTCCTCTCCATTCCCAATTCTAGATCCGTCTGAGGAAACACAGTTACGCGCATTCAATTCTTCTATATACAATTCCCACGTTCCTATATTCTATAGATTCTTCCCTTTTCTATTCTATCCTATGATTCCATCCTATCTTTTCCAAGTTTCCAAGTTCCCATCTATCCATCTAACACCAAACTCAAAAATTATAATTCAAAATCCATGCTATTCTGCTCCCTCGAAACGAGATTCGAGATTCGAGATTCGAGAAACGAGATTATCCCAGCTACCATTGGTATTCACATCTCCCTATAAGTAACCATATCAATCAATTAATCAACCTACCTACCTTACCTACCTATATAGTTACAGTATTTTTCTTTTCAACCTACTTATCAACCTATGAGTACCAAACTTAACAATACGCATATATATACATCCATATAAACACAAACACAACCAACTTCCTTTCTTTCTTTCCTTCCTTCCAACTCCAATCCAAACTCCAACCCCAATCCTAACTTCTCCATATCCATATCCAACCCCAACCCTAATCCTAACTTCCCTATCAAACCGTAAAATGAATCTCTACCTCCCTCTACCTTCACCTTCCCTTCCCCTTCCCTCCCTCTCTCCCCCCCCTCTCCCTCTCCCCGCTTTCTCCCCCCCATAAAACCAAATCCAAAGTCCAAAACCAAAACCATCTATAGAACCCCCCCCTATTTACTATTTACTATTTATATGATACCCCTTCTCTCTCCCCTCCCTTTCCCAAAAAGTAAGGCGTAAGACGCGCGTGAGAATTACAATACAATACAATACAATAGATGATATAATATGATATGATATGATATGATATTCTCAAGAAAGAGATAAAGATTATACCTAGAAACCCAGAAATCTAAAAATCCCATTCCATTAAAATAGATCAGATCAGGATTTCCGTATAAAACCATCCCAATAAATATCTATACTATAGAAATCCGACTTCATTGACCTCTAACTTCTAAGAGATGCAGGAAATTTCTCGTACGAGGAATAGATAAATAAATAAATAAAGAAATATCTATGAATATCTAGGAATAGGTAGGTAGCTAGGTAGGTATTAGGTATCTAATTAATACAACAACAGTATTGAGTCCCATCATAGGCCATAGAAATTAGATACCTAATATTTCTATCTATCTTTCTATTGACTATCATCCCATCCCATGCAATCACATCCCATGCAAAGATGATAATCTGGCTAACTATCCAACTGTATTGTATTGTATATATATTCACATGATCTAGCCATCTACCTAATTGCCAAGATGCTTGCTTGCGATTTGCAGCGAATTTCCAATTTCCAATTTCCACTTTCCCCTGAAGAGCGTCATATCTAACTAACATGAGCATCTTCGGTCTTTACGGATGGCGGAGGCTGAGATAGTGTATCCTCTTCCATTTTGTCCACGTTTGATTGTTCTTTAGCCGGTTCTTCTTGAACATCCGCCATTTCTGAATCTTCCGCCTTCACATCTTGATCCTTCACATCTTCATCAACTCTACTAAGAACCGCCACACCCTCTACATGTCCCGTTTGAGGAAAGAAATCGAATCCCCTCAAACTTTCAATGGTATACCTGGTCCCCGCATCATTTCCATTAACCAACACTCCCACATCCCTCGCTTGAGTATGTACATTACAACTAACATACACGACTCTCCTCGGACCGAATTTCAACAACTGACTCAAGAAACTCTCATCGCATCCTTTTCTGGGAGGATCAATAACCACCACCGTTTCATCCTTAGGATATGTCACTTGTTTGAAAAGTTTCGGTGCATCGGCTGCCATGAAACTACAGCGTGATGCATCTAGTTTGTTTAATTCGGCATTTCGACGGGCAGATATGATCGAGGCATCTGAGATGTCGATTCCGGTGGAGGATTTAAAGAGGGATGAGAGGGTGATGGTGAAGAGTCCGGATCCGGAGTAAGCGTCAATTAAGTATTGAATTTTTGGTAAGTCTGGAGAATAAGATCCTGGTGGTGGTAAGGCATGTTCTCGAATGTATTGTGTGAAAATAGGAAGGATAGAATTGTTGTTTTGAAAGAACGATCCTGCAATGCTAGTGAATAGAAAGTTATCAATGTATTCAGTTGATTCGCCTTTATTATCTGTGATGCAAGTCTTCAGATCAGTGTACTCGGGGGTTGTGACTTTGATAGTGTTGAGTGGTGTCTCCATATCTTCTTGGTATTCCGGATCATTTTTGTATATTCTCTTCGTGCTCTCTCGTAAAAGGATTGTAGCTCCCCTTTGGTATTTGTGAAGTTCATCTGCAACTCTTTTTCTCTCAAGCTTCATCCCCATTCTGACTGCATCTGTTCCTATTGGGCAATCCTCGATATCCAATGTCTGCCTCTTCCCTTTTTGCATGAAACCAATTTCTGGAACCTTTTCAAAGGCAGCCTTGGTATCACTCCTCCTGTTTGATCTACTCCTGTATCCTGGAGGTCCGTCAAAATGTGGTGTAAGCTTTGTGCGATATTCATATTGTAATGGACTTCCGATGGTATCTTGAATGGCTGGTACGAGTTCGGCGGGAAGTTGTGAGAAGTTTTTGTATGCCTTCTCAACAATCGATTTCTTATGTTGCAATTGCGTCGAATAATCCAACATCTGAAATTGGCACCCTGAACATTTGCTGAAGTATTTGCAGTTTACTCGACTGTCATCTCGAAGAGGTGATGGCTCAACCACCGAAATGAAGTCTGCCAAAGAGTAATTTTCTCGAGGAAAATGTGTAATGACTTTTGCCTTTACAATATCTCCTGGTACACTGAATGGCACAACATATATTCTGTTCGTAGGTGGGTGAAGCGCAAGTCCATCTCCAGTCGATGATATCTCAACAACCTTGACTTCGATTTCCGAGAAGCGCTCCGGTAATGGCACTTCTGAAGGAGTATCTGCTACGATAGATGCTTCATCTTCAATAGATGTTGACTCCTGTTTTTCCGCACCAGTTTCGACATTCGCAGACTCAGTGGTTCCATTTTCGATTGGGGCTTGAGAAGCATTGGAAATCTTTTGCGCCGCAAACAATGCTCGTACATCTGCTATCAAAACTTCCTCAGATGATCCTTCCTTTACTGGCTTTTGCTTTTGAACCTTTTGCCTCTTAGGACCTCGACCGCTCTGGAATTGTTTTCTTTTGCGATCCTGTCCTTGATCTACTGATGGAGCTGATGGAGTCATTGCGAAGAAATTGAAGGGTAGAATTGGTGTGAGTTTATGTAGTAATGGTTTTGATATAAAAGTTCTTGAAAAACTTCTAGAGCATTTCAACATCAAGAGAGAACCAAATTAATAAATAATAGGTAGGAAGTGAATTGGTTCCTGAAAAAATTACACACGACAATGTATTATTGGAAGTCGAAATTTTGGTCCCTTCAAGCTTTGAACTTTTTTTCCTAGGCTTGGAAATTGGGGGTCTAGCGTCAGTGTTTTGGAAGCTTAGCGTTCATGTGAAATTTTATAATTCTCCACCAAGAATGATTGCATTATTAATACGGAGCTCTTAAACATCAACTATCAATGGAATTATATAAGGTTATATATATGGAGAATTATATCATCGACCAATTGTCGATCATGAATTATAAATTAATTATATGGACGCGGGAAGAAACAAAATCTCTCCAATTCCTCATGGTCCTCTGCTCCGTACTCCGTCCGTACCTTGAATTCTTCATCATCACTGAAGGAAGATGAGGGGTCAAGATGAGGGGTCAACATCTCACTGCCACCAAAATTCCCCTTCAACCTCCAACAGGAATACAAACGCTCGCCAAGGATCCCCTTTCCTACCCTCGCTATAACGGATATTCTAGCTCTGCCATCCCATCGTATTCTGGTATGCATAGACCAATTCGAGGTAGGTCTCTTCAGTCCAAATGACTCTTTCCATTACCAAACCTGGCACGTTTCATCCGGAATCTTTGCCATCCTTCTGCCAAATCTTTTTCACCACACCCGAAACCGAAAACCCGCCGAATAACCAATCGTTTGAATGTCTTCCGCATCTATAAACCTTCAAGTCAGTATATGGTTAAGTGGAAGTTTTCACCGAAGGAATTTGGACGGTCAGGAGGATAGTAGTACTCCGATTTCTCCTATGCTCAAAATACTTACTCGGTATATACATTTGCATGCTCATTAGCAGAATGTCTCCTCGTTATATTATCCTTCTTTCCTTCATTAAACTTTGTCCTCTTATCCACAAACCCCGCAGACGTTGGTCCGCTCTTGATCGCCTCTCCATCTGTTTTCCGTCTCCTCAACATCGATGGGGTTGGCGATCGCTCTCGTATCAATGCCGAAGTTGATTGTGTTTGTTGCATCTCCAATTCTTTTCCTTTCCCCTTATCCTCAGACTTGACCTCCTCGCTTGAATTCGAGTCCTGAGTGGTTATAGAGTTCAATCTCTCATAATCACTCTTCAGTGCCATTTCCGTCTCGGGTGATGAAGTCGATGGATTCATATCCACCAATTGCTAATGATGAAAGGGATATAAACTTGGGTGTGGATGGATGGTAGGTTGCTCACTCCGATTTCACGTTCTCTCTACCAAAGGATGGCTCGATTCTCGATTGACCTTCACTCAGGTCCCACCTCAAATTCAATAAGATATCCAAATCGATATCAGAACTATTTTTCAATCCTGAACAATCTTGGTTGTGTATGTGTGATTAAAGTTTACCACATTTCTTCAAGTGACAGATAAGATTTACCACATTCCTCGCATGCTTCGCGGACGAGATATTTGGATCTTTCCAAATGAGGGGTTGGATGAAGGTCTTGTGCCATGGTCTTTTATCTACTTATCTACTCGGCGAACGAGGCAACCCTCACAAATGGCAACCCAAAGTTCGCAACTTGGACCTATAAGGCTGACCCGATGTGCATATTCAATCAATCCCGTTGCATTTGATTGGGCCATTTATCCGGTATCCGGCTTGGACCGCTACTGTATCCCGTGCCTAATCAGTACCCAGATGAAGAAGAGGAGCATGACCGTGACGTATATTATTCCTTCGTCATTATTTCGGGACTTTTACGATGTTTAGTTTCCCTGGGAGGATCGGTATTGATGGAAATGACATCAATGGATGGATTATTTCTGTTGGATGGCCCCCATCTTTGGGATCTTTAATCCCTACAAACCCGTCTAGGCAGTAGGAACGTGGGATTTTCTGCCTAGGTTAAATTTCCCGCTGGCATTTCTCATTCGCAAATTTGTGCTGTCACGAAATAACTTGCGAGTGCAAATTCGATCTGCTCTGGATAATTTAAAATGGGGCTGGAATGAAGAGATGTCAGAGAATCAGAGCAAGTGTACGAGTGTACTTGGACCCGAATGAATACAATTGATAAGATCGATCATACTGAAGATCCAGAAGATATCAAGAGGACATTTAAAAGGAACAACATTGTATGGAATCTTGCGGGAGCTATAATGCCCACCCGAAAGATCGCAATGACAAGTCGGAAACAAGAGATGAGTATGGTACTGTCAGGGGGAGGAGAGGGGCTAGGTGAATAGAATAGAATAGAATAGATATTTCCCGAAGAGAACTCTTCAAATATAGAACGCGTAGATAAACTCCAAACCTCCTAATATTTTAGACGATAGCTTTTTTCTTTCCTTCCTTCCTACCTCCTTCCTATCTCCCTACCTCCTTCCTATCTCCCTACCTATCCATCTACCTATCTATCTATCCACCTATCCATCTACCTACCTATCCACCTACCTATCTATACCCATCTAACATCTAACAACCAATTAACCCTCCCTTACAAATACCGAAATACCGAGCACATAAATCAAAAAACCGACTAACAAACATATCCAACATATCCAACATATCCAATACATATCCAATATATCATTGAAGTTTATTATAACGTATCAAGTAGGTATAGTAGGCACCTATCTCAACCTACCTATATATAAAGAGAAATCCACTACATACATCCATCTATCCACCCATCCATCACTTAACCTACCTACCTGCCACCCGCCCGTCCCGCTACCCGCACCTACGCAAATCGTGGTTGCGTACGAAATAAAAGTAGAATAAAACAAAACAAAACAAAACACACCAAAAAATCTCACACCGTAGCAAAACCACCTAATCACGTTTTGAAACTATGCATTCATTCGATACTACTATAGATGTTCATATCCAATCTTCCCTTTCCTCTGTGTCATTCATTACCTACCAATCCATTCTTCATCACTGTATGAATAGGTACTCATCGATGCTCGAGTGCCACGCCACAACACACCAAATAATACACTCCTCCGCATCCGCTGTGCTAATATATCACCCACCGTACTTTTTCCCAAAATTGCCGATCCATCATGATCAAAATGAAATTTACCACACCGGGTGGGGTTACTCCATATGTCAAGATAATCAGACCACATCGCGATCAATCAAGAGCATTACGATCAGCAAAAGGATCATTTTCATCGTCTTCTTCCTCTTCCTCTGATTCTGGTGCTGGAGGGTGAGTCGCTCTCACGGGAGTAGGTGGTGCAGGACGATGAGCAATTCGGGTAGGACTAAGCGGACTCTTAGGGCCGATAGAAAGACCAGCCAATTGCTGTGTTGTTGCATCACTACTTCTGCGTTCGGCGTTGCTTCGTTCCGCCACTGAACTATATTAGTTTATGTCCGTATCCTCCTAGAAGAGAATCATACTTTTGTAGAGATGAGCTTGCTCGGCCAAGTCATCATCAGAATCACTATCAGCATCAATTGATCTATCGAGTTGTTCAAATGTCATCAATGCATTGACCAATTCATCGTTTGCATGAAGAAGTCCTCCAAGCCATTCTTCCGCTTCAACATGTTGGATCTGATGAAAGGGTTAGCGAGATACGAGAAGATAACCAAAACAGACTTACATATCGCAAAATCTTTCTTCGAAGAAGTTTACAACTATCAAAATGCTGCAAAGCTGTTTTGTTCTCGGAAATTCGTTCTTTCTCTCGATTGATATGCCTCAATGCGTTCAAAAGGTTGGTCGAGGCGACGGCCGACTCCGCAATAGCAGCCTTCATTGCTTCTTTCTCGGCTTCCAAGTTAAATGGCTTGTGCTTTTTCTTCTTGTCCTTTTCTTTATCCTTCTTAGACTTCTTGGTAGACGAAGATAATATTGATGATGCTCGGTCTCTGCCGGATGTTGTTAAAGAACTCTGTCTGGAGTGCGAAGGTCCAGCTTGAGAAAGACTAGGTGTAGAAGGAGGAGCCGTAGACTCCTCAAGTTCATCATCATGGAAAGGATCTTCCTCGGTTTCGCGAAGAACTTTCGATCTGTCTTGAGTGACAACCTTCTTGGTACGAGGCAGTTGCTTCAAATGCGGGTTAATAAACAATACGCAAGCGTTTACATGATACACACCTTGTAGAGGGCGCGAATTTGTTCCATTCCACTAACTTCTGAGTACTCAACAGACCAGTTCCTGAACAGCTCCTTGCATTTAGCTTTCACTGCAGGATCTGAGAGATCCGAGGTACCACAGATACGTAGACGCTCGAGCAACGCTTCATCGGCAAAAGTACGTTGGAATCTTGCTCCAGCATTTTGGATAAGACCATCGAGGATTTCCAAAGCTCTGATCTGACGATGTATATTACCATACTTGAGCTTCTTTCGAATAGCTCTAGCTGCTTCGGCAGGACCTGTTGATTGAATTTTAATCACCTCCACCAACTCTGGAATACCACCAAAATCATCATCTTCATACTGTTCGCTCGTGAGACGTTCGATAGCGACGGTAACTGCCGAGTATGGTTTCTTCTGTTTTCGGCGAACCCGTATTAGTTCTTCCGTCTTTGTTGATTTCTGCCTGCCAAAAAGAAGGTTCCCAACATGGCCTCTATGAAAATAATCGGATTGAGGTTCAGAAGGGATGTAAGATGCAGTGTAAGATCTTGCATGATGACGTTGAAGTTTCCCCTTGGTAGACCGACCACCATGCTCGGAATGATTGGACATCAGTTGTATAGCACTCGCTAATCACCCATAATCTCGTGATGTGAATATATCAAGAATGGGGAAAACCCGGGAAGTGAAGGTAGAGGATGGAGAAAGAATCAAGAGTAGAAGATTGTTATGGAGAACTGACCGAAGAAAACATTTTGCCCACCAATCTATCTCAGAATCCTTGACCGTTGGATATCAAAGGGTTGGCTTCGCTACAAGCTCTTCCGCAATGCTACTTGAGAAGAGACCAATAGTGGAATACAGGAAAGTCAATCCAATATATCTATTAGGGGACAGCAAAGAATAAGTGGATATGGGCAATGGTGATTTGATAAATCCAAATGTAGTATGAGTTGTCGAGGAGGTTATCAGATTGATTTTTGTCAACTGCTCTCCTGCCACGTCTTAAAATGGAAGGTGGGGGTTTGTTTGAGGGACAGGATTGAGGGACTCTTGGAATGTTTTCTTTTGGTGGTATTTGAACAACAGGACAGTGTCAGATATCAAAGAATGACTCGGTGATGAGCATGAGCATGAATGTGAATGCGTATAGTATAGAGTGAATGTGAATGTGAATGTAAATAATGTTTTGAAGTTTTGTTTTTGTTTTGAGTGAAGATCTGTTGGGTCGCAACTATTTCTCATGTGATCATCCCCATTTGGTGATCACAGTAGTAAAACGGACGCTTGGAGGCTTGGCCCACTTAATTGGGGCTAGTAGAGCGGAGCGGGACGACCAATAGTTCCCCCACTTTCTAGCGCTTGTAGCCTTAGGCTTCATTCGGTTTGGAGCTGGAGCCTTTCCAAGGTTCTTCACTTTCAATCTTCATCTTCAACCTTCAACCTTCAACCTTCAACTTCACTATTACAATAATCTCACTTCTACCGGTCCCCGACAACCTTTACCCCACCATCTTAACTCCACGTATTAATACTCAATTGTCTGGTGATTGGCAGTTAATGGCGTAAAGTGGAGGAGGAAGAGTTGTGAAGGAGGGGCATGAAGGAGGAGTGGTGCGAAAGGTGATGGGGTTGGGAGGTAATGCGGAGAACTCAAGTGCGATTAAGATGGCCCATTATCAAGATTGGAATCCGGAGAAGTTATCAAGAGCAGGGATGTATCAAGAAGAAGGAACATACATGTTTGTTTGAGCTTCGCCATGGTTCAATTATTTGATACTAATACCTCACGTTCAAGAAATACACCAGAAGCACCAATGAGACCAATTTCATCCTTCACTCCAATCAATCAGGGTTATACAAACAATGCCGAGCAAACATCACCTCTCGCGCGAACAATCGAACCATTGAGGACCTTGCGCAACACCAATATCTACGATCTCCCAGAAGATGTCCCAATTCTTCCCACTCCGGGTGGTATTAAGAGACCAAAGCCACGCTCGAAGAATGGCCGTGCAAAAACCATGTCTGGCCTCGAGTCATCTAATAATGTTGGGGCGGAGGATTGTGATTCGGGTCAATTCGAGGTATCCTCGCCGAAGAGACGGAAAGTTCCTATAAAAGGAGCGCAACCCGCATTCAAGATTCCCTCCAAAGTACAGTCCATATTTGCCAGCGAAGGTCTTCGAGGCTTGCCCAACGATTTTAACGATGGACCGCCCGTATCTCAATTGACTACACCGCCTGATACACATAAGAAGTCAAAGAAAAGAGTGTCTTCTGCCATGGTTAGCAAGCGGAAGAAATCTTCAGATTTATTTCAGAGCTCAGGAATTACCAAGCCATCATTGTCCACCTTTAAGTCGAAACCTCCAAGAGATCAATCGCAATCTATCAATCGATTACAAGGTTTCATAACAACTGAGGAGCAGTTGAAACTCAATTCGAATGGAATAGCAAACACAACTTTACAGAAATTGGCAACCTTCAGATATGTGCCTCGCGATGACAATTCGTCATCGAATCAGCCGATAATTGCAAGCAAAACCGCAAATACTCATGGAGCCTTTGATCAGTATGATGGTGAACAAACTCCCGAAGAACCAAACCAAGTTTCGTTGGACTATAGGCACTTGTCAAGTGATTCATTTTTTGAAGAGGCTTTGTGGATTCCAAAACAATTTGTCGAAAGTAATGAACTTGAGATTACTCATTCCCACTTGTCCCAAAACCATTATCTCCCCGGAAATTCGATGACTACTGTTATGCAGCAGATTTCAGACCATGTTGAGTATTCACCAAAGCAATCCGAGTACGCTCCTATATCAAGTGAAGCTAGGGTGTTAGAAAACCTTCCGGATGATAATGCTATCAATGTCATCGAAGTGCAAGAAGTCAACCAAGGACCGCCATCAGTCAATATAAATGCGGTTACCCAGCTCGGTGATATGGACCCCGAGTTAGCAGACCATAGGCTAGACATACCACGAGTTTATGTTCACCCCCCCAGCTCAACTTCCGGACAAGAACAGACAGAGACTTCTCATGATTCGATATTGCTTATGCCAACGGCTAGGCATGAAAGATATAATACCAACATTCAAGTTGAACGATCAGACATTGAAGATGGCGAACTAGCTTCAATGAATCCATCCCCAGATTACTTTGACAGCGATAATTTCGACGATGATATTGGCGATGAGGATTTGCTAGCATTGGTTACGGATACTGTTATTCCAAAAGCTCCAATGTTGCCAATCTCGATAGAATCATCTCCACCTTCCAAACAACCCAAGTATGTCATTGCATGCACAAAGGCGACGCAGTCGCATCGTCCTGTCACTCTTCCGCAAGAAGTCATTGGTTCTGGGTCTTCATCCATTGTAGTGGATGAGGAGGATGATTTCCCCATGGACGCAGGTTTGGAGGAAGAAATTTTGAGGCTTGCAGAAGCAAGTCAAGGTCGAGGTGTTGTAGAATCATTTGAGCCACCACGAAGTTTAAGACTTCCGTCTGATAGTGGCGATACTGACAGGGAAGTATATGATAATACCCTTCAATTCTCGCCACCCATGTCTCGAGAGTCTGATCCCAGTGCAGTAGCTCGGGTGCAATCTAATGGTCTATCTAGTCCCTCGAAGCCACCAGCAACGAATGAAGATGCAGATTGGGGGTAAGCTAAACAATCCATTGGAGATATGAGAAGATAATGGCTTGACTAATTTCAACTCTTCAGATACATAACTTCGACAGCCATAGGTCCAGCCAAAGCTCCAGTTATTCTGCCCCCGGAGATCCTAGCTCCGACATTGAAAGATAAAACTCCCGAGAAATTGCCTTCCCCTGTTAAGTCGGCTGAAATTAATTCAATTAAGCCTTGGCTTGATGATAGTCACGAATATCTGCCACTCGCACCATTCGCTCGGCCAAAATTCCCCTCTCTAGTTCATGATAGGTGCCCAGTCAATGGGTTATCAACCCAAATTATCCTTCGTGTTTGTTTTCGCATTGGTGAGATGTTAAAAGAAGGTGGTCGATGCAATGCACTAGGTCAAGATGCAATTGTTGAGTTATTTGCTCGTGTCAATTTCTCATCTCGGGAACCTGGTACCAGCAAACAGCACTTCCAATTCTCAGACCTATTCCACGACCGACCACCGTTTGCCAAGGGTATTCTTGCAAACTTCAAGACTACTGGCTTAGCAGAAAGTGAAAGTAAAGTCTTCATCGAATCAAGCGAAACGTTGATGGCAAGATGTTTGGGCAGAGTGAAAAAAGATGTTAAAAATGGAGCTTGGTTGTTGCATATCATCAATGTGAGAGTGACAGATTGGGAAGAGATAAGATGGACGAAGAGGATTGTATGCGGAGAGACTGAAGAAAAAGCAAAGACGAGTGCTAAATTGTGAGATGATATAGTATGGATATTTGAGGAATTTGCTATCATTGCTATCATATTGTTGTAAATTTTGCCGAGCTAGAAGAGCTCAACTAACATCTAGATACAACTAATCATGGCATTTTCGCTAGATAATTAAAATATAATATGCTAGTTTTCAAACGTCGTCTCATAATCCCATCTTCATTCATTACATATTTTCCTAAATTTCGAAATTCTTACAAAAGCTTGATCAAATGGGAATGCTTCTGCCTAATAAGCCACATCCATCACACGGATGTGCATAGCCCTGTAGGGCTGTGTATCAACCAATCACGACGAAGAAAAAGGTTGGTGACGGATTCCATCCCCTGCATAAGCACTGCCATAATGATGGAATGGAATCATGCTATTTGATGATCAGACGAGCTGCTGCTCTTCAAGGCCTTTGATGACGCGGCGGGGTTTTTCACTCTTACTCGTTCTCTTATAATGCTCTGATCCTCGAGTTTTCAGGCATCAGGAGGAAGAAGAAGTGATTGATAGTTTTTCGTCTTGATATACCTACGTATACGTACGCTTTACTTGGGGTTTATTATTCTTTTTTGAGCTGGATTTGTGTTCGTAATCCACTCTTTTGGGTACGCGGTTAGATTTGGAGGTTAGATTTGGAGGTACGAGTAGATACTAGATAGTAGATATTTGAGGGAGGTTGGAAAGATGAATCGGTCACGGTATGAGCCGGTAAGTTTATCTTGGATTCTTTGGTATTGGTTGGTTGTTTGGTGAATTTGATGTTCTGGTATTTTGCTTAGGGGGTCCATTTGATTGTTTGACTTGAGTTTGATGGCTCTGTTACTTTGCTTTCCTTCAACTTACTTTATGAGTGGACTGGACGTCGTCCATGTAAATGTGGATTCATTGACAGTTTCTCCTCGGTCCTGCATACTCACTTGTACCCCTCCATTCTTCTCAAGAAAGATGACATCTACCGTCTCTCCCTATTTACTTTCCACATATTCCACTCCACCCAACCCCCTAAATTCAACTAACCTCCCCCTCCACCCAGCTCCCCACCTCCTCCCCCTCAAACCCTCCCATCCTCCTCGACCCAATCCTCTCCAATCATCCCTCCTATAACTACAACTCCGGCACTCCCACCTCAGCACCTCCATCCCATCGCCCCTCCATAACAAGCACCTCATCACGCACCCCTCCCCCTTCATTCCATTCCAGCCAGCTTGCCCATTCAAACAACCCTGCCTCCAATTTCCCAATCGCCTCCATTGGTATCAATCCAGCCAACTATTCCAACGATGGAACAGGAACAACTCCCTTCCCACCCTTCACAAACACCCCATATCCCGACTCCGCACCCCCGTCTTTTCACTCCCGCTCTAGTACCCCTCGTCCAACTCCTAGTACGCGCACATTGGCGAGTAATGGAAATATCAGTCACGTGAGCGCGGGGAGCGGTGTGGATTTATGGGGTGTAGCTACGACCAGCTCTGGAGACACCGAGATTGATGGGGATGGGGTGGAGGATAGAGAGGGAAATATTGGGGTGACGGCTGTCAAGGGATTAGAGAGGAGAATGGAGAGATTAGAGGAGAGTATTGGGAGATTACTGGTGAGTTCCTCCTCTTGTTTCCTCATCTCTTTCTGATATATCGCATCGTTCTTTTTGTTTGTATAGGTTTGCCGGTTTGGGAGGTGGGGAAATGGGAAAGGAAGGAGATAGAAGATAGAAGATAGGCTGATCATGTGATGGGATGAAGTTGGAGAATGAAGAATTGCGCAGATTGAGAGCGGCGATGGGGAGTAATACTGAGGGTCAGGGGAAGAGACAAAATTGCTGTGTTTGGTTTACGGATGCCTCGAGGGATATGGAGGAGGCGTTGGTTAGGAATGGTAGTTTTCCTGATTTCCTTTTTCCTTCCCCATTCTTCCCCCCTTTATTTCCTCTCCTCCCTTCTCTTCTCTACAAATCCTCTCTCCCCCTCCCCTTTCAGTAGTTAACAATAAACTAAACTCACTAGGCCACAACAATTGCTGCGTCCGCTTCTCCTCCTCTACCTCAACCTCGGATCGTAAACGCAGAAAGAGGGAATGGCTTGCAGCGATTGTGTTTATGACACTGATTCTTACGTTTTTTGTGTGGGCTGTTGATGGATATGTGAGGGAGGCAAGGGAGGCGAGGGAGACGATGGGAGGAAGGGGAGGAAGGGGTTGAGAGGGGAGGTTGAGAGGGGAGGTTGAGAGGGGAGGTTGAGAGGGGAGGTTGAGAGGGGAGGTTGAGAGGGGAGGCTGAGAGGGGAGGTTGAGAGGGGAGGTTGAGAGGGGAGGCTGAGAGGGGAGGTTGAGAGGGGAGGTTGAGAGGAGAGTTGTCAGGTCACTATTGGATAATAAGAGCAACGGGAGAAAGAGTGATTCCGTCAGGAGCATTGGGTATAAGAGGGGTAATACAGGGCAAAGTCATGACCGAGATGAATGGATGATATACACGACTAGAGTCTCTACCTTTTCCGCTTCGGAATATTTTAAGCCGGTCTCGATGGGTTGGAGAGATATTGGGGTTTTAATTCTATATATGGATATGCCCTCTATGGTGCTACTAATATTTCTTTCCTCAGTCTCGAGTACGGTACTTCAATACCAGAAGGACATATTTTTGCAATTCCACCATATTTCTTCCCTGATTTCCAAATGCAAATCGATTTATAAAAGATGCAATCTAGAACCCTCTAGATATCTATCTAACCCTTCCTACTCATATCTATCTAACCCTTCCTACTCATATCTATCTACCTCTACTAAAATTCAATTATCTAATCTTTAAAACGAAATTAGCACGGTCACCGAAAAGAAATAAGAAAAAAACAACTACTCACTAGCAACAAGACCCGGCCACTGCTCCTTCAAAAACTGTACAACAGCATCGGGACCCTTTTCAACCTGTAGCCCATGGGGAATCGCCATGGTTTTGATACCGGGTTTGGTCGATTTCGCGATGGACTGGATTTCGTTGGCTTCTTCGGTCGTCCACATTGAGGCTACGAACTATTAGGAGGGGGAGGGGTTAGTTGTTGGGCTTGGTGTGGGAGGGAGAGGAAGGTATGGGAGGAAGGTATGGGAGGAAGGTATGGGAGGAAGGTATGGGAGGAAGGTATGGGAGGAAGGTATGGGAGGAAGGTATGGGAGGAAGGTATGGGAGGAAGGTATGGGAGGAAGGTATGGGAGGAAGGTATGGGAGGAAGGATGGACGTAATGTAGTGATTGGTGGGGAAGAAGGGGGAAAGTAAGGAATTGTGAAGATACATACCAAAACATCTGGTTGTTGCTCTTCGACCATTGCCTTTACATCTTCCATTCCTATGAGGGGGTTAGAATCAATGTTCATTCTTGAAAACTTTCTCGGAAATCTAATGCACGTGGCCCTCTCCCAAACGGGTATCTTAGATTTTCTAAGAACCAATGGACTTTGAAACCAGTCGGCCTGTTAATATTTGGCAATCCCCAAGTAGGACTATACATCAAAACACATTTCACTCTCTTTCTCCTTCTCTTCCTCAACTCCCCAGCAAAGAATAAGGCAAGAAAGGCTTATGTAAACCCAACTCACGTTCAGCATTCTTCACATATTCAATCGTATAATCCTCCTTAACATCTTCCACCACTCTTCCAATCAAAATCTTGGCTCGCGCTGGAACCTTGTTCACGGTAACGAGCTTGTAGGGGCCTTTGGGTGCCATTTTGAAATAGATATTCAGAGAGAGAATGAGAGATGCTTGGGTATGTGTATATGGTAGTTGATGTCAATGAGATGAGATGAATAAAGTAAAGACTTGGAGATAACTTGTAAAGATAACTTACTTTCGAATACATACCAAATATCCCGTCCTCGGGGAGGGGATGATGAGAGTGGACGGTGGGGAGTGTGGGGATATGGAAGTGGTATGATGAGGATGAGGGGCGCGGGGACAGATGACCGGGGTACTTTCGGGAGGGGTAATTTCTGTGTGATGTGAGTGTGAATGTGGGGACAGGGATTTATTTTTGGATGATGTCGGCCATAGAGAAAGATACGAGTGTAACAATATATAAAAATCTCGCTGGCGTTCTTCAAGAGTCATTTGAAGACGTAAGAGAGGAGGGCGCAACACCTCAAATTGGTCATTGGGGAAGATCCGGGAATTAAACGATCAATGAAGGGGTACTCGAGTATGTATGTTGGGGAAAAGTCAACCAAAAGCTACTAACACAAACCAATTTCTTCAATCTTGCATCGCATCGCATCGCCGTACTTGTACCTACCTTTGCATTGCATATTTGGGTTACAAGTACCTCTTCAATATTTCAAAAATACATCCAATACTACATCATCCTTCCTTACGATTAGAACCTGGTTCGACATTGCGCAATCTACAGCCGCCGAAGCGTAGATATTGATGCATAGTAATGATATACGAGGATGCATGTAATATTCTAAGCTCAAATACATTTCCAGTGGTCAAATCATTCTCATCAATTGAATCTATCAAGTCAAATCTCAGATTCACCACATAATGCACAAGTCCGTGAATGTATATATGTAGTCATCCACCGGCTGCACAACCGATGTAGCACAATTCCACTTCACCGATTCTAATCATTCTAGCCGTTCTACCTTTCAATCACTCATCCTTATCTGGCAAACCGGCGAATATGTATTTATATCATCATCTGGTTCTACAATGGATGTGGTACACCGATTCTAATCATTCTAAAGCTTCTTTACAATCTCCATTTTTACGAAACTTTTATCTCGCAAGTCCCCGAATCTCCGAAAAGCCACGCATCACATCACTTCCTAGTACCTAGTCAACTGGAACTTCTCATGTCACTTCTCATGTACCCTCGTATCTCATCTTCCCTCTCATGGGTCTCATCGTATCATCCATCATATCAATCAATATGCGAAGATGACAGGAGAAACACAGTGAATTAATCTGCATAGGGCAAGACATCCTTCATTCCATAGGATTGTAACCATATTTACTCCGATCCGTGGCCTCCTGTGAGTTCCTATCGGTTTCACACCTATCGGGCATCTTCCAATATCAAATTCCCGCATCCCCGCCAATTTCATCAGCATCCATAATGTTGCAGTAACATCCTCGCCGACAATTAAGAATTCTTGGGGGGCTTTTGACGCTTACTCGGGGACCTAAAACCCGGCTACCCATCTCCCGAGATCTCGGGAATCTCACCAACGATCTTTCGAGAAAAGCTTTTCCCTTTCTTTCGTTTCTTACTTTCCTTTATACGCGTTTTAATCTCCTCAATTTACATAATGAACTTCCTTTGAGGCTTAGGTAGTTATAACAGAACAATGGGTTTTGTTTGATTCATGGAAAGGAAAGCGAAAGGAAAGGATTCTATGCCTTCGCGAAAGATCCACCACCACACGGGCTTCTTCCCTTCTTTGTTAGGGGAAAAATATAATCGCCGACCTCAAATTTTTAGATGGGGCTGGCTTTCTTTGCTATTCAATGGATACATGCAAAGTACCGGTGAAGAAATAATATGATTATTGATCAAACAAAGGAAAGGTAGGAAGATACTAAGTAACTTGTAAGTACTAATATGTAATTTTTAGTGGTCATATACGACCGTATATATGTCATATTCATGCACAAGGTGTATGCATTCACATTATTCGTTGTCCTTTCTATATTCGTGAATAGTTTGCGAAGACTTGGTGGAAAGGAAGTGGTGAAATTGAAGCGAATAAAGAATAGATGAAAACTATTTACTTATTCACTAAGATATCGTCATATCGCATGTTAAAGAGGAGTAAACCATTCACTGCCATATTCTTATGACAAATCTCTCAAATATGGTTGAGGTATCAAAGTTGCTACTTCCCATATATCAAAATACTACTAGTACCAAGACTCAAGACGCTATGAACTTTGAAGATATAATTCAATTTCTTAGTTAAACTTAAAATTTAGTTCATGAAGATCATCTCTCAATTGCATGTACATATAATATCCCCTTCCACCAATTCCCTTTCTACAAATTCAGAAGATGGCAATCAATACTATTGAGAACAAAACATTCGCCATGGTTTCAATTTCACCAAAGGGAGCAAGATCAGTATTAAGTGGTGCACTATTTGGTGCTGCACTTACTGCGGCTGGGGTTTATTCTCCTACAGTCATCATATCGCAGTTAAAATTGGAATCTTTTCATATGCTGAAAGTGTTTCTATCAGCAAGTGCTACGAGCTCGTAAGTTAACCCAAGTCGGGCTTCTTCTTCCCCCTCTTGTCCTTTTCCTAGAACAAATTTACTAACATCGACCAGTTTAATATTCCTCCTTGCTCATCGTGTATCACCAACCCTCGCACCTCCCCGCCAACCATCTTCTCTATCCCTCTTCCCCTATGATGGAAATCTCATCGGAGGACTCCTCATCGGTATTGGCATGGCTCTCACAGGAGCTTGCCCAGGCACCGTTCTCCCACAAGTCGTAAACGGATATCGATCCGGACCATTCGTACTTCTCGGATGTATCATCGGTGGAATCATATATTCCAAATCCCGACCCTTTATCCGTCGCTCTCAAAACGCAGGTGTACCCATCGTCAAAGATCCCAAACCAACGCTCTATCAAAAGCTCAACCCCGAGGCCGACGAATTTAAAGCCGTATACATGTATCAAAATTTCTGCTGGTGTATCGTCCTCCTCGCTTCTTGGCTGGACAAAAGTCAAGTGCAAAGTTTAGTCAGTCCGACTTTGGGTGGTGCTTGTATTGGAGCGGCTCAGGGGGCCAGTCTCTTGTTGACGGGAAATACGTTGGGCACCAGTCTTGCTTATGAACAAGTGGGGGATCTATTTTGGTGGGCGATGGAGAGAGTGGGTGGTGGCCAGGTTACTTCTTTGAAGTCAACGCTCGTCTCAAAGGCAAAGGGGTATGGAAATAGCATTGATCATGTTAAAGAAAACGGCACTAAGCTCGAAAACAAAAACGAAAACAAAGCATCAAAACCCCAGCACCCTCCTCGTCCCTCGATCAGCTCAACCCTCTTCGTTCTCGGTATCCTCCTCGGTTCTTACGCGCTCTCCCGAACCCTCACTCTTCCATCTCCCCTCCCCAAGAAATATCTCGGCGCATCCAGCATCATCCCTGAAATCTCCATCGCTCGCGCTCTTCTGGGAGGTACATCCATGGCACTGGGTGCACGGATCGCAGGGGGCTGTACGAGCGGACATGGAATTAGCGGTATGAGTTTATTGAGCGTTAGTAGCATTATCAGCGTGGCGGCTATGTTTGGGGGTGGGATTGCGTGGGCGGTTTTGGTGGGATGATGGGAGAGGTTGGGAGGAGAAATGATTTATGATGTGGATGATTGGGAGGACTTTTGTGGGTGGATTGCGGTTTATGTTTATGTTTATGGTTCAGGAGTGAATATTTCAGAGGCATGGTCTGGAAAGCTTTGCTTTGCTTTGGTTTGCCTTGCTTTGGGGAGCGCAAGCGAGGTTATAGCGTACTACGGATTTAAAGGATAGATGGGGCTTGGGGCATGGGGAAATAACGATTTGGGGATTTTATAAAGGGCAAACATTTTCAGATTCGGACTGGACTGAATTTTATGCATGTTTTAGCATGTTAGTACGTATTGAATGCGTATTAGCGATCCATTTAATGATGCTTGAGGGTTGGGAATTAGATTAGGGTTCGGATTCGGATTCCTCGGAGCGAGCTTTGCTTTTGTGGTTGTTATGCATGAGTGGAATATATGAATGGTACGATACTACGATTGCATTATAATGGAATGAAATGGTTTACGTACATCGTGATATTTAGAAATTAATTTCGAAGTTCAAATTGAAGTTGAAGATGAAGTTGGATTTTACCCAAGTTGGTATGCATGTTGAGCCAAAGCTGTGAGTTGTGATTTTCTTTGGCATCGAGATGATTTGCCATGGGGTATGTAGGTAAATTATAGATTATGGAAAATGGAATCTGGATTGGATGGTGCACCAATTCACGATTCCATTGGTATGAAGATTAAGAAGTATTGTTGATATTATTATTGTGTATCGAGCTAGTGTATGTAGAACTATTTTATATCAACAAGAAGGAAAAGGACTAGAGTCCAGAAGATAAGGGGCGGCCAAACGAGTAGTTTTTCCATCATTCGCCGGCCTGTCTTGAATGCGCTGCACTATAGTACAAATACAGTCAGTCGCTGGCACTTGAAAATACGGTTAGATATGAGGGTACGCAATATTATTAATAAGCTGACCCCAGTAACTGGCGACCACTTGATGGCTTGCTAAGTAGTAAATCATTGAATGGTTCTTTAGTATGGGCTAGTTTACATAGAATATTTAAAGGTCGATCGTGGCACTGTTGAAGGGACGAGGTTCTGGGAAAAGTTTCCTTGATATTGGACATTCTAAGCACCTAATCCCAATCTTGAAAAGGAGACCAAAATACAGACTCCAACCCAAGCCCAACCCAAAGACCCGAAAAGCAGATCAAACCATAAACTCCAACTCAAACAGTCGACTCAATAATCCCAGACCCGCATCCCCTTTTCTACTCCCATTTCCCCATATCTAAACGCCAGCAAGCAGAAGAAGAAATCGAACTACAAAAGAAAAAGAAGATGAAATTAGAAATCTTGAGAAGGAAACCCAGGCTAAAGCAATTTTCAACCCCCCGCAAAACTCCAGAAATGACACGAAAGAAAAACACTGCAACTCAACAAGCTATCTGCCGTCTTCATCCATTACTCTTCCTCAAAGATAAAACATACAATCCTCAATCTCCTTAAACCAGGGATTACCCAAAGGACTTTTCGTTTGGTTACTCCCGGGTGGTCCAACCCAAAGAGCATATTTTTGCCGATACCGATTCAAGTGGTCATTGTCCATGGACACCATAGGCAACGATATTTCTGACAGGTTCCACCCCTGGCTCAATATCGGATTCATGTAGCAGCGAAGCCTTTTGCATAGAATGTCGGCATATCGAGCTGGTGTGCAGACGGACAGACCTTTGGTTGCGCGAGAGCCGGTGAAGCACAGTTTGTTCGTCTGTGTTTGATTTTGTTAGAGCATATGGAATATGACAGGGTATGCATGGGGGACGAAGAAGTTTTGGGGGGACGGGAGGGTACCACTTACGATTTCCTGTAGCTGACTGGGAGTATATCCACTCTCATTGATAATCACAACATAATGCGCTGTTTTCGCGGTCCCCAACGGAGAATCATGACTTTGCAAGTAGAATTCCGTATGCCGCGGATGAATCACCTCTTTGTCGATTACTGAGCCTGCTGGCAAATTTTGTTTCTCTCTCGGATCAGAGGGGAAGAACCTGGCATGATGACGTTTTCCAACCACGAGGACTGTGATCTTGGGATTCCAGTTTGAGGGCGCTCCCTTAAGGCCGGTAAATGCGCCTCGGATCAAGGGAATTTCCTCTTCGTAGACCATTCCGTATTGGGATTCGCTCACGCCGTCGCGGTAGAAGAGAATGTGGTCTGGAAAAGCATTTGTCCCGGACCACTCTTTGTAGGCTTGAAGGCGTTCCACAACCATGTCCTGGAGGCCGGCAATGAACTATCATGTATAGTAATTAGTATGAAACTCATCTAGACCGAAAGGCTGTCCTGGTTACCTCTGTATTACTATCCTGCAAGCGTGCAGAAGGAAGATAATAGATGAAATTATTATCAGAAGTAGCGACAACTCCAGCCATTGACGGGCAATTCTCATCCTCGCATTTCCCAGGATGAGTGACATCGGCGCCCATGACCATGGTACGATCTAGCATGCCCATTTGATTGTCGCCATGGATCCGATGCGAAACATTCCCTAACTTGAAGTTGATCTTAAGCCTATTTAGGGTTAGTTTTACTTGGAGTAGAATTCTACCTGGAGGAAATGAATGTATGCTTACGCAAGATTGTTCAGAGGCATACGAACTCCATCATCCTCCTTAACAATCTTATTTATACCATCGTAACTGACACACTGTGTACGCACTCCAGTAAAGCAATCACTCCACCACTTGATATCAGCATAAAGATCAGGTCTTCCTCCTTTTTTGTTTGGGAGGAGAACAACGATTACATCTGGGTTAGCTGGGTTGCGTTTTCCGTCGACCTTATATCCTTTTCCTTTTATCTCAAGATCATTCAGAGCTTTGCTTAGTTTCCGCGCCACGTGTACTCTCCGTTCTTCGGGTGTGCCGGGAATCTGTAAATCAACTATAGAGAGCGAAGCTTCCATGTGCGTCATGGTCTCAAGACCATGTTCTTTCAAGCCATCTCTCAGATAGTTCTTAAATTTGGTATTTTTTGGCTCTAGTTTCAACAGTTCCTTGTTGCTAACATCTGGTAAAATGTTCAGTACGAACAATACCGGGTATTTCATGGCGGTATTGTAAAATCCTCCGTTTGTACGAACTTCATCAAGAGTCCAAGAAGCGTGATTATTTGGACCTTGGATGTGCCCGAGGTGAACGAGATTCTGCTCACTACTGAACTCAAGTTTAGGTTGCTTCAAAACTCGCAAATTTCTCACACTAGTGGGACGCGAATCAACTCTGAGGCCAAAATTCTACGGCATGTTAGTAAGCTACTGACTTGAGAGAATGATATAGGGATGAAGGATTACTTCATAGTACTGCTGCTTATCAGAAATTATCTGAAGAGGCCTCAATGCTCCAGTTGTCACAATTTGTTGGTTAATATCAGGGGTCCTCTGAGCTGCTTTCACCATGGCCTGTGTCAAATCAGGATCTTTACTAGTAACAACCTGCCAGTCCACAATTTTGAGAAACTCGGCAGGATACCAGATCTCTTTTCCCGGTTGCACACTTCCAACATTCACACAGAATCCATTGTTCTTGACCGTTGTTTTGAACTCTATAAGAGTCATGCTCGTCAGATTTTGTTCAAGTGGATGGCAAATTAACTTACTTCCTTGAATATGGTTCATTACTGAGATTTCTTGCTTTTGGGGCTCGTTATTCTCGACTTTTGGTTTGAAAGTCTTCTCATTGACATTCTCTTTGATGATATCACAGACGGTCCATATATTTTGGGGATTGGGACCAAGTGTGAACGTGACTTTCAAGCCTTTCAAGCCAGTCTTCTTCCAATCCTTGAGGAAATCATGCCTGGTATGCCTCTCAGGTCCCATGTAGTTGCAAATCCATTGCTCTAGGTCCATCACTGGAAAGAATGCTGTCGCAGTTGCATTGATGTTAAGAAGGAGTTGCTTGTCGCATGGTCGCATCGAACTGAAAAAGCCGGTCCTGATCACATAGAGTAGTTGTCCCGTTGGATATTTTACATCTCTTGGGAGCCTTCTATAGACATTTACAGGCATAGAATAATGACTTAATAAATATTGTTCAGGGATGGGATAAAATTTGTTTCCAACCCTCCCAAAGTTGGTCGATTGATAGATTGACCTCCAGGACACAATGTTCAGTGCCTTCAAATCTTCATCAGGAAGATAATTGGGATCTGCATTAACATCTCGATTTACGAATTTTGTTAATTCCCGAATCTTTACAGGCCCGTCATAAACGATTGACATTTTCATCTCGTCCCAAGGGGTATCGGAGGAGACACCAGGTTGTGGCGGGCGGCTGTAGGACTTATCTATGATTGTCCCTGTTGCGTTTACATCATCAATGCAATCATTATAAAGTTTCCCGACTGAAACGAAGTGAAGAAAGAAATCAGCGGCATAGTGAGCTGCATTTGGTGGATGAGCATCCAGCATCTCTTCGATGAGTTTTCGCTTTAGGTCCGACTTGGTGACCTTTCGTCCTTTCCATTCACCGAATGCTACGTGGTATCTTCGGATGTCAATATCTGGATTCGGCACGGTTACTTTGTGGAAATTGGCTTTGATAGACTGATTTCCATCCTGCGCTGGTTGGCTCGGAAATTCTGCGATTTCAAGCCCCGATCTAACCCATCTCTCGCGATTTTTTCGTTGGTTCTCTTTTCGTTGGTCCAATATCTGCCTTCGCTGTTCCCCAGTATCAAGAGTTACATTCGACAGGGCTTGAGTCACAGCGATCGTATTCCCTCCCGATTGCACGCCTCCGGTATGTGCAGTAGTGGTAGATTTGGACGTCGAAGGGCCAGGCATTGGTTGACTAGATCTTGAAGATTGATTGGTTCTAGAAGGCTGGGTGGTTCCCCAAGACTTACCAGATCTCCAGGCTTGAGTGTTTCTCGAAGATTGACCAGATCCTGAAGGTTGACCAGATCCTGAAGGTTGACCAGATCCTGAAGGTTGACCAGATCCCGAAGATTGAGTAGCTCTCGAAGGCCGACCAGACCCCGAAGATTGAGAATTTCTTGGAGGTTGACCAGATCCTGAAGGTTGATTAGAAGACGCCATTTTGAAAATCGTCTGTGACCAATCACAGGAAAACAGAATGTAGGAATGAAAGATCCCGAATGTAAAAATGAAAGAACCAAATTAGAAAAGTGCCTGAACAGCAATGATGACACTCCCACACAGGAAATTTTCTTTTTCTTATAACCAATCCTCTGGAGAGACTGTCTACACCGCAAACTATCTTCATGCATAAATCACATCATATGGCCGTCGTATGTTTGATACTCTCTTGTCAACTGGCCTCGTGACTGGTACTCAAACTGTCCAAAACCACTAGGTTCTAAGAACGTATTGCACGATACTTCATGAAATTCATGCATGCTTCTTGATATTAATTCCAGCAAAAAGACATCTATCATCACATGTGAATAAACAAGCATTACTTAAATGGTGTTGAAATATCCATCCGCAAGGTTGAAACATCGATTGCGAGCGTCTGGTAAGGCATGTGTCGCTACCAAACCATCTCAAACACATGATTTAGCAAACCCAGCTCATCTGGAAGTTTACGCAGTTCACACCCAGTAGAAAACAATGAACGAGAGGTTCTTCGGGATTAATGAATTTGCTTGATGAGCTGCCATGATAATAAAACACATGATTCATGAATGATATGGTAACAATGCTTTATGATTATGAGAAGCACCACGTGTCCAACTGGTGTTGAAATGTCGATTGTAAGAAGATTGCAGAGAGAAAATTAAGTGAAAGAATACAAACATAATTTTGTGGTGAGAAATTGAGGCCTTACGCGAGGAAATGCGGGGTGGTTTCTAAATGAATGCTCCTTGCCCCTTAAATATGTAAGCCCGCATATTTTCATAAGCGATGTTAAAAGTTGCTCATGTATTTTCGAAAAACACAACCTTCATTACAGAAACTCACCCTCATCCTGTACTTATTCCTACATACTGTATCATCAACCCGACCGCGAGAAGAACAAATTGATTTCCAAACCGACCATGGTTGAAGGTATACCTTCATAACATTCAGTATTGTGTATCTTGAAGCTTTACTTACGATTGCCGCGTCGCACTTTATTTTATGCAAGAACAGAATATATGGCGGTGATAGAAAATCAACTTCATTGCCCGAGAAAGGGAGTTTCTTCTACAATCAGCATGATTTAAAATATCAATTGACAATTTTTCTTTGTTGATTATTAGACGAGGGTTCTTCCAATCTTCTAATATTCTCCAGGTTCATCATTTTCTCATTCGTAGAATGGGGAAATTATAAACAAAAACAAAGGAGAGGAGAGGAGAGGAGAGGAGAGGAGAGGAATTTCATTCGTGCCGGAAGGGTAGTCATGGTTCGGGATGAAGGGATAATGGAGACATTCATAACCAGGACGAAAGCCACCACTTGAATGTAGGCAAAATCATAGACTGATATGGCCACGAAGTGGTTAATCAACGTGCCGATTGGCTACGCGATGAGCTTTTGATAATTTGGGGTGAGCAAAATTTCTTAGCTAGAATGAAGCGAATACATGAGGCTTGATAATATAAAGTCAACAGCCTAGCCCCATCCTTCAAAACCCCTAAAGCACCTACAGGATACTGATTGATCCGCGCTTATTTTCTTCTCCCAAAAACCTAACCGTATCCTTCTCCTCCATTCCGAATAATGAATGCTGCTCAGATCTACTATGACCATCAACCGGGTCACCACAAAGAGCGTATTTCAAGGAGAAAGAAGCGCAAATAGTTTGAAGTTGAAGGCTTAGCCGATCAATAAGTAGGCCATTTACAGGTAGTATACAACGGCAATTTTCGCATATAATAAGGGGGGTACCCTGATAACTTTATGCATAGCAACTTCAGTTCCATGCAATTCAGCAAGAAGAGATTGAGATGGAGAGATGGTGAGAAATATGAAGCCAGGTAAGCAAGCAAGCATTTCCGCTGCGATTTTTCACTGCAGTATTATTCAAAAAAGCAGGAAAAAGAAGCCATAAACATCCCACATACAACTTCATCGTGAAAACCATGTTTGTTCCCTCAGGTCAGGCTTCTTTATTTCATCTAATCCAATCTATTTGATTACGAATTTGCGATTATATAATGCCAGTAAGAAATCGAAGCATAGTATAAAAAGAATGAAGTAAATATATTAGATGAAAAAGAAATAGAGGAAATATAATGATGATACCCATTCGAACCTCGAACTTCAAACTTCGAATTTCCTTAGATATTCTCCTTTCGTTTTAATTTTTATTGATATATAGATATAAATTAGTTCTATATACACTAGCTTAGTCATCAGGCTAGGTTCTATGGAATTGGAGATTCCATAGAACTTAGCTCCTTACACAATAATACTATGTTTAATAATTTTTCAATAAATATAATCCGATGATATTATATACCTAGTGAAAACTCTGAGAGGGAGGAAAATATCATATTTTATGTCTCTATCTATATCTATATTTATATAACCAGGTATCTGGGTAACTAGTCATTAGTAACATATCATAATTACTATATATTTATATGATAATAAAGCCCGAACTCAAATCAAAATCTTTTTCTTCCTCCCTTCCTTCTTTCCAATCAATCCATACAGCACCTCTCTCCAGCTATCTATAACTGTAATCTTACCAAACCCAATCGTCTCACCTCTAAGTGACTCAAACTTATCAAGTAAACAAAACAAAACCAAATAGAAATAGAGCCAATCCTTAATACTTCTGAAACCTCGATTGACAAAATCAATAATCAATCAAAAGATCTCAAAAATAAATCTGGGCTCTCACTCCTCAGTATCTCCTCTTCTTCAAGTCAATATATTCAGTACATGCGATGATGTAATAGTCCCGCCTCGGTCGTTATTTTCAACTTGGGGGAAGTGTAACGCTGACAAGTGTCACAGCCAGCCATCCAGCCACACGATATATAGAAAGAAGAGCAATTAGAGCTCTTCCAAGTTCCAATTTCAAATACTCAAAAACAATTTTAATCACTTTTATGAATGTATTACTCTTGAATAGACTGCGCAACGGGGCCCCGCGGGGCGGGTATTGAAGCTAGCGGATTATTTGCAAATAACCCGTATGTGAGACAAATATTGTCAAATCCCAATGGATACTCTGTATCCTGTATAGATTATTTGCAAATAATTTGCAAATAATCCATTTATTCGTAAAGTATAGATTATTTACAAATAATTTGTAAATTATAAATTTTTAATAGATTTTTAATGGATTTTATAGATCTTACTTATTTTTTAAAGTTATTTACAATTTTTATATTAATTTTTATATTAATCTAATATTTTTATATTATATTTATAAATATTTATAAAACCTGCAAAGTACAAATAAATAAATTATTTGCAAATAACCTACAAATATACAAATAACCCATCTACCCGTTCCGTACAGATTATTTGCAAATAATTTGCAAATAACCTATACAAAGCAAATAATTTTGAAATTCTAATAAAGCCCCACAAAACGGGTAAAAGATTTTGTAAATAATCCGTAGGGCAAATAACCCGCGGGTACCTGTACGGGGCGGGTATTTTATACACAGTCTACTCTTGAATAGCTTTTATGCCAACTAGATTTTGATCTTTAAATGTCTCCGATCCGATTGTTGAACTGTTTGGATCGTTGTACACGCTGTATGTTATTTTTGAAAGATTAGATCCTATCCTATTCTTAATAACACCAATTATCATGTGTCTGTTTTTGGCTAATGATATCTACCTATGTGATAACCCTCTCCGCTCCCCTCCACTATACATATAATAGTTCCCCACCTCTTCCAATTTCCATTCCTCCTAATGCTCAGCATCGCGATCAAAATCCGCTCCCTTTCTACCCACCGTATGTCCAACCCATATCTAAGATCCATGCACTCCATTTCCCCACCCCTCTACATTCTTCCACATCACCTTGAGAAGATTGCCCCCCTTCACAAACCCAAATTTACCTCCAACTAATTCCGAGTTCAAGTTCTCATTGCTCAACACTACCTACCTACCTACCAAAAGATAATAATCATTCTATCCCCTCCCCCCTCCTTCCCCTTCAATGATCCCTTAATAACCATTAGAATCTGTTAAATATACAAGCCAATTCTAAATCTAAATATTATCTCTAATTATAAAAATACTTACTTATACTACATACATACATACATACATACATACATACATACATACATACATACATACATACATACATACATACATACATACATACACAAACCACCAGACCGATCCGGTTCGTCGGTGAATATTCCGCTCCATTCCTTTCCGTTTCGCAAGTTCTGTCCATTCCATTTTCATCAAGATCTATAATAAACATAACTCTTCCGAACTAGAACTCACACTATACGCTCACGAACTACAATACATATCATATGATATGATATAAAAGTCTAAACACTAAAACTTCATAGCTCATCTCATCTCATGGTGATATACGCAAAGGGTTAATCCTAAGAAAAAGCAATCCAAGAAAAGAGAATATCCCAAAAACACAAAATGATATTTCTTTGGATTATAGTTGGTATGATTAGGTAATTTTATATTTAGAATAACGCACTAGCATTTCGCTTCCATTGGGTCAGGTATAGATGAAATGTTGATTGGATTGGTGTATGATCGATGAGGTCTGCTGGTGAAGTCGTAGTGGCAGTGGTTGTATTTTTATAAGTATGAAAGAGGACAGGTAGGTAGATTATTGTTATACATGATATGAATTACGATTAATATTGTAGAGGTGCCCACGCGGCATTTCCATGAGAAAGATTTTGTTGAAAAGGTATAATGATTCTGGAAATGATGTTTGTGAAGACCGTCATTTATTGAGCTGTAAGATTGATTATAATCACGCTCGATAAAAGTCCCCCTGTGTATGGTATGAGCCACGTATTTGAACATACGTGATAGATCGAGCTTCACGAAACAAAATAATCTCATACTAAAAGGTATGAACGTTCCAAGAAGCAAGGAAACCGGCAAGAGAGAAGAGGTGGAAAATAATCACTGGTACTTGCTTCTGCATGGAAATGCGAGATGGCTAGGGCTTTCTTGAATGCTCATATCCTTTAGACAAATCTGGGATATTTTCCACAGGTGAAGTATCATTCTAACCTGGAAAATAAAGAGGCTCACCCCCATCGCTTCCTCTTCGTCTATTAATCTATAGTCTCAACCTCTACTTCTAGTTCCATCGTTATGGCTTTCGTCATTTTCTTAGGTTTAGTACACTACCCAATACCATCACTTCTCCTTCTCCACCTGTGCAGATGATTCGGAATGGAGAAGGATTGTTTTCGTTATGATCATATAGGATCTTGAGAATCCATCCACAATCAGTGATCAATGTCCAGAGTTGAGATGCTAAGATACGCAGAAATAGGATATATAAATACACTCAAAGCTACTCGACACTTGTGTGGAATCTCCTCGTTACGTTCCGTTGGCACATGAGAATGGTCTTTAAAGAGAAACCATGAGGTCATCCATGCTTTAGGCAAGGTTATATTATATTTTCATCAACTTCCATGTTGAATCTTCGACCTGGGGAGTAAGAGCTTGGGATAATAAACTTGTCAAAGATGCCTGCCACGATCATCAGCCGCCAACCCCAACATTTAATAAAGATTTGCCTGGGGATAAACGGCAGGTGATTTGTTAACACCGTACGATGACTTCTTGGTCTGGCGGTCGAACTTTACATAACTTGTATTTAAACATACCCAGGTGAAGAAACAGAAAAAAGAATCGATGGCCTCTGCGGCGCCACAGGGTAGATCTCACATGTAAACTTTCAAGACGAGGCGGAGATCAATTTCCGTACAGGTGGAGTTGGTTCACTTGAGTCGAGAAATTCTCCTGACATGATAGTAATACAGGACCTAGATTCCGCACTCCAACTTCACTTTGTGAGCGGAATATACATTAGCACACTTTCCATCGACTCGTTTCGTTTCGTTTCGTTTCGTTTCGTTTGACGATCAAGATTAAGATCAAGATCAACCGGGTGATATGAAAAACTTACGAACGGGAGCGGCTCAAGCACATACAAAACCTACCACTCGGGATTCGAAAATCCACAACCAAACCATCATCAGACCGAGACGATCAAGTTCAAAACACCCAACCCAATCCAACCGAACCGAACCCCAGATTACATTACGAGGACTAGGTAGGACCTGCGTCCCGAAATTCTACCTACCTCAATGATTTTCAGGGGTTCCCGAACGGAGCGGGAGCTAGAAAGCCATTTTGGCATTGAGAAGCGCGATCCCTCCTCTCGAGCCAGCAGCTGCACATGTGATTCCGAGCTCTCATTTACATACAAGTAGGTATAAATTTTTCCCGGTTTTCCAAATATAATAAATATAATAGATATAGTAAATATAAATATAGATATAAATAAAGAATAGAATGAATATTTTCATTCGTCAGAACGGACTATTGTTTCGTATCTGGGAAAATGTAAAATGCGCACTAAAATCATAAATGTTTATATGAAACAGGGACCTGGTGGACACGACTGACTCCTTTCTTTCTTTCTTTCTTTCTCTCAATATTAATACATTGGAAAATAATAAGAGAGGGATACAGTACTTTCAATATGAATTAAACAGGGTGCATGCTTAAAGAAAGTATTTCGTCACCCTTTACCTTTCTTACCTTTCTCCCCTTCCCTTTCTTTCCCTCCTGTCCAAACCCGACTCCTCTAATTCCCTGATGCGTATATATCTACATTGAGTCTCTCTATGTAGGTACGTGTTATCATCCCACGAATCAAAATATTCATGGGTGTCAGAGCAGAGCAGAGCAGAGCAGAGGAGAGCCACGTTGTATAATGTATTGTCGAGTTTACACTTGATGCTTGATATATACGTAGGTACCTAGGTACCTAGGTACTCATTCGCATGCATGCATGCATATTCCATCCATCCATCCATCCTTCCATCCCTTCCTTCCATTCCTTCCATATTATTCCAGAACAAATAATAAATTTGTTTTCACACCACCGGTACATGTCATGTCATGTCATGTCATGTCATGTGTTCTTGGCACATCTACAGTTACAACCTTACATACATACATACATACATATATCTTGGCAAGATCCCAGCTCAAGATCTCTACCTACCTAGGTAGGTAAGTTATTGACATGATAATTTATGATTTGCCAATATTGCCCTCGTCCATTTGACCCCGCAAATCCTCCGAGCCGCAATATCAATATCAATCCATCATATTTTTGTGGTAAGTTGCAAGCATCGGATCGTGGACTTCATTCCGTGGACCTGATTCCGCGTTTACGGTTGATGTGGTGGTGCTAGCTATTATGTACCCCTTTCGAATATAAAAACTCCTCTTTTTCTTCCCATACACACTGTACTGACTGCGTACACCACGACTCATTTGATAGGAATTAGTCAGCAGCCATTGTCTTTTTATAGTAACTTGACACATCTCCATGAAATGAGCATGAAACATGGTAGCGATCAATCAATCGATCTAGAATCCAATCAACCAACC